>OU343224.1:159933753-159981958 GCA_910596185.1 Chrysanthemum makinoi
AATTTATACAATTTCAAAAGACATACCATTTTACCTAATCCCTAATACTTATAAATAGTGTATGTTCATTCTTTTAACTTAAAATAGTTAGTGGTTTTCCAGTAAGGTTAAGATAATCAATGTACCGGATATCTCTTAGAATCGTGGTATCACTTTCTAAAAGAAACTATTTGACCCTAATGCATGGGTTTCACGAATATCTCTTTGAGATAAAACTAAATGTAATATTTTATGTTTAAGCATAAATCAATAATCCTTTCGCTTCTAGTGTTTTTGGTTTTTTCTGTGTCCAACTAATAGGAATGATTACTCAATTCAATGGAAATATGAGAATTAATTGGCTCATTAATCTCCTCATAATATTCCTCTATGATTGCAATAGTGGCTTGATGACATCAAATACTCTTGATATTTTAGTGTCAATTTCCCCCAATTATGCTCGTTATTTGTATCATTTATATGGATATATGCTATGATTTCTTTATATTTCGTTTCCAGGTTATAAATGATCATTGGAACTGAAGAGACGTAGAATTAGAAAAAGACTTACAAAGATACACATTTTAGTATGCTGACTGAGAAAAAGTTACGGTGTAGTTCCACTTTCCACTTACGTCGTAGCTATGATTTCAAATATAATGACAAAGTCAACGTTAACCAGTGATTACGACGTAACTACCACATTGAGTTACGCCGTAATATTTTGAAGACTTAGAGATTTCTAATGCGTATGAAGGTTACACCATAACCTATGTATGAGGTTACGGTAAAGAGGAACGAGCGTGGCTCTTGGAATTGAAAGCGAGATGCAGTAAGAATGAAGACTACACGTATATGAAACCCTAGACGGTTACGGCGTAATTACCTATCTTAGTTACGCCGTAAATATCTAATTTAGATAAGATCATGGATGATTACACTAGTTACGGCGTAACCACAACCCAAGGTTACGTAGTAGCTATGTATGGCCTATAAATACCAACCCTATTTATAGAATTTTACAACCTCCTTTCACCACAAAACACCAAAGAACGAAGTAGGGTTCCACAAGAGAGATCTACAATAGCATACGGGGCCATTTCCAATGGAGAATCACACGATAACATCAATAAATTTTAGCGATTCCTATTTTAATTACATTTACGACTTCATGTCTTTTACTTTTATGCAAAACATCGAATCTTATGTTCTTATTAATATGATCGGCTAAGCACCACTGGTGCTAGCCTAGTTATGATTCCTTTCATGTCTTGATTATGTTTTCATGCTTTTATTATTGCTTCTAGTGTGTACATGCATATTTTTTTTTGATAGATCCTCTAGTTTTGGTAGTTCTGAAGACTGGTTGTATCTTTTGTACTAGGAGAATCGACCATAGGAACTTAGTGTAAAACCCTAAAAATCTCGAACATGTTAAATGACCATTTTGCCTTCAAGCTACATCATAATGAAACTCGTAAAACGCGTCAACCTCGTTAAATACGTTTAACAACTTATCTTATGAATGAATTACGCATAATATCACTTAAGTTTTAAAATGAATGTCACACAAATAAAAAGGAATTCTATAGTACCAAATAATGTTATATCTTGTACAAATTTACTTATACTAGTAAAGAGTCTAAATTCATCACTAAATGGTAAATATGGAAAACATATACTTGGTCTTTTTTCCCCCTTAATGGCCGGCCATCATCCCTTAAATCTTGGCCAATTCACACGCCTATTCCAAATTTAAAACCTACCATATCACTTTTATTTACACCCTACAAAACCTAATCCTCCCTAGTAAAACTCACGGCAAGAAAAACCCTAGTTTGTCTCCTCAAACATAATTTCCAGGAAAATAAAAACCCTTCTCCACTCTTTTCTTTGGTCGACAATAATCTGGTCCTAGGGGAGGGTTTCGAAGGTCTTGCAAGCAGTTGATTTTGTGGCTGAATTCATGGTGTGGCTGGCTGCTGTTGGTCGTGGGTATACAAGGGCACAAAGGGGTGCTCTAGCTTTGTTTTCCCATTGTTTTCTTGGCTCCAGTAACACTTAGGTAACATGAACCTCTCGTGTTTCTCCATTGTTTCCTCATTCTGGTCGTGGGTTTTCCAGCCCCTATACACATTTGTTTGGCTTCTAAGACCATGGAATAATCATATACTAAACTAAGTCGTATAACCGGTATTATGCTATTCTTAAAACCTGATTATGAGCCATGTTGTATGTCGATTTAATCCTTGTAAATCGATGTTGGTTGTTTTTCGGTGGCTGTTATGAACCCTATTGCCTTTTAAACCTAAAGTATGTCCCATTTAATGTTAAACTTAAAGCAAAGAATTACTTGGTAATTATCACATAAAGGTTATGACTTGAAACCTTGTAATACATGTCGATTAGTAATATAAATCTGGTCCTTGTGTCGTTTTAATCCTGGTCGTGGGTATATATACCCTTTCGTGCACTTTCTAAGCCTAGTAAACCATGTCTAATTTGTGCTATATTAAGGGGTTTGTAACCTGAAATAACGGGGCTATAAAAGCATGATTATAACCTATGTTTGACATCTTAAACACCTTGATAAACTTGAGTTTTGGGGCCTCTAAAATCTGGTCGTGTATTGTTAATCTGGTCATGTGTTTAACGCTCTAAAAACATGTCATATGGAACCTAAAACGTACTAGATAAAGGGTGAAACTAAGGCTATTAAAATGAGTTATGTAAACACTTAAAAATCAATTTCTTGACCTTACTTATGTGACTAAATACATGTATAAACTGGTCCTACAATACGATAAGTAAAACGCTCATATGTCTTTGTTTTGAGTCCTTAAATCGCGTACAAACGGGCCTTATAAGTGGTGTAATGAATTGGTATTAAGGTGTATCATTGGAGTAACCTGAAGGGCTGTTTAGAAGGGTTTTTAAAGGTGTATAAATCTGTTTTGGAGTTAAGAGTTTTGTTGTGTTTAAGTAAGGGTTATGTACGGGCTTATATATATCATAATTAACACGATAAGATGGTAAATAACGTATAAGATATTTGTAAGATGGAATTAGGGTGTCGTTGGCATTATCACATATTATATTATTGATCTCGACCTAAAAGTTACTTAAAATGGAAAGATTACTAAAAGTGGAAACACCGCTAAAAATGGAAAGCCGTCTAAAGCGAGCAATCGATTCTTATGGAGCGTTATCTAATTCATATAGGTTAGGGCGGAATTGATCTCATTTCTTGACTTTCATTTCATTGTTTCTTGCTTTGATAAGGTACAGATATTCTATCCCTTTTCAATGAGGGATTTCTCATGATCTCTTTGCATCTCTGATCTCTTGCCTTTGTTTATTGAACCTTTGCTCTAATATTGAACTATTGCTATTGACCCCTCTGTTATTGAACCTCACATTCTTGAACCTCTGTTTTGAACCTTTGATACTAGACTATTGCTATGAACCTCTGAATTGTAGACTAATGATATTGGACTCTGATTATGATGACTTATATATTGTATATTGTGGACCTTTTGCTTTGACCGTCGGTTTGAGACCGAGCTATCACTAGTCATGGGGTTCCATGTCCGTGTCATTGATGCACCAATGGCATGACTCTAGTGTGTACGAGTGATGTTACACACCGTCCCTTTCATTATCGATTATGAGACGATATATTGTATGGCCATATCGCGAGGGGCATATGGATGCATCCTAGATTTGTTCTGTTATCTGATATATTATGATTTGTTTGGTGAATGATGTTGTGTAGCAATCGCGTCTTCACAATCGGGGCCGATCACTCCATATGTCGTTATATCTGCTATGGTTACTATTGGTTGTTACTGGCTACTATGGTTATTATGATATGATATGATTTGTTCTGTTGGCTCGTGGTGGATAACTGACCCCTTTTCCTATGTTTCATTTACCCTACTCTATTCCTTTGATATACCAGATTTATTGACTAACCTTCCTTACTTTGTTCTCAATTCGCTTTATTATTATTGTATCGTTATATCTGTTCCTTTGGGCTTTTTAAGCTCACCGCATTTTTCTGCGGCGGTACATAAGGAATCCGAGGATTGTTTGGGTTGAGAGATGGTACATTATAGAGACCATGCCTAGTCATCTTAGACTTCAAATGATTTTGTCATGATATTATTAGACTCGGTTATCATATTTCTATTTTGGAATTTTCTTTCTTTGAATTTATGTATTGATAAGTCACGTTGACTTGCATTTCTTTGATTATTATAAGACTTCCGCTTGCATGGTTTATATGTATTGTTCTGATTTGGCACCATAAATGTGATACTTTTACCCTTATCGGGTTGGGGTGTTACAATTATGGTATCAGAGCCCAGGTTTACGACTTGCAGTCAGGACCTGTGACATATGGACCCTAGGATTCGACCCGTAGGGCTTAGGTTTGACTGGTGAGGATTTGGGTAGACATTTGGCTTCCGTTTGTTTCGATCTTTTCCGATTCTTTTGATTTCGTCCAGGTTTGACTTCGATGTTCTTTTGTCTTCGCTGATTCAACCTTCTACTTTTCACGTCTTGTTATTCGTCTTGGCATTCTGTATTGATCGTTTAGATGGAGACTACTCGTGAGTCGAAGGTGATGATGCCCGACCACTGTGTTGCAGTTTTGAGCTAGAAGAAGATCGTAAAATTTGAAGGCGCACCGACTACTTCTTTGGAGACATCCCGAGGATCTTCTTTGGAGGGCCGGACGAATCAACCGAGGAGACAAAAGCGGAGACAAGATTCAACGGTGGACACTTGGAAGAAATGCAAGCGAAGAAGTATGACCGGCGTACTTTAGTTATGCGGTGAAACTACTACCAAGATTCGGGCATATTGTGGTCAATAGTCCAACCGTTGAGATGCTAAGGAGATTCATTTGCTTCATATGATTGGTTTGGATGACGGAGTCCTAGGGCATGATTCTTCGGTGTTACGACGCCTGCGTTGTTCTAAATCCCTTGAATAAATTTTGTTCTCTTTGAATGATTTTCCGTTCGTGTAAATTACGTTATGTTGGATGATTGTTTTGTTAAGATTTGTTGACTGACTGACGTCTTTATTTCGGCGTGTTTCAGTTCGATGGTACTTTCTATGTTCCGTTACATGTTCTGCTTCTCTGATTTCGAATCCGTTAGTGATGATTGTTTCGGACCAACCTAAGATGTAGAATGGACCGTTAGGTGGTTGATAGGATTGATTTTCACGACTTGAGATAAAGTATGGTAATCATGAAGGTATACTCATATGATGCTGGTATTATGACGCTTGGCCAATTTGATAATACTTACATCATATGGCTTACCCATTGTTGATCATAGGATGTCTCGAGGAGTAGCTTAGAATTTCGGCACCGGTTAAGATTGTCTGAGTTAGCAAGACCTTGGGATCATTTTGCTTATACATTTAATCTGCCTTCATCGTTATGCGTATTGATATGTTTGAATTCTCGGCAAGCATTCATCCTAAAGTTTCTGTGATCTCTGTTACCCTTATTTTGTTGTAATCTGGTATGTCTCCACTTGTTTTCATTCGTGTTCACTTCAATTTTCGAGGACGAAAATTTTTTTTTAGAGGGGAAGAGTTGTAAAACCCTAAAAATCTCGAACATGTTAAATGACCATTTTGCCCTCAAGCTACATCATAATGAAACTCGTAAAACGCGTCAACCTCGTTAAATACGTTTAACAACTTATCTTATGAATGAATTACGCAATATCTCACTTAAGTTTTAAAATGAATGTCACACAAATAAAAAGGAATTCTATAGTACCAAATAATGTTATATCTTGTACAAATTCACTTATACTAGTAAAGAGTCTAAATTCATCACAAAATGGTAAATATGGAAAACATATACTTGGTCTTTTTCCCCCTTAATGGCCGGCCATCATCCCTTAAATCTTGGCCAATTCACACGCCTATTCCAAATTTAAAACCTACCATATCACTTTTATTTACACCCTACAAAACCTAATCCTCCCTAGTAAAAACTCACGGCAAAGAAAAACCCTAGTTTGTCTCCTCAAAACATACGGCTTCCAGGAAAATAAAAACCCTTCTCCACTCTTTGGGTCGACAATAATCGGTCCTAGGGAGGGTTTGAAGGTCTTCAAGCAGTTGATTTTGTGGCTGAATTGTGGTGTGGTCGCTCTTTGTTGGTCGTGGGTATACAAGGGCACAAAGGGGTGCTCTAGCTTTATTTTCCCATTATTTTCTTGGCTCGTACACGCTACAGGTAACATGAACCTCGTGTTTCTCCATTGTTTCCTCATTCGGTCGTGGGTTTTCCACCCTATATACACATTTGTTTGGCTTCTAAGACCATGGAATAATCATATACTAAACTAAGTCGTATAACCGGTATTATGCTATTCTTAAAACCTGATTATGAGCCATGTTGTATGTCGATTTAAGCCTTGTAAAATCTGATGTTGGTTGTTTTTCTGGTCGTGTACTATTGAACCCCTACGCATGCCTTTTAAACCTAAAGTATGTCCCATTTAATGTTAAACCTAAAGCAAAGAATTACTTGGTAATTATCACATAAAGGTTATGACTTGAAACCTTGTAATACATGTCGATTAGTAATATAAATCTGGTCCTTGTGTCGTTTTAATCCTGGTCGTGGGTATATATACCCTTTCGTGCACTTTCTAAGCCTATTAAACCATGTCTAATTTGTGCTATATTAAGGGGTTTGTAACCTGAAATAACGGGGCTATAAAAGCATGATTATAACCTATGTTTGACATCTTAAACACCTTGATAAACTTGAGTTTTGGGGCCTCTAAAATCTGGTCGTGTATTGTTAATCTGGTCATGTGTTTAACGCTCTAAAAACGTGTCATATGGAACCTAAAACGTACTAGATAAAGGGTGAAACTAAGGCTATTAAAATGAGTTATGTAAACACTTAAAAATCAATTTCTTGACCTTACTTATGTGACTAAATACATGTATAAACTGGTCCTACAATACGATAAGTAAAACGCTCATATGTCTTTGTTTTGAGTCCTTAAATCGCGTACAAACGGGCCTTATAAGTGGTGTAATGAATTGGTATTAAGGTGTATCGTTGGAGTAACTTTAAGGGCTGTTTAGAAGGGTTTTTAAAGGTGTATAAATCTATTTTGGAGTTAAGAGTTTTGTTGTGTTTAAGTAAGGGTTATGTACGGGCTTATATATATCATAATTAACACGATAAGATGGTAAATAACGTATAAGATATTTGTAAGATGGAATTAGGGTGTCGTTGGCATTATCACATATTATATTATTGATCTCGACCTAAAAGTTACTTAAAATGGAAAGATTACTAAAAGTGGAAACCTGCTAAAAATGGAAATCCGTCTAAAACGAGTAATCTGATTCTTATGGAGCGTTATCTAATTCATATAGGTTCCGGCGTGGAATTGATCTCATTTCTTGACTTTCATTTCATTGTTCTTGCTTTGATAAGGCAGATATTCTATCCCTTTTCTGTAGGGATTTCTCATGATCTCTTTGCATCTCTGATCTCTTGCCTTTGTTTATTGAACCTTTGCTCTAATATTGAACTATTGCTATTGACCCCTCTATTATTGAACCTCTGTTCTTGAACCTCTGTTTCAGACCTTTGATCTTGGACTATTGCTATGAACCTCTGAATTGTAGACTAATGATATTGGACTCTGATTATGATGACTTATATATTGTATATTGTGGACCTTTTGCTTTGACTGTCGGTTTGAGACCCGAGCTATTAACTAGGCATGGGGGTTCCATGTCCGTGTCATTGATGCACCAATGGCATGACTCTAGTGTGTAATGCAGTGATGTTACACGTCCCTTCGTTATCGATTATGAGCTCGATATATATTGTATGGCCACTATCTGTCTGCAGGAGCGTATGGATGCATCCTAGATTTGTTCGTTATCGATATATTATGATTTGTTTGGTGAATGATGTTGTGTGCAATACGCGTCTTCACAATCCGGGTGATCCTCCATGTGCATTATATCTGCTATGGTTACTATTGGTTGTTACTGGCTACTATGGTTATTATGATATGATATGATTTGTTCTGTTGGCTCGTGGTGGATAACTGACCCCTTTTCCTATGTTTCATTTACCCTACTCTATTCCTTTGATATACCAGATTTATTGACTAACCTTCCTTACTTTGTTCTCAATTAAGTTTTATTATTATTGTATAGTCATCGTTCCTGGGCTTTTTAAGCTCACCGCATTTCTTTCTGCGGCGGTACATAAGCTAAGTAGGGATTGTTTGGGTTGAGAGACATTATAGAGACCATTCCTAGTCATCTTAGACTTCAAATGATTTTGTCATGATATTATTAGACTCGGTTATCATATTTCTATTTTGGAATTTTCTTTCTTTGAATTTATGTATTGATAAGTCACGTTGACTTGCATTTCTTTGATTATTATAAGACTTCCGCTTGCATGGTTTATATGTATTGTTCTGATTTGGCACCATAAATGTGATACTTTTACCCTTATCGGGTTGGGGTGTTACACTTAGTGTAATTGGTTGCGAGGATTGACAACCCTTGTGTGCAAATTGACCATAGGATCACCCTCCGGGTTGGATGAACTTAAGAAGTTAGATGCGTGGCCTAAGTTCCGACCGGCCGGGCCACACAAAGAAATAATCTAGCATGTAGCGGCACTTAATGAATCAAACTAGTCTACCGTACTTTCGCTTATTACAAAGGAGGCCTTTGGTTTTGGAAAGGATTCTAGGGAGATAGGCTAGGCGAATTGACCATAGGAGCCTAGTGACACTTATGCCCCACTTGAAGCGATAGAAGGCTTATTAGAAAACATAGTCATTGCATAATAGGAAGAATGATTAGGTTAACACATTTTCTCTCTACTGTATTCAAACCAATTTAATTTCTGATTTTCATTTCTGTTTATTAGTTTAATTATTCAATCAATCAAAAACCACCTTTTAAAACGTGACATTAAACTTAAATTAGGATCCTAGCACATAGCTCTTGAGAAGACCTCTGCTTTACCAAATACTACACTATACACGACGAATTTTCTTTTGTTAGTGCATAAGGCAGACGAGACTGTTATAAATATTAAAACATGGTCAGAAATCTTGCATCAAATTTTTGGCGCCACTGACGGGGATCTGTATTTGGATTTTAATTTAAGTCTTTATTTTAATATCTTTGTTTTTCTCACATTTTTCTTTTAGTTTCCGGCATTATGGAAATGGTGGATGTCGATACGCTTACTCTGGAGGAGTATCTTGCTATGACTAGGGAAGAGCAAGGATCGGGCCTTGTGAGGCCGGATATTGGAGCGGATGTCCATTTTGAGATTAAGAACCAGTTCATAAGGGAGTTACGTGCATATCCTTTTTCCGGAAACAAGACTAAAGATGCTTACGAGCATGTTGAAAATGTCATGTACATCGTGAGCCTCTTCAACATCCCAGGTGTTTCTCACGATGCTATCATGCTCCGAGTGTTTCCGATGACACTCACTGGAGCCGCTAAAAGATGGGTTGATAGGTTGCCCAAGGGAACCATCAACACGTGAGATCTCCTCAAAAGAGTTTTTATCCAACGCTATTGCCCTCCTTCTAAGATGGCAAAGCAACTAGAGGAAATCCATAATTTCAGGAAAGAAGGTGACGAAACATTGTACCAAGCTTGGGATAGGTATAATGATCTTCTCTACAGGTGCCCAACTCGTGACCCTAACCACCAAAAGAAGGTCAACCTGTTTTACAAGGGGATTAACATCGCGACGAGGAAAATGCTAGATTCCCAAGGGCTGATCCCTGAAATGACTCTAACTCAAGCAATTTAGGCGATTCAAAAAATGGACGACCACTCACAAAAGTGGCATGAAGGAGGCAGCAACAGAAGCATTGGAGGAAGTTTGGATGGTATCGCTGTTATCACTAACCAAATTGAAAGTCTTGGCAGGGATATGAAAAAGTTGAAGGAAAATGTGCATGCTATTCAAGTAGGATGTGAAACTTGCAATAGAGCTCATATAGCCAAGGACTACCACTTGAATAATGAAAAAATTGAAGAGGTCAAATATGGTGAAGGAAGACCTTTTCAAGGAAACAGTTGTAATGGCAATGGGTACCGTGTAGGACCGCCGAGGTACTACAATCCTGCACTTTATGGGGAAAGAAGGTCTAACCTTGAGGAGACTGTTGGGATATGAAAGTGCTGAAGATATCAAAGTACTGAAGATATCAAAGTCTTTGTAAGTACAAAATCTTGGAAGAAGTCAAAGACTCAAAGTATCTTAAAGACAAAGTCAAAGTCTGCAATATGAAGTCAAAGTCTTGCAAGAACAAAAGTATATTCATTTATGGAAAGAATTGTATTCTATGTTTAGATTACGTGTCATACAAGGTTATCAATTGTAAACCGACTAGGATATTCTTGAGCCTATAAAAGGACTCCTAGATTGGCATTAGAGGTACGATTTTCAGAATTAGAGTTTTAGAGAAAAGTTCGATTATCTTAGAGTTGTATTAGAGTATCCATAATAAGCGAGATTTAGAGTTTATAATAAAAGGTTATTCTTCTTAGCTTTGTTAAGTAAATTCCGCGTGCAATAAAAGATTGCTCAGTGTATCTTTGTTAATAACTTAGGATTTATCCGAGGTTATTAAACCTTAACAAGCTAGTTAAGATAGTTTGATTAAAGTATATCGATCCAACAGAGACTATCAACAAATACTTGGAAAACTCAACCAAAAAGCAAAAAGAACAAGACGAATGGTTAAAGAGTTTTTAAGAGAGCACTAACAAAATCCTCAGTAGCCATGATGAGTCCCTTAAGAACCTCTAGGAAATGATGGGGAAGCTTAGTGAAGATGTGCATAAAAGGAATGCAATGGAAAAGCCTGAGGTACAATGCAATAAATCCGTCGGGATTTGCAAGGCAATTTTCACAGAAAAAGAGGTAATCGACTCCAATGAAAAATTCCATAATTGTGATCAAATTTGTGGAGTCTCTTTTTTGCAGGATAGCACTAAGCAAAATGATGCTACTCCAAGACAGTTACCAAGTAAGGAGGATAGCTCGGAAAGCTTTACCATTCCTTGCAGTATTGGTAATTGTGACTTATTTGCGTTAGCTGATCTTGGATATAGCGTAAATGTCATGCCACTATCGCTATTTCTAAACCTTATGTGAAAAACTAGAAGGGGGGGGGGTTGAATAGTTTTGCCGATTTTAATTTAGTTTCAAAAACTTTAGATTCGATATTATGTGAAATCGTATGGATGAAGAGAAAGTATAGATCTAATTGTTATGCAAGTAAATAAAGTAAAGTAAAGGATAGAAATGACACAACCGATTTATAGTGGTTCGGCTACAAGGACACCTTCCTTGCCCTACTCCACTCCCCGAGTCACCTACTCGAGAGTTCAAGCACTATGTCAACAAACTCCTTCAACTTTTGGAGCCTTCTAGCGTTAGCACCTTTTTCGGTACAAAGCTAAATACCGAGTCCGTATACGGTGTGGACCAAACCAACATTACTATTACACAACAACTATGTGAAATATCAAATACAAGATCTTTGCTACAGAAATCTTGTGGAGGAACAAATCAATCAAGGACCCCTTGCTTGGATGACTTGTATAATGCTCGTGATCTCGCCTTAGAGAAGGACCTATATGAGAATCACTAAAGAAAGAAAGAAGAACAACTCTCTAGATCAAGTGATCTTTTGTTAGAAGAGAATGAGAGTATATGAGAGAATTAGTAAGAAGAGGGGTGAGCAAGAATAAAGAAATGACTCTCTATTTATAGGCAAAACTTTCCACTGTTCCCCGGATCCCACGGATCCCTCTCTTAAGGGATCCGTCTAGTGTAAACCTAGGGATCCATGAGACGCTCCTCTTTGCCCATGGGTTTTTTGGTTATGGGTCATGGGTCATGGGTTATGGGTTGGTCCATGGGTGTTTTATTTAGATACAATGTATCTAATGTATGCAATGCATCTAGTCAAATGGGTATGGGTCAATACCATGGTTTATGGATATGATCCATGGGTTGTGATTTTTACCCATCCTAATAAACTATTACAACAATTTGTATTAAATGGCTATATGTAAATGCTTTACAAAAATAATATGTATCCTTATAATTTTACTTATGATAACATTATATTTGTTATCAACAAAACACAAAGAAATCGCAAAATATAGTAAACGTTTTTACGGTTTATTTATATTAACAATCTCCCCCTTTTTGTTGATGACAAAACACAATGTTATGATGAGTAAAACTTAAGATTAGATGTATGTTTTGAAAGCTCTAAGTTTTACTTCTTCTCCCCCTTTTTGTCGAAACAAAAAGTTAACCCCATAGAAGAAATAAAATGTGGAAAAATAGTCCACGTATCGCTTACTCCCCTTGACTGTAGCTCCCCCTAGTTTGGGGCGTCAAGTGAAGAAAATAAAAAATCCTACAAAGAAAATGTTAGCAGTAACATGCATAAGTAGTCTAGAATCAAGATTAGGAGCCAAGGTATGTAAACAAGGCTTTGTAATAAAACAAAAAAAAAATGTAGTGGTATTTATGGCACATACAAGCATAAGAACAAGACTTGTTCTAAGAAAATGACTCAAAAGAAAAAGATACTAAAGAAAAAAAAATAGTAATAATGATTCCTTCCATGCTTGCATAAGGTTATGGATGGAGGTTTTGATGAGTAATGATATTGATGCGATCAAGAATGAGGTTGAGTATGAATCGCATCTCTTCCCTAACTTTTATTGTAATATCCTTAGTGGATTGGCAATGTTCACAATGTAAGTGATGTGGGTAATGAGTGCGGAAGTTTTCCGGGTTGTTTTGATTTGTGAGTTGCGGAAGATGTGGTGGAAAAATAGGAAAATATGGATCAAAGTCCGGAATGTTTGGAAGTGGTGGTGGATAAGAACCTAGATGTTCTTGTAACACAATGGGAGCTAAAGGTGGTGAGGTTTCAAGGTCTTTGAAAATTGTGTTTGGAGAAGTGGGAGGTGTCAAAAAGGCTATTTCTTTTTGTTTTGGTTGTTGAGATCTTGTTGGAGTCTTAAGGAGTTCCAAAAGAGTGACTTGAGGTGGTGAGGGTAGTGAACTTGGTGTACTTGTTGGTGATGAAGGAGGTGCTATAATGGAAGCTTCTTGTGGTGAGTTAGTGGTTGGTGATGAGCCATTTGATGATGGTTTTGCTAAGCAACAAGGCCGGATTGTAATCCGTGCGGATTTTCTAGATTTTGATTGTGGTATTTTGGAAGGTGGGAGGACAAAATTTTGGATTTCTTGAAATGGTTTGTTTGCACTAGGTGATTCATCTAAGTTGGAAGATCTTTTGGAAGACATGGTGGTGTTTGTTTGTGAGGATGAGATGAATAGCAAGCAATGTTGGGAATCCTACTTATAGAAAAGAAATGAAGCATTGTAATGAATTCTTGACCCAAAATATGGATTAAAATCTAATGATTAGATATGAATTTAAGCCATGTGATCATGAGAAAACAAGCATTAAATCTCATACTCCAAAATAAAGTGAGAAAAATAGAAGATAAAAATAGCTTATGTCTCACGGATCCCACGGATCCTTCCCTTGAGGGATCCGTCCAATATTAAGGCTGGGATCCGTGGTCGGTGATTCAGCACTCAAAATTTTTCCTTTTGGAAACATTTGTGCCTAGTGTGTGCCTATATGCAAACCATTTGGAGTTGCGGTTATCTCGACTCCTACAAAGAAAGGAAAAATAAACAAGAAGTGGAAAAAGCATACTATTATGTGAGATAACCCGAGTGCTCCTAATTCATTGTTGCTTGAATGAATGTACCCGAAAACACATATTAGTTATGTGTTCCCTTTAGCATTCAAAAGACATGAGATGCAATGAAAATGGGTTTTTACTTTGTATTAATAATGAAAAAGCGATTTGTCCTAGACGTGAGAACTTGCTTTTGTAAAAATGATACGGGAAGAGGTATCATTTTAGAAAACATTTTGAAAAGAGGTTGCTATGTTCGAAAAAGAACGTTTATTCTTTGAAAAGAGGATATGTATGTAGATACATGTTTATAACTTGTACTTATAAAAAATAAGATAAAAACAAAAACAAAAATATAAGAAACTTATCTTGGGTTTTGAAAATTCCCGTATTGCTTGTGAGTTGTGCGTGAAATAGAGATCCTAGACTCAGAAATAAGAAGGCTAGTGTTTACATACCTTGTAGAGTTAAAAATAGAATTACGACGATTGTTCCATGAGACCAAGACCAAGACAAAGTAGGTTGAATTGTTCCCTCTTCAACGGTTTGGCGAGGACGTCGGCTATGTTGTCGTCAGATGCTACCTTCTCAATAGAAATGTTCCCCTTTTGAACATTGTCTCTTAGGAAGTGATGACGAATCTCTATATGTTTTGTGCGAGAATGCAATACCGGATTCTTGCTTAAATCGATGGACCTTTGTTATCACATAGAATGGCTATGTCACTTAGATGAATGTCGTAGTCAACTAACGCTTGTTTCATCCATAGTGCTTGTTGGCATGCTTTGCCGGTGGAGACATATTCGGCTCCGGTTGTTGATATTGCTAATGCCGTTTGTTTCTTTGAGAACCAAGATGTTAAACAACATCCCATAAAAGTACATACCCCACTTGTACTTTTTCGGTCAACATAATCACCTGCATGGTCAGAATCTGCATATACGATTGTTTCTACCCCATTACCTTAGGATACCACAATCCTAATTGAGTCGTACCCTTAATGTATCTAAATATTCTTTTTACGGCTTCTAGGTGTGATGTTTTAGGATCTTCTTGAAACCTAGCACATAGATAAACACTAAACATGATATCAGGCGACTAGCCATGAGGTAGAGAAGACTACCAATCATGCCATGATATTTTATGTTATCAACGAATTCGCCGTCTTCATCTTTTTTGAGTTTAAGTCGGATGACATTTGTAACACCCCAACCCGACAAGGGTAAAGATATAACAAATACTGGTTTCATATCGAAACTTAAGTACTATACAATAGCGGAAGCCTTTACAAAATATTCAAAAAGAAAACATAAATAGCTAAACTTCAAAATAAATCTAAGATCTCTATGGTCAAATCTTGCTCTCTCTCTCATTGGTCCGGCCATCCCATAAGCTCATCTTGAATGCTTAAAACCGCGGCAGGAAAGAAATCTTGGTGAGCTTACAAAGCCCAATTGAACGGATATAGCAAAACAAAACTAAACAAAACATAAATAACGAATTGAACAAAGCGAATAACAAAATCATTGGAACGGAGCGAGAATGAATCATTGAGGATTACAGGAACTGAATATACAGAAATCCGGAAGAAACAATTAGCAATCAAGGATAAACACATAGCATATTGATGACTCCAACGCAAAACACATCAAAATAACGGACACTTAACATATCAAGAAGAAATAGATTACATATAAACCAAACGAAAAGTCTAGGCTGCGGAAACACTTTCTAAAAAAATAAACATGGCATTCAACAAATTAATTAACCTTCACTTAACACACTTAATTCAATATTGCGTGAAATGAGTCCAAATCATGCAGCGTCTCACAAACAAATAGAAAACATAGTAGACAAACTATAATTAAATAGACCAAACAAAACATAGCATAACCATTAGCACTTATCAAAACAGATATCATAAGCTAAACCAGGTTCTGGATCAAATCCTAACATCAGTAGAGTTTAAGCATGGCAGTCATGGTAGATAAAACACTAACGTATAAGCAAAGTTCACAAAATTAACTGAACAAATTATACATACTAAACTTATAGAATACTCACTTTCACACTAGCACATTCATCTCACAGGGATCAACGGTCACATGACGATAAACTAACATGACATCAGATGACAACATGCGAATCATATTTAAACATATTAATCGTAACCTAGCATAGTAGACGGTAGTCACATAAACATACAAAAGCATAACCACATATAACAACATATAATAAGCCGAGCACTTAATTATTAACACTTGAACATACCGAATCATAATCAGAATACTTAACATAGAAATAACAAATAAAGATTTAGTTAACTACCACGAGCCCAGACATATCATATCAAAACATCGTAACTATATAGAAATAATCTTAGAAAATAATTTGGAGTAGCTAGCTCCCAGAAGTTGTGAAGACTTCGTATTACACCGACATCATTCACTAGACAAATCATATCGAATAACAGATCGATCTAGGATGCATCCATAATGCCAAACATATATTGGCCATATAATATAACTTGAGTTCATAACAGATAACAAATAAGGAATGGCGAACTTACTCTGCCTAGAGTCATGTCGAGAGGTGCATCAACGACACGGACGGAACCCCATGACTAGTTAATAATTGGCTCGGGTGTCAAACTAACTTAGGTCAAACAAAATTTCAATTATGACACGTCCAAATCAAACACAAGGTTCAACAGGATAACATATCGGTAATTCATATCATAAGGTTCACATTCAAATATAATAAGGTTCAACAAATAACATATCAAAGTCTTCCTAACATATAGTTCAAATCAGATCTTGCATGGTTCAATAAAACCTAAGTTCGGATAAGCAGCAGGTCAAACAATCGAGAAAGGGTTCATAGCAAAGGCATCGGAAACCCTAATAAGTAAAATAGGAAAGCTAACGAAAAGATCATCATAAGGAACCTTCTTGAAAAGGTCGAATATCTGTACCTTAAAGCAAATGAGAGAAAAGCAAGCGAATGAGTGAATCACGAAGATATAACGTCGCGTCTTCTTCAACGAATCTACACGGATTATGATTTGTTTAATACTTATTAGCATCATTAAAGCTATGACGGATTAATCGCATTAACATTCTTAGAGTTATAAGTATATTCTCATTTTACAAGCTTCTTATGCATTTGTAAGTGTGTTACCTATTGATATCATATTTTATCTTTCAGTTTCTTAAACTCATATTCGGACCAGACTTTAACGATTTTTATAAAATACTTACTTAGCTCAAATGAAATCAACCAAAATTACAAGGGTTCCCATATGAGTTAAGAGACTCTAAAAAAATTGGTGGGTTCTATTTCCATGCTAAATGGCCTATGGAAAATCATAAGTCCAGACCTGCCCAGAAAGTAATCAGAAAATACACCTTAAAAGTTTACGCTTATTGGACCTGTTTAGACACCTTGGAAAAATCCCTAGAACTCCCAGAAATTCACTTATGTCATAAATATCACTCCTGTAAAGGAGAGCTCCCAATTCCTTATGGTTTGAAAATGAAAAATCAAACAATACAACTAAATTTCAGACCCGTTTTCTCAGCTTTGACACTTGATTTTGTAAAATTCAAAAATACGACTTAGACAACTCCAAATCCGACCAAACCACTTGGAAAACTTAACTAAGACATAAAATAAACTTTTCCCACAAAAACCCAGATTATTTCACTTATAAAATTCGATCTATGTCACGCACAAGTTCGACATATGATGCTGTCCAGTTTTAGGGTTTATTAAAACCATTATAATTACATGCTTAGACCATTAATTACACTTAGGGTTTCATTCCAATTAGGGTTTCGAATTTATTAGGCATGATAACATCTATATATGTGGTTCGGTTTTATAGTGGCTCGACATAATTAATACAAATTCATACAATACATATTACATTACATGCTCCTTAATATTATAAGATCCGATTCATTATGTTGGTTTTGTTTTCATACGGCTCGACCAAAACACAAGATCCAATTCAAAACAAAACATGTTACAATATCTAATAACGTTAGGTATCAAAGTAAGACGAATAGAACACGTTATACCTTAGCTTGTTGGAAACAAAGCTCTCGACACCAAGGGAGTTGGTGCTTCGGTGAATAGAAAAAAAGAAAAGAGAGAGGCAAAAACTAGGGTTCCAATTTTATGTTAATGTTTTGTATTTATAGGTGGTACAAAATTCGGTTTTAGGGCTTTTGAGAGGGTGTGGGCTTCGGCTCAATAGTCCAACCGAACAAAACCATGGCCCAAGTTGGCTCACTTTGTGGCTCGAAATCCAACCCAGCAAACGAGACCACGTTTTGGGCTAACAATCGGATTCACAAGAAAACAAACGAGGCCCAACGATTTATGCATGTGACGTTTATCTTTGTCGTACAAATGTCGATTACATAAATATACTCACGTTAGTTATTAAATATTCATAAGTTAGGTTTTAATTTTTGTTAAATGAACATCAATGTATTTTACGTATTTAATAACTTTTGATTTTAAGGGTAAAATAGTCTTATTATGCGTTTATATTTTTTTAGGGTTTTACAACATTGGTGTCCTAATTGGTTTTGACTCTTCTAAACCGAATTTCTTTAACATCTCTTTCATGTATTTAGATTGATTAAAGAAGATACCATCTTCTACTTGTTTGATTTGTAGACCAAGAAAGAAACTAAGTTCTCCCATCATACTCATTTCAAACTCGTCATGCATGATTTTAGAGAAATCATCACACATGTCTTGACAAGTGGATCCGAATATAATATCATCTACATATATTTGAACAATGATTATGTGTGACTCTCTTTTCTTAGTAAAAGTGTGTTATCAACTAACCCCATGGTGTAGTTGTGTTTGATTAAGAATGACTTGAGTCTATCATACCAAGCTTTTGGAGCTTGTTTAAGACCGTAAAGGGATTTCTTTAACTTATACACATGTTTAGGTTTTTCAAAATCGATGAAACCCGGAGGTTGAGCTACATATACTTCTTCATTAATAAACCCATTTAGAAAAGCACTTTTGACATCCATTTGATAAAGCTTAAGATCATTAGCACAAGAATAAGTAAGAAGTATTCTTATAGACTCTAATCTAGCCACGGGGGCATAGGTCTCATCAAAGTCTATTCCTTCTTATTGGTTATACCCTTGGGCAACGAGTCTAGCCTTGTTTCTAGACACTACTCCGTTTGCATCTAACTTGTTTTTATAAACCCATTTGGTTCCTATTATGGTTTGATTACTAGGTGGAGGGACAAGTGTCCAAACATCATTAGAAACAAATTGATTTAACTCTTCTTGCATAGCCATTACCCAACTTTCATCTTTTATGGCTTCTTGTGTATTCTTAGGTTCTATGATTGAAAAAAAACAAAATAGGCTACTTTGGTTTTGAACTTGAGACCTTAAGGTTCTTTCGTTTAACTTTCCTAGGACCTTATCTACGGGGTGATCTTTGGACTCTTTAATATTTGTGAGTTCATTATTTGAAGTTTCTTCGTCTTCTTCATTTATCTTTTTCTTTATTACAATAGCTTCACTTTCAACAATCTCGTCATCGACAAGAGGTGGAGAGGGTTTGGGTGGAGTTTCATCAAATTTTACATTTAATGACTCTTCTACCTTCATTGTTTCTTTATTTAATATGATGTAAGCTTTGCTATTAAGAGAGTAACCTAGAAAGATACCTTCGGTTGATTTAGGATCAAATTTTGTATGGTAATCTTTAGTGTTAAGAAGAAAACATTTGCTACCAAAGACTCTAAAGTGATCTAACACAGGCTTTTTGCCTCGAAGTAACTCGTATGGAGTTTTACCTAAAATTGGTCTAATTAAGACTCGATTAAGTATGTACGTTGAGGTATCAACGGCATTACACCAAAACTTTTGAGGTATGGATTGCTCATTTAGCATGGTGCGACTCATTTCTTGTAGGGTTCTATTCTTTCTTTCAACTACCCCATTCGATTGTGGAGTGCGAGGAGCCGAGAAGTTGTGAGTAATACCATTAGCGTCACAAAAGGCTCTGAATTGCACTTCATTGTCGAATTCCCTACCATGATCCGTCCTAATAGATACTATAGGACTTCCTAGTTGTCTTTGGATTTTCTTGCTTAATATTTCAAAATAATTAAACGTTTCTGTTTTGTTCTTTAAAAATTTGGTCCATGTGTACCTAGAGTAATCATCCACTATAACCAAAGTATAGTAGTTGACTCCATAACTTTGATAGCGGATGGGCCAAATAAATCCATGTGTAATAATTCTAGACACTTGGTTGTAGACACCATGTTTTTAGCTTTGTGACTAGAGTGGACTTGTTTACCTACATTACAAGCATCACAAAAGTGATGTTCATATTTTAACTTAGGTAGATCTCTTACTAGATCTTTGGATGATAGAAGAAGTCGCATATGGCATGGCCCAATCTTGATGCCATAAGGTCGATAATCCATAGAAGTAAGACAAAGTTTGTCTTCATTACCAATTTTAATGACATAGACTCCATGTTTCCTAATTCCTCTTCCTATGGTTATGCCATTTTTAATATCTTACTACGGTTTTGGTAAAAGTACATTGCACTTTTTATCACATATTTTTCCTATACTTAAGAGGTTAAAGTTTAGGTTTTCTACGTGACACACATCGTTAATGGTTAGAGATTTGTTAGAAATCGTACCTTTACCGATGATTTTACTTTGCTATTTCCAAACACCACCATTGAAGGATTCATATGTGGAGAATATATCTTTATTGCCGGTCATGTGCCTTGTACACCCACTATCCTTGACCCATTCATACGGATCTAGGTCGACCTTTAAGCACACCTAAAAAAACAATTAACTCAAAAGTTTGGTCCCCATTTGTTCATGGGTCCATTAGTGTTAAACATTCCATTCATGTTATACATGTATGGATAAGGTGAATATGCATTCCATGGTGCATAGTTTTGAAAAGGAAAGCTATTTTGCATACTTGGGTTCCATCCCATTTGATGGTTACTTCTCGGGTAAACATTATTAGGTCTCCTAGATGTGTTAGGTTTTGAAAAAGATAGAGCTTTGTTTCTTGCAAAAATAGGATTATATTTTGGGGGTGGTTGTCTAGTGGTAATATGAGTTGGTTTCTTCTAATTAATAATAACAAAATCAGTTCTAGAAGAAGAAGCTATGTTTTTACCACTTGTTTGCTGACAGAATACGGATCCCTGTACACTAGCCGGTTCCCTTTTCGAGGGATCCGTGGGATCCGCCACAACAGTGGCCTGTTTTTATTGCTTTTACGAATTGTGTTTCTTTGCTTTCACTAGTTGACGCATCAAGTTGTTGAATACCTAAACCTTTTTGGTTGTTTCCTATTCTAACACTATCTAATATCATATCTAGAGTGTTAGTACTCATTCTAGCAATTTTAGAGTCAAGTTGATCAACTAGTGTTTGAAGTTGAACGCAAAGTTCACATTCCCCACTCGCCATCTTTCCCTTTTCTAGACTTTTCAATTTTGCTCTTAACTCTATGACTTCTTTATCTAAACATTGGTTTTGATTTTTCAAAAACTTTTTTTTGTTGATTACTTTTAAACTAATTTTGCAAAGCTTATCATATTCATCATGCAATGAGTCATCATCTAATGATGAGCTATAGTGTTCGTGACATACCTCATCATTTGCCATAAGACAAATTTCTTCATCCTCCTCCTCGCTCATTCTCCACGAACCGCTCACGAATGCCTTTTGATCATCGCGTTTGGGAAACTTACTAATAAAGTGGTTTGGATCTCCAAATTTAAAGAAAGCGCGATCATCCCTTGGCTTCTCGTCCTCTTTTGCTTTTCCGAAATCCTTTCTTGTCGTCATGGGTTGTTTGGTATCTTTCCTTCCTTTTAAAGAACTTTTTAAAGTCCCTTACCGCCATGGCATACTCCTCGTCGTCACTATTAGAGAGGAGTTCTCTTCATCGCTAGAAGCCTTTTTGGCTTTAAGGGCAAGAGATTTGTGTTTCTCTTTACCTTTAAGGCTTGAATCTTTAGCAGGAACAAGCTCATAGACTTTTAAGTTGCCTATGAGTTCATCAAGGGTGAGGATTGTCAAATCTTTTGACTCTTCGATTGCCGTCACCATGGATCTCCACTTGGATGGAAGTGCCCTTAGATATCTCCTAATATGATTACGGCTAGAGAAAAATTCATCAAGTGCTTGTAAAGATGTAATAATAGTATTAAAATTAGCAAAATAATGATCTATAGTTTCCTCATCCGATATTGAAAATTGTTCATATAGTTGAACAAATAAATCAATTTTATTATTTTTAACTTGTTGATTACCTTGATGAGTTACAACTAAAGAATTCCAAATTTCTTTAGAGGTTTTAAGCATAGAAATTCTTTCGAATTCCTTTTTGGGTAAAGCATTATATAAAACCATTTTAGCTTCACTATTTTTGGAAAGTTTTTTCTTCATGTCATCGTTTAGTTTATCATGAGGTATGTTAACTAAATTTCCTTTATCATCATTTGAGATAGCCTCAAAATCTCCTTCAACAATAATGTACCAAAGATCAATATCTTTAGACTTCACATACGTTTCGAATCTATTTTTCCAATATATAAAACCTTTAGTTTCAAGTAGTGGTGGTCGTTGCATAGATTGCCCTTCCTTGTAGTTTTTAGAACCCATAGTGATCGAAAAGTTTTTAAAATACGGTTTACTTTAAAACTTTTATAAACTTAGCTCTTGATGCCAATTGTGGAAAACTAGAAGGGGGTTGAATAGTTTTGCCGATTTTAATTTAGTTTCAAAAACTTTAGATTCGATATTATGTGAAATTGTATGGATGAAGAGAAAGTATAGATCTAATGGTTATGCAAGTAAATAAAGTAAAGTAAAGGATAGAAATGACACAACCGATTTATAGTGGTTCGGCTACAAGGACACCTTCCTTGCACTACTCCTCTAGTCACCTACTCGAGAGTTCAAGCACTATGTCAACAAACTCCTTCAACTTGGCGGAGAAGCCTTCACAATGTTGCTTACACCTTTTTACGGTACAAAGCTAAATACCGAGTCCGTAACACGGTGGACCAAACCAACACGACTATTACACAACAACTATGTGAAATATCAAATACAATATCTTTGCTCTGAAATCTTGTGGAGGAACAAATCAATCAAGGACCCTTGCTTGGATGACTTGTAGAATGCTCGTGATTTCGCCTTAGAGAAGGACCTATATAAGAATCACAAAAGAAATAAAGAAGAACAACTCTCTAGATCAAGTGATCTTTTATTAGAAGAGAATGAGAGTATATAAGAGAATTAGTAAGAAGAGGGGTGAGCTAGAATAAAGAAATGGCTGTCTATTTATAGGCAAAACTTGCCACTATTCTCCGGATCCCACGGATCCCTCCCTTAAGGGATCCGTCTATTGTAAACCTAGGGATCCGTGAGATGCTCCTCTTTGCCCATGGGTTTTGTGGTTATGGGTCATGAGTCAAGGGTTATGGGTTGGTCCATGGGTATTTTATTTAGATACAATGTATCTAATAGATGCAATGCATCTAGTCAATTGGGTATGGGTCAATACCATGGGTTATGGATATGATCCATGGGTTGTGATTTTTACCCATCCTAATAAATTATTACAACAATTTGTATTAAATGGCTATATGTAAATGCTTTACAAAAATAACATGTATCCTTATAATTTTACTTATGATAACATTATATTTGTTATCAACAAAACACAAAGAGATCGCAAAATATTAATAAACGTTTTTACGGTTTATTTGTATTAACAATCTCCCCCTTTTTGTTGATGACAAAACATAATGTTATGATGAGTAAAACTTAAGATTAGATGTATATTTAAGATATGAACAAGAAGCTAATTCCTATGATAGCGACGGGTCTTTTTGGAATGACAATGATGAAGAAGATACTGCATTAGATGAATGGGAAGACAGAAAAGCTTCGATAACCGCAGTATGGATGTTACATTTTTGTGCGCTAATGGAAGTTATGAATGATGGGTCAAAGCTTAATATACCAACATGTGACCCGTTTGTCAAACACTGCAATAGATGGGGCCAATTTAGGTTGTTACAATTGAAGAAGGAAGCAAACGTTTGGTGGTGCTTTGAAGATGAAGGTTTGATTAAAGAAACTTGGTTCCGCACCCACTTCATGAGCGCCAACTTGAACGAGAAGGTTGAATGGACGGTTCACTTTTGTAAACCACCTATTATGACATATGGAGGAACGACACAAGCTTGGCCTACATGAGATCCCTTTTCTCATAAAATGCAATGGAGGGATGTTTCCTGAAGAAAATTTTCTCAAACAACTCTCAAACGAATGGGCATAAAAGATGACAAGTCGGCTACCATGGGATATCTTTTGAAAATTGGGTCAAAGTAAGGTTTGGAGATGTCCAGCTAAATAAACAAATCAAGATTCAATATCGTGATGAATGGGTCAAAGCAAATTTTCTTCGCAAGAAGATCCATATGACCTCTCGCCTTTCATATCTCCAATAGTTTGGGACCAATCTTCTGAGAGTAAGGACAAGGATGGTGGAGTCCATCTACTCACATAAGACCTGTGGCTTTGAGTCTAACTTAAAGACTCATAAAATAAACAAAAGTGCTCTTTCAGGAGACAACCCGAATTATCTATTTTATTTCTTATTTTTAGTATTGTTGGGTTTGGTGTGTTTTAATTTTTTCTGTGCAGGAGTTGGAGCATGAAGGATAGCGTAAAGCTCACAGAAGATTGAACAAGTCTGGAATCTTACATTCTTTGCAGACCTTACGGCATAATCCCAGTAGTTGGTAACGTCGTAACCATCTTCCCGATATCGGACGACTCCCAGGTTTCATCAATTACGGCGTAACTCAGCAATGAGGTTACGCCGTAATCTGTCCTGTATCCAAATTAAAAATATAATTTTACCATAACCTTGTATTAGTTCTAAATGAACTTTGTGGGTGTGTTCCCTGTAAACCCTCATGAGACTTCACTCGTCCCTTTCGGGATACCGAATGGTTTAAAAGGCTTGTTGCATGCGCTAAATGCAACCGTGATTCCTACGAAAGTGAGTTAGGTTTTTATTTGTTTTATTTTTATTTTTATTTTAGAAATATGCTTGTTGGTAGTGTTGTGATTTTAAGGAATTGAAGTTTTCTCATGGAGATAAGACGAAGGCACGTATTTTAACGTGATCCTTCTTTCATTTTGGAGCAAAGTTCAGGGGGAGTTCTTGTTTCAATTCTACTTTTTCCTTTTCTTTATTTCATGTTTAGTACAAAAGGGACTTTGTACATTACAAGTGGGGGACAGGAGTAGAATTATAACTTAAACTTGCTTGCCCTCATTTTTCTAGTTTATTTTGAAAAATTAAGCCATTTTTAAAAAAAATTAACATGTTTTTCCTAACCTAACTAGAAAAGACCTTAGCCGAGCACATTATAACCCTTGATTTCCATGGTGAGATTTAGCCTTTCCATTTCACCTTATTTACCCCAAATACACCAAATATTGAGTGTGCCGGTAGTTTGTAAAATTTTGGGACATATTTAGCTTTTACATCATTTCGAGATCATAGACGAGTAGTGTGTTGAGTTAGCATGATACATTTGGGAGAGACAATTCGAGAAGGCAATGTTTTAGGATTATCACCCAAATAGCCCATATGTGTATAATTGTGTAAGTTTATCGATTAATCACCTCAACTCTTTGACCCCCGTGTTAAAACCCTTTTGTTGAACTCATCTTAATGCAAGATACCCTAGATGCACCCTTTCGAGCCAATATTTTCATTTCATACCTTTATCAATATTGTTTCAATACACTTATTTGCCTTAGCCTACCGTGTAGTCTTAGCTCATGATTGGAAAGTCATTGTTTGCTCAAGTTTGAGGTCCAAGTAAAGAGATTTGGGAATTACGCCTACGTTAAAGATATATATTTGAAGATCATTGAAGACCCCCAAAAATTTCTCATGTATGATTCATCTCAAGTGGGGGGATGTTATTATTCTATATATTATAATTCCAAAAAAATTATATTATTTATTAGTTTGTTATGGTTATATGATAGTGCAAAGTATGTAAGCACTATAGTGATATAAGCTTTATGGATTAGTATCGAGGAGGCCACTTGGATCACATTTGAAGAAAGAGTTGGTGAAGTATTTACACCAATATATTGAAGACCAAGTGGTGTGCTCATCATGATGTCCGCTAATGGCACACTTACTTGTTGTATTATGATATGGATTTTGGGTTTTGAAGCTTGGATTTTGGATGAACGGCCAACGGTGACAACTTGGTTATAGGCTAAGACTATTTGCTTTTATTTCATTTTTACACCATTTATGTGCATCCCATGTCTTACCCTACCTTTTAGTCATGAAGCGTGTCTAGGTGATGAAGCGAGCAATCATTGGTGTCTTGGCCATGGATTTGGTCATGTATCATTGGTTTTATCCACTTTGCCGTAACACATTAGTAATGACAATTCACTCTTGCCTATATGAATTGTTCACCCAATATTGCCTTTGAAGATTGTCTTGACCTTAGCTCTAGTGGTGGAGATTTGTGTAACCGCTAAGCCTATGACAAAATACATGCAATGACTATGCGTTGAGTGATCACCTCGAAATTGACACTTAGATTAGAGAGAGGGTATGAGTGTTTATTCCCCATTTCGTGAGGTGTTCGGATTTGAAAATTCTAGCATAGGAAGTTTTTAATTTCATATTTCCTGAGTAAATTTGGGGGATATCTTTTTAGAAATAATTCTAATAAGGTCTACTTGAAGGCATGTAGAGTTTAAGTGGGGGGATCTTTGATGACATCAAATACTCCTGATATTTAGTGTCAATGTTCCCCGTTTATGCTCGTTATTTGTATCATTTATATGGATATATGCTATGATTTCTTTATATTTCGTTTCCAGGTTATAAATGAGCATTGGAACTGAAGAGACGCGGAATTGGAAAAAGACTTACAAAGATACACATTTTAGTATGCTGACTAAGAAGAAGTTAAAATAAAGACTAAGTCAACGTTAACCAGTCATTACGGCGTAACTACCACATTGGGTTACGCCGTAATATTTTGAAGACTTAGAGATTTCTAATGCCTATGAAGGTTACGTCGTAACCTATGAACGAGGTTACGGCGTAAAAAGGGAACAGAACGTGGCTCATGGAATTGACGAGATTACGGCATAGCCAAGAATGAAGATTAAGGCGTAAAAAGGGAACAGAACGTGGCTCACGGAATTGACGAGATTACGGTGTAGCCAAGAATGAAGACTGCAGCATATATGAAACCCTAGGCGGTTACGGCGTAACTACCTATCTTAGTTACGCCGTAAATATCTATTTTTGGATAAGATCGTGGATTATTACACTAGTTACGGCGTAACTACAACCCAAGGTTATACCGTAGCTATGTCGGGCCTATAAATACCAACCCTATTTCCAGCATTTTACAACATCCTTTCACCACAAAACACCAAAGAACGAAGTAGAGTTCCACAAAAGAGATCTACACAAGCATACGGAGCCATTTCCAAGGGAGAAATCACATGATAACATCAATAAGTTATAGCGATTCTTGTTTTAATTAAAATTTATGATTCAATGTCTTTCACATTCATGCAGAACACTGAATCATGTGTTCTTATTAATATGATCGGCTAAGCACCTCTGGTGCTAGCCTAGTTATGACTCCTTTCATGTCTTAATTATGTTTTCATGCATTTATTATTGCTTCTAGTGTGTACATGTATAGTTTTTCGATAGATCCTCTAGTTTCATTAGTTCTGAAGACCGGTTGTATCTTTTGCACTAGGAGAATTGACCATAGGACCTTAGGGCACGTTTAGTAGAGAGAATTTCAGAGATTAGAAATGAAGTAGAGAATAGAAATTCAGAAAATTGAAATTGAGTGAGAAATTAACTAAATTCCGTTGTTTGGTAACGTCAGAAAATTGATATGAGAAATAAAAAATAAAATTAGGTTTTTATTATTTTTATTCAAAAAGTATTAAAATTAAAACAAAAATAAATAAATAAATAAAAACTATCATAATATAATCACTTACTATGCTATTACATACTCACAATTCGCAAACCGCAAAACTTAAAATATGAAACAGGTCTTAAAATAATGAAGCATACACCTCATAAAAAAGTTGTTGGCTTTTAAAAAAAAATAAGAAAAAAATGAAAAATAAATAACATATTCTCAAAAGAAAAAAAAAATGAAAGTAAAAAAAAATATATATAAATGTTATAGGTAAAAATTATAGGAAAATTGTTTAAAAAAAAAAGCATTTCTCTCATTTTTCAAGTAAAAGTGATGTAAATCAACCTTAAAAAAATTCACTATCAATTCCCCACTAATTCTATCCAATTCTCTCCACCATGTTATTTCTCCATTTTACCAAACATGAGAAATTGTTTCATTTCCATTTCTCCAACCTTATTTCTCTCTACCAAACATCCCCTTAGTGTAATTGGTTGTGAGTGTAACACCCCAACCCGACAAGGGTAAAGATATCATAATACGGTTTCATATCAGAACTTTAAATAATATACAATAGCGGAAGCCTTTACAAAATAATCAAAAGAAAACATAATAACTTAATAATCAAAATAAATATAAGATCTCTAGGGTAAAGTCTTGCTCTCAACTCTCTCAAAACCAGTCCCATCCCACAAGCTCATCTTGAATGCTTAATACCCGCAGGGAAAAGTGCGGCTGAGCTTACAAAGCCCGATGAACAGATATAACAAAACAAAAGCTAAAATAGAAATAATATACAATTAACGAAATCACAACGGAATGAGAAATAACGAATCTTTGAGGATTCTGAGCGCAAATATCGAGAAATCCGAAAAACATAACAGGTTAACGATCACCTCAAACACGTTTATGACACAAACGAAACACATGAGAATAACCAAACACTTAACATATCAAGAATAAAAGATTTCGTGTCAACCAAACGAAGAGTCTAATGACTAACGGGAGCAGTTACGAGAAAATAAACATGGCCTTAATACAAATCAATTAATCTACATTTAACACACTTAATTCAATATTGTAGCGTGAAATAGCAGTCACATCATGGCGTACACATACGGATAGAAAATACAAGAAACAAACTATAACTAAATAGACAAAGACATAACATAGCCATTAGAAATTATCAGAACAGATATCATCAGAATACATAATACATTCACTAACATATCATATCGAATACAAATATAAACACCGAAAATACCGAATCATACGAAATACTTAACGAAATAAGAATAAAGATTTAGTCAACTACCACGAGCCCAGAACATATCATATTAGAAATATCTTTCTTCTTGGTAACCTCGGAAAATAATGGAGTAGCTAGCTCCCGAATTTTGTGAAGACGCGTATTACACCGACATCATTCACGAAACATATCGGATAACAGTCGGATCTAGGATGCATCCATATGCCCCTTCCTACATATACAAAATATGCTCCACCATCCAGAATTGGCGTAACATCACTCTCTTGCCCTAGAGTCATATCGAGAGGTGCATCATCGATACGGACATGGAACCTCCATGACTAGTGAAATATTTGGCTCGGTGTCAAACCTTCGAGTCAAACAGATTTTCATACATGACATAGATCATAATTCATCATAAAGGTCACGTATAACATATCGATAACTTCATGCTATAAGGTTCATATTAGATATTTAGAAGTCGAAAGTTCATATCACAATGGCATATCATACATTCATCTGCAAGTTCATAATCAGCCATAGCAAGATTCAACGATTGTGCACATCAAAATCTTCCTAACATAAGTTCTCATCAGATATTGCATAGTTCACTAGAACATGTATTTTACACAAGTATGATCAACCAATCGAGAAAGGGTTCATAGCAATGGCATCGAAACCCTTAATAAGTAAAATAGAAAGGCGAACGAAAAGAACATCATAAGGAACCTTTACTAAAAGGTCAGAATATCTGTACCTTAAAGCAAATGAGAGAAAAGCAAACGAATGAGTAAATCCGAAGATGCGTCGTCTCTCTTCCACGAATCTACACGGATTATGATTTATTTAATACTTATTAGCATCATTAATGTCATAACGGATTAATCTCATTAATACTTTTAGAGTTGTCGAAATATTCTCATTTTAGTGACGGAATTCCAACATTTTAGAGTATTAATTATTAATTAGCCAAACTTATGGGTTGCAAATGAAAAATGGTAAACTTAAGGGTTTAATATGACAAATATCTTAATTGAGGGCTTATATGATCGTCGTTCAAAGTATAGGATTTACAAATGTCAAAAACGGTTTTTAAGACTCTCTTTCCAAAAGCTTTACACAAAATTCTTTTCCTTACGTAATTTACCAAGATTCACATGTAACATTGTTCGAATACAACTTAATGAGACCATGCATGCAATACTTTAATTCATGATATTTAGTTCTTTACATTCAATCATAACTCACGCATGTTTACATCACGCTTAGTACTAGCTCATTATACTCTTAATCAATAGTTATTAATGACTCCAAGACTTACCCTTTTACATGAGATAACGAATTACCCACTTAGCTTTCAAGCCCTAATCGACTCTCATTTATATTCTAGGTTTTTCTTAATCTTTTAAATTTCCACATTAATACACATTAAATTGACATGTTACGGATTTCAATGACTCATCGCTTCTCGACATACACATTACTCACATGCAAACCCACCCCTTACTATATTTATGATAACATGAGGTTTCTTCCTACGGACGTACACAACCGACACAAAATTTGACGACACAAGCAGCTCATATTCTCATTCATTCATTACTTACATGCATACATGTGGTACTTAGATTAGATGCATGCAAGGAAGAAAGTTTTAAGAACCCTTGACAGAAAGAGTAAACGACCAGGTCCTTTTCCCCAGCCCACCACCAAATTCGACCATTTTACATCATGTTAACGAGACCAACTTGACCCCCTTTTTCTTGACTCGCTCTTATACGCAACTCTTATGGAAATTCACAGTTTTAAAACATGACCCGACTCCAACCATTTACTCGACTCACATGTCTTATTATGTATAATCACGCATGACCATGACCTTTCTTTTACCCTTGTGTTTTATCCTCGCCAAGCATGATAATATGGTTACGAATTTAGTGACTAAACAAAGAAAATACATCCGGAAAACTACATGTCCATGCGTCGACCTATACAATTGCAACTCAGATTTGTGATTTTATGTGACCATCGGTTATGTTATTTGTTATACGGTTTGTAGAGGCAAAACTCAAGTCACTTGTGTGTGTCGCATGAATTATGAACGAATAGATCAAGGTGAACAAACAATAACTGAAAAGAGCAGGGGTACCTTAATCCTTAGCGTACAAGTGAAACGAAACAAAGAAATCAACAGCTTCAAACACCTTTGTCGACTGGCTTTTGGATCGAATGGAGAAGATGGGTAACAAAAGTGCCGTGACTTTTTAGACTAGGGTTTCAAGTTTTTGAGTCCTTGTGTTTTATATAGGTAGTGAAATTTTCGGTTTAGGGAAGTGATGGGTTGGGTTTCGGCTTGGTTCTAACCGAACAACAAACCCACGCCCCTTATGGGCTCTCTTGGCTCTCGGCTCCATTAATCCAAACGAACAAACAAACACGGCCCAAGTTGGTTCCCAAATAACGAAAAAAAACAAGGCCCAACTGACGGCCCAATATTTTAGCGAGACGTTTAAATCTTAAATTCGTCTAAATCGATCCGCATACATATTAGTAAAGTTTTTAATTATTCGTAAGTTAGGTTTTAAATTCGTTAAATGTTCATAAATGTATTTTACATATTTTATAAATTTCGATTTAAAGGGTATTTTAGTCTTTTGATATGTTTTATATTTTTTGGGTTTTACAACTCTCCCCTTCTAAAAAGAAAATTTCGTCCTCGAAATTGAACAAGACGGAATAGGACAGAAAACAAATCGGATTTCAGAATTTTAGGGAATATATGGCGAACGCTAAACTTATCTCGAACAAACAGTTCTTATGAAATCCTCAAACTCATATTTTCGAAATTGAACCAATATTCAAGTACTTATAACAGATAATCATATACTTATTAACGTATTGGCGGAAAACAGATGAGATACAGAAAGTCAAACAACACACTCTAACTTATTCAGGTATCTAATGATGAAAACAACATATGCATAGACAGAACGAATCCTAACGGTCTTACTAGCAGAAGTACGTGGAGACATACAAACTTAGGGCAGACATAGCAATCTATAGGTTCACACGGATCATAACAATTTCGGATCCCAAGCGTACAAAACTTATACATAACAGATATCGGTGAGAAACTCACAAAGAGGTACAAAATTTCAAACGAACATGAGAAGTGTCAAATATTAGATACAAGTCAAAGTCCACTCACATACCAACTACAGGCATTTCCCCAGACGTCATATGATTTCAATAAGTTCAAATTATATGATCTCGGTATTATCACGTTGATCAGGCGTCATAATACTTGCATCACATAACAAGTTCTTATTGTCATCATATTCATTCGCTCGGTCATGGCAAACCACATAACCAAAATCACAACAAAACATATCACATACGATAACATACGGATAGCAAGTAACCTCTTTGTAATGCACTGATCACATACATACAGCATATACGACATCAAAACAACTTACCATACCACAACGAAGAAGGCCACCAAATGCACAAATCGGTTCCTCGTGACTCACTCATCGACGATCCAGGGATATTAACAAAATGGGACGATAAACTTCACGATTCAAACCGAAGTTCAATAAATTGAGAAAAGCAATAAGGATCGAATCACTTAGCGAGAATATCAAACCGTCACAAAACGCATGACAAACAAATCAGAATATCACAAGTCGCGCCCAAATCATATGAAGTAGATGAACCTTCCCAGCCACCGGTTGAATCACGTCTTCGTCGTTGCGTCTTTGGTTGATTCGTCCGACTTCCTCGGCATCGAGATGTCTCCAGCAACCGCGGCAATCGCGAGTGGCTTCGCTTCCCGAACCTCTCCAGCAGGGGACTGTTGTAGCAACGCGGTGGGCACCATCTTCTTCGCTCCACGGGTAGTCTCCATTTGACGATCAACACGGACGGCGAAAACAAAATAACAAAATTCGTCTGCATGAGAGAGGAGGGCCAATCAGTGAAGGCAAAAAGGATATCGAAGTCAAATCTGAACGACCATCAAAAGGAATCGAAAGATATCCGAACAGACGGAAACCTAATGTCTACCCAATCCTCACAGGTCATAGCCTAAGCTCTAAGGGTCCTAAACACGGCTTTGATACCATAAATTGTAACACCCCAACCCGACAAGGGTAAAGATATCATAATACGGTTTCATATCAGAACTTTAAATAATATACAATAGCGGAAGCCTTTACAAAATAATCAAAAGAAAACATAATAACTTAATAATCAAAATAAATATAAGATCTCTAGGGTAAAGTCTTGCTCTCAACTCTACTCTCAAACCCGAGATCAGCCATCCCAAAGCTCATCTTGAATGCTTAATACCGCCAGAGAAAGAAAGTGTGGTGAGCTTACAAAGCCCAGTGAGCATATATTGAAACAAAAGCTAAAATAGAATAATATACAATTAACGAAATCACAACGGAATGAGAAATAACGAATCTTTGAGGATTCTCGAGGAAGCAAATATACAATCCGAAAAACACATAACAGCTTAACGATCACCACCTCGAAACACGTTTATGACACAAACGCAAACACATCAGAATAACCAAACACTTAACATATCAAGAATAAAAGATTTCGTGTCAACCAAACGAAGAGTCTAATGACTAACGGGAGCAGTTACTGAAAATAAACATGGCATTCATACAAATCAATTAATCTACATTTAACACACTTAATTCAATATTATAGCAGCGGAAATAGCGGTCACATCATGGCGGTCCACATACGGATAGAAAATACAAGAGACAAACTATAACTAAAAAGACAAAGACATAACATAGCCATTAGAAATTATCGAACAGATATCATCGAATACATAATACATTCACTAACATATCATATCGAATACAAAATATAAACACTCGAAAATACGAATCATACGAATACTTAACACGAAGTAATGGATAAAGATTTAGTCAACTACCACAAGCCCAGAACATATCATATTAGAAATATCTTTCTTCTTCAAAAGGTAACCTCGAGAAAATAATGGAGTAGCTAGCTCCTGAATTTTGTGAAGACGCGTATTGCACACGACATCATTCACATATCGGATATCGGATGTCGGATCTAGGATGCATCCATATGCCCCTTCCTACATATACAAAATATGCTCCACAATCCATGTAACATCACTTAATGCCCTAGAGTCATATCGAGGTGCATCATCGGACATGGAACCCCATGACTAGTGAAATATTTGGCTCGGTGTCAAACTAACTCGAGTCAAACGATTTTCATACATGACACAGATCATAATTCATCATAAAGGTCACAGATAACATATCGATAACTTCATGTTATAAGTTTCATATTCAGATATTCGTAAGTCAGTTCATATCACGTGGCATATCATACATTCATACTGCTAGTTCATAATCACCATAGCAAGATTCAACGATTGTGCACATCAAAATCTTCCTAACATAAGTTCTCATCAGATATTCCATAGTTCACTAGAACATGTATTTTACACAAGTAATGATCAACCAATCGAAAGGGTTCATAGCAATGGCATCGGAAACCCTTAATAAGTAAAATAGAAAGGCGAACGAAAAGAACATCATAAGGAACCTTTACTAAAAAGGTCAGAATATCTGTACCTTAAAGCAAATGAGAGAAAAGAAAACGAATGAGTAAATCATAAGATGTAACGTCGCTTCTCCTTCAACGAATCTACACGGATTATGATTTATTTAATACTTATTAGCATCATTAATGTCATAACGGATTAATCTCATTAATACTTTTAGAGTTGTCGTAATATTCTCATTTTAGTGACGGACGGAATCCCAACATTTTAGAGTATTAATTATTAATTAGCCAAACTTATGGGTTGCAAATGACAAATGGTAAACTTAAGGGTTTAATATGACAAATATCTTAATTGAGGGCTTATATGATCGCCGCTCAAAGTATAGGATTTACAAATGTCAAAAACGGTTTTTAAGACTCTCTTTCCAAAACAGTTTACACAAAATTCTTTTCCTTACGTAATTTACCAAGATTCACATGTAACATTGTTCGAATACAACTTAATGAGACCATGCATGCAATACTTTAATTCATGATATTTAGTTCTTTACATTCAATCATAACTCACGCATGTTTACATCACGCTTAGTACTAGCTCATTATACTCTTAATCAATAGTTATTAATGACTCCAAGACTTACCCTTTTACATGAGATAACGAATTACCCACTTAGCTTTCAAGCCCTAATCGACTCTCATTTATATTCTAGGGTTTTTCTTAATCTTTTAAATTTCCACATTAATACACATTAAATTGACATGTTACGGATTTCAATGACTCATCGCTTCTCGACACACACATTACTCACATGCAAACCCACCCCTTACTATATTTATGATAACATAAGGTTTCTTCCTACGGACGTACACAACCGACACAAAATTTGACGACACAAGCAGCTCATATTCTCATTCATTCATTACTTACATGCATACATGTGGTACTTAGATTAGATGCATGCAAGGAAGAAAGTTTTAAGAACCCTCGACAGAAAGAGTAAACGACCAGGTCCTTTTCCCCAGCCCACCACCAAATTCGACCATTTTACATCATGTTAACGAGACCAACTTGACCCCCTTTTTCTTGACTCGCTCTTATACGCAACTCTTATGGAAATTCACAGTTTTAAAACATGACCCGACTCCAACCATTTACTCGACTCACATGTCTTATTATGTATAATCACGCATGATCATGACCTTTCTTTTACCCTTGTGTTTTATCCTCGGCTCAAGCATGATAATATGGTTACGAATTTAGTGACTAAACAAAGAAAATACATCCGGAAAACTACATGTCCATGCGTCGACCTATACAATTGCAACTCAGATTTGTGATTTTATGTGACCATCGGTTATGTTATTTGTTATACGGTTTGTAGAGGCAAAACTCAAGTCACTTGTGTGTGTCGCATGAATTATGAACGAATAGATCAAGGTGAACAAACAATAACTGAAAAGAGCAGGGGTACCTTAATCCTTAGCGTACAAGTGAAACGAAACAAAGAGATCAAAAGCTTCAAACACCTTTGTCGACTGGCTTTTGGATCGAATGGAGAAGATGGTTAACAAAAGTGCCGTGACTTTTTAGACTAGGGTTTCAAGTTTTTGAGTCCTTGTGTTTGTATATATAGGTAGTGAAATTTTCGGTTTAGGGAAGTGATGGGTTGGGTTTCGGCTTGGGTCTAACCGAACAACAAACCCACGCCCCTTATGGGCTCTCTTGGCTCTCGGCTCCATTAATCCAAACGAACAAACAAACACGGCCCAGGTTGGTTCCCAAATAACGAAAAACAAGGCCCAACTGACGGCCCAATATTTTAGCGAGACGTTTAAATCTTCGTCGTACGAAATCGATCACGTACACATATTAGTAAAGTTTTTAATTATTCGTAAGTTAGGTTTTAAATTCGTTAAATGTTCATAAATGTCTTTTACATATTTTATAAATTTCGATTTAAAGGGTATTTTAGTCTTTTGATATGTTTTATATTTTTAGGGTTTTACAGTGAGGATTGACAACCCTTGTGTGCGAATTGACCACAGGATCACTCTCCGGGTTGGATGAACTTAAGAAGTTAGATGTGTGGTCTAAGTTTCGACCGGCCGGGCCACACAAAGAAATAATTTAGAATGTAGCGACACTTAATGACTCAAACTAGTCTACCATACTTCCGCTTATTACAAAGGAGTCCTTTGGTTCCGGAAAGGATTCTAGGGACGTAGGCTAAGTGAATTGACTATAGGAGCCTAGTGACACTTATGCCCCACTTGAAGCGATAGAAGGCTTATTAGAAAACATAGTCATTGCATAATAGGAAGAATGATTAGGTTAACACATTTTCTCTCTACTACATTCAAACCAATTTAATTTATTCTTTCCAATTCTGTTTATTAATTTAATTAGTCATTCAATCAAAAATCCCCTTTTAAAACGTGACATTAGACTTAAATTAGGATCCTAGCACATAGCTCTTGGGACGACCTTGGCTTTACCGAATACTACACTACACACGACCGGGTACACTGCCCGTTAGTGCATAAGGTAGACCATAGGTAGACGAGACCATTATGAATATTAAAACCTAGTCAGAATCCTGCATCATGACTACATGACTAATTAAATGTGGTAATTAAGTTGCAGTTATAACTTATAGCTTCCCTTGAACAGGTCAAAACTGTTACAAGTTCTTTTGAATTCAGTCTAGTGTGCTTACTCGCTGATGAGCTTGTTCCTAGAAGGGTTGCTCCTCAAGTGTGCTCACTAAGAAGTTTACTCAATGAAGAGATGAAATCTCTATTGAAACTACTCCCTAATGAGATCTTTCGGCTTACTACTCAAAGAGTATGAAGTTGAATATCATTTAAACTTACACTCACTCAAGAGTAGACTGCATGAACTTCATCAGATACCTGAGTCACACATTACCAGTATCAGGAACAGAGTGGGTCAAAGACCTGATGGGTGTATACTCCATACCTCCAAACCCATTACCATGCGTGACTTGAAACCCTCAATTGAACTAAATTTCGAACAATCCTCCCCAATTTATTACAATTCCTTATGCATAAAAATTAAATATGAAACAAGAATAGTGCATAAATGAAAATATCTTGAAGATTAAATTTCCATCTTAATACATTACATATTTCAACTACAGTTCAGGTAAATGATGACAACGTTGTATGCTCATCATCTTCGTAATCATTGTCTATCTAGATGGTTTCTTGAATTCTGAATTCTTAGGAGGCCTACTGCTTTTAGTGACAATATGTTGTGACCATGAATGGAAATCTTGGTATGCTATGTAGATTTGCATGTGCAATTTGGTTTTCTTTATTTGTTTTTGTAACATCTGATGTTTATGACCAATTTGATAATTAATAGGAAAGGTGTGGGATGAAAAGTGTTTCATCAATTGCACAAAATGTATGACAATGAGTTAGCCAGTAAAGATAAGTCACTTTTTTCTTAATAGATGTTACCTCAAGCGGGTATCTTTACAAGATGATGATTAAAAAATTAATGATTATGTTAGGAATTGGAAATTCCATGTTAAAGTGTCGGTCACCCCAATTATTGTCTAGCATATGTTAGCTCGTAGATTTGTAGTTATTTTCGTTGTTTAGTAGTTTATTAGTTATTTAGTAGCGTAGATTAGTTTAGTGTAACACCGTGGAGGAAGGACGGGTCTTTACCCACTGTATGCCTGATCCACAGGCCGATAGGAGGTCGTGTATTCTGTAACTATAAATACCCCTTCCATCCATGGAAGGGGTGGAGCTTTTCTTTCAATCTAACATTTCTTTTGTTAACCAAGTCTCTAGCAAGAAACTCCCTCTCATCTCTTTCTCTCTAACTATGGAAAACATGTATTTTCATCATCCAAGACCACCCGAATCATCAACACAATAAATATTACGATCCTACAAATGGTACCAGAGCCAAGGTTTTCGTGCTGTATTGATTTGTGTGGTTTCGTCCATGGTTATTATGTGTTATTGATTTATGTCGGATTTCTATGTGTTGTAAACTGTTTTGGTACTATTTTTGATGATCGGAATATTTTTTTAGTGTTATGAGGGTAAACAGTTTTTAACAGATTTTTTTGTATCTTGTGGTAAAAAATGGTTACATGGTCCAATCATGGTTTTCATTACTGTTTTAGTCTCAAGTTTTTTTAAAAAACAGTCTAGAATATCATACTTATGTGACGTTTTTGTTACCATATCCATTAAGTCAATATTAATCTGGTCTGAGTATACATGGTCTTTGTTCTTAGTCAAACTGGGTCCAAAAAGATGTATCTTTTTGATATTTTTTCTGGGTTTTTCTAGTCAGTTTCAAGAGGTCAAAACAGATGCAGTTTTGTGCAGTTTTTCTGGGTCATTCTTCTTTGCGAGTTGCTTAAGTTTCTTCATAGCGAGTTGACAAAATGCTTTTGAGCTTTTGTCTTTTCAAATCTCTTAGCGAGTTGTGACTATAATTACTTAGCGACTTAACCTTTTTTATGGTAGCGAGTTGTTGACTATTGAGTCAACAACTGAATCGAGTTGTGCTAGCGACTTGTTCTTGAAGCTGTTATAGCGACTTGACCTAGCGACTTGTCCTAGCGACTTAACCTAGCGACTTGACCTAGCGAGTTGTAACATGTAGCGACTTGACAGAAAGGATGAAGGAGAAACGACATCAAGACCACAACCACAATATCAAATAAACCACAAATACCTCAAACTCTCAATGACCTAAAGACTAAACCACATCAAACTCGTGCAACAACAAAACGCATAAAAAAGTAAATCTCATATTTAGTTTCGAGGTCTTAACAAGTTAATATCAAACCTCTAAGGGTCTACATCTTGAAACAAACTCATCATTGTATCCTCTTGACTCGACTCTAAGATTAACGAGAATGGAATTATACATTAAGTGGATCTCAGTTTGTTCGTGTCTATTATAAGGGGCATATCAAGACCATCAAGGGTCCATTTACACGACATTCATCACAGATCCATGGCTTTTCTTTTTACGAGAAACTGAAATGACTCCAACTAAACACTACACGAGATCTCAGGTTCTACTCTCTTAAGTATATCAATGACACATCAAGACTTATAAAAGTCTATAATCGAGAGCAGTTCTCATCATCGATCTCATTTTTGGAAGCTAAGCTTCACTCTATATCCGAATATAAAAAGGAGTAAGGTTAACAAAACTGTCAACTCATTCCTTTCATTCGTTAATTACGAAAACGAAAAACTCATAAAAGATAATGAAGATGTAAAACCTACCCGTTACATTCGATTTGTACTGAAACATCTTGCCATCTCTATGGCTAAGTCGAACCAGGTCTCAACCTCATGCCATCCCTGTGGAAAGGTCTTCAAGAATACTAAGAAGGAAGGATGGTTTGTGTAATATTTGGGTTTAAGAATGTGATTGACGAGATCTGTTTTGTGAAAGGGAGGTGGAGGTAAATTGGTAAAGTGAGAAAAATTAGGGTTTGCCTAAGAAACGAGTGTTTAGGGATTTATGAGTGTGTGGTACGTTTTATAACCCCGAAGGTTAGGATTGGTGTGTTATAATATGGATCGTGCAGTGATGGGCGAAACTGTTAAATTGAATATGGATGAATTGGATCATGAGGTGGGCCTCGTTGAGTGTTAAAGGGGATCGGGTGATATTATGTATACACGATAAGGAGAAGTTATAAATCACCATCTATTTATAACTTATACCTCAGAATTATCTATTGTATTCACATTATGGGATCAGGTGATATTATCTATTGTACTCGTACCTCTGAATTGATTTGCAAAGGAGATAAGGAGATGTTATAAATGAACATCTCACGTGATATTCTATGAGTTAGATTGGATTTTTTTTACTTGCTTTCATGGGCCTTGAATGAATCAAGAATGAACTCGTATATGATGTTGTATGTGAGATATGGATTGAGCTACAAGATTGACTATTGAGATTGGGCTGCATGTGGTAAAATAATTGTATTACCCGAATGTTACTGTCTCAAGTAAAAAACTTTGATACATAACTCTCGATACTTTTTGATAATGAGTTTGTGTTTGGTCATAAATGTTCTACGGATGATACATTTATTTACGGCTATTGTTGGTATGGGCTTCTCATAATTGGATAATATGCTACTGATGAGAGTTGACAAAAATGAGATTGATGATATGAGGGTTGGTGTATAGTGTGATGATGAGACTCGTTGTATTATGTGACTTGATACTTTGGATTATGCATTTTTCACGAAGGGTATTTTGTCACGGCTTGAAGTGTTTATTGGAACTAGGATGACTACGGAGTTGTTTAGACGGTATTTCTTATTTGGATTTGAAGTGACGTTTTTCGGACGCGTTTACTTATTTTTCTTCTTCTTTCTTTCTACCCTTCCGCGAAGATGACTTGTTTGGGCATTTTTTTAGAGTGTGATAAAAGACTTGGCTATTTAATTACGTTTGTGATTCTCTCTTGCTTAACCCACAACGTAGCTATCACTTCGGTGTCTCACTCAGTTGAGAATGTCAAGAGGTTTTGTACATTGGGTACACCGTTTCTTTTTCACGAGGATTAGTACAAGTTTAAGTACCAAATCTAGGGAATTTTACTTCATGATCAAGTTTGGTATATCGGGTTTACTTCACCATGTTGTCACTGCTATAGCCGACAGAATGCATGAATGATGTGTTTACCAAAGTATTTATTGGATGGTTGATGATATTATTGATGTTGGAGATTGAACCATTGATGAACCGCTGCATGTTCCCCTAAAACAGATATTCACTTAAACCAAAGTTGTCATTACACATTCAAGCTAACATTGTTTACGGTTTTGTCTTGATTTTGTAAAATCCCGCGAAAGAATCTATTTCTTGGTTTAAATCATAGACTTGTAAAATCCCGTAACAATGGAAACATCCTGGTATTAGTAAAGTGCATTTCCAGATCTATCTTACGGTTTATTCTTGGTTTTGTAAAATCCCGCGAAAGAAACTATTTCTCGGTTTAAACCATAGAGTTGTAAAATCCCGTAATGATGGAACCATCTTGGAGAAGAGAAAGTGTAATTATGGATCTTATCTGATGCCGGTGCTACAGTTTCTACTTCGAAGAAGGGATAAAAGGGTATACTTCATGAATTAGATGTATGTTTAGATATTCGTCATGACAGTCTGGTTATTACAAGGTTTTACGCGATTACGTGCTTTTAACCATGGTCAGGATGAAAACCATTATCATAGTTCACTTAAAACGTCAAAGGAGGCTAGAGTTGAGCTTTTAACCAGAAGATGTGACAACGGGGTTAATTCAGTATTATCTATTTGAGGTTGAAGTGAAATATCATGGGCGAGTGTACTTAGAATCTGAAGGTATCGGGGATGGTTGGATGAAGATTCTTCAAGATCCTTGTTCGAGCTTATTATCAAAAACGAAGACTTAGAAATCTAGTTATTGTTGGGTGACTTTTACTTTTTCTTTTACCACTTGGGGGAATTGGGCTCTTATCACCTCAAAATAACTATCACTTTAAGGAGTTACGTTGTAGTGCTCAGTGTCACATTAAATTGTGGATTTACAAGAGGTGATGTACGTCTTATACTTGATGGTTGGTTGGTTGAAGAGTATAGAGTACTTAGAGATTCAATGAAGGATGAAGTCTCGACACCGCTCTTTGTTACACATGTGCAAGTTTAAGTCACGAGTTTGGGTTATTCTACTTCAGGGTCAAATTCATCATATTGGGTTTTCTCCATCAGCTGTCACGACAAAGAGCCTACAGAATGATAATGGGGTTGATTACATGTTTTGCCAAGAGAGCTGAAAAGAGGGAGATAATGACGTCTGTTCACATCAGTTCAGGCCTCGTACTTCATCATAATGACGTATGAACACAACAGTTCATGCCTCGTACTCTAAAGAAAAGAAAAGTGTACGTTTCAGTGCGCTTTATCTTCAAGAATAAGAGAAATCTTCTTATGACGTTTGAATACTTCAGTTCAAGCCTCGTACTCTAAAGAAAAGAAAAGTGTACGTTTCAGTGCGCTTTATCTTCGAAAGAAGAGAAATCTTCTTATGACGTATGAACACAACAGTTCATGCCTCGTATTCTAAAGAAAATAAAAGTGTACGCTTCAGTGCGCTTTATCTTCTGAAGAAGAGAAATCTTCTTATTATGACCATTCTCGTCAACATGCTTCATGCTTTTTCCATGCGCTTCAGTCTTCAATTGAACCGAACTACCGATGATTGTTTTCTTATTCCATTTGCTCAACTATAATGACGATGGCGACATCATGTGCTAATTTTGCGGGGGAGAAGTGTGAATTGAATACTTTTGGATGATTTCACTTATTCAATCAAGAATGGCATCTTCGTATGCAATTCTTGAGGGGGAGAAGAAGTATGATAATTCTCCATGGGTGATTGTTATTAGAGAATAAATGGTCAAACGGCTCCAAAATCATGTAAGAACCGAGCTTCTTCTTATCGAGTCATTTCTACATGGAGTTTCTTCTAAGAGCCGTTGGTTGACATCTTCACGGGCTGATACGATTATATGACAAAGTGCTTCCAGTTGCGGGGTTGATTTCCTTGATGAACATCTTTATGTTCTTGTTTGATTGGGAGGGATTTGATTTAAGGGGATTTGCTATTTGTAAGTTAACGGGAATGCATTTGGTGAGTTGAAGATGTTGACTTTCTATTCCGCAACTGGACAATCTTGAAGAAGGTCGAGTCTACAGTCTGTTCTACATTTTCTGCTATATGCTAGAAGACTAAAGACAAGTTGCATTTAACGATCTAAAGACTTCTTCTTAAATCTGGGCATTTATCAAACAGATTGTCGGTTTAGGGGAGAGCACTAATTGGGGGAGAGTGTAATGTCAGATTTAATCTCCAATTAGACTTGCTCACATTCGCAGCAGTTGATTCTCACATACATCCGAGCTAATGATGTTCTTCTCAAATGATTTCTAGTACACGGGCTTACAAAGAGTTGCTGATTCTGAAGTATCAAAACCAAAGAACGGGAAGGAGACACGCATCTAAATGCGAGTAAACTTGATGAACTTAATACTTCTAAGTAATTGAAGATATCCCGGGAAGACAAATGTCATGACCGCAGAGAAACTCAAGGTTTTACTCATCAAGGCATTTAGTGTTCTTATTCCAACTACGTGGGGGAAGAGATGTAAGAGTTAGTTTCTGATGATGAAAGAAGGTACACAAGTGTGTGATGATTTCGATGTTATCGCAATCATCAGGGGAGAGAGAATTGTGTACATTGGGGATGCTTAGCTGTTTCACTTGAGGGCTTAATCAGTGATTCAGAGATATAATCACTTATTCTGGAGTGGACATCCGCAGAGATTGTCATCCGCAGAGATAATCAGTGATTCGGCTTGCTTCTTCAATGTTATCGGTTATTCTCTCTTTGGGCATTCGGGTACTTTGGTTCTTGAGCTTCATACACTTTCTTCAAGGGGAGAGAAAAGTATACATCGGGGTTATTCTTTGGCTATTGGACTTAATCTGCTACTGCGATGGTATAAGTTTCTTTGTCTTCGGGTATGTGTATTCGGGTTCGTGAGCTCTAGTCTAAGAGACTGACGGCATCAATTCATCTACTTGGGGGAAGTGGTCTCTTGACAACTTTTTGGTTTGGATCGCTTCAGACTTCAGTGGTTATGAAACTTGAGAAGATTATTTATGAGTGGGATGATACGTTGCTGTTCTACTGGATGATATAACCTCGAAAGAAGAATCACGGTGATTATTCTTAAAAGGAGCAGCAGGATCAATGATAATGGTGTGCTTCTTGGTGCACATGGCTTATGGACTCTTGAAAGAAAGCTTTGAATCTGCTCAGCTATTGGATTTTCGGTTTGGGGGGAAGCTACCAAAGTCTCACTTTCAGATGGTTCAATTTCTTTCTTCTATTCTGGAGCCTCGGAAGCTTTGGTGGTGAATGTTTGAGAGATGACGAATTCTATCTTCTACGACGTGCTGCTCGATATCCTTATCTCGGTACTCGTATCATTATCTTCTTAAACTATATCATCTACTCTATCTTTGTATATATTTATCAGAAAACCAAAATACAAAAATATAAAACCAGCAAAACAAAATAGAAAAATATAAAACCAACAAAAACCCATAAAAATCAGAAAACTGAAAAAATACCAAAAATATTGTTTTTCTAAGACATGTCTTCTGGTATCGATAACATCTGCGGTCTTAGAAATGTCATTCAATAATGGCACGGGACCATAGATGAAGTTCGAGCAGGAGGTGTAAATATTCTTTTCCGAAACATGTCTCAAAATATGGCTTATAGTTACTTCAGACTGTAACCCGTGCTTAAAACTATGGCTTGCTATTATTTCTGATAGCAACCCGTTCTTCAAAGGAAGGAAAGTGCTGTGCTAAACCATTTTTAAAATTTCGTGCACTTATCCTAAAACAAAATGAGGAAATTATGTCGAAGGACTGCTGTTCCTACTCAAATATTTTTCCGTCTAAAATTCTTCAGAAAAATATTTGTTTTAACTTAATGGTGGTAAATGAGTTGCTTGAAAAATCAATCAGATTCAGAGTTGTTATAAAATTTGCAAACTCAATCAATGACTTCAGCGCTTTTAATCTTTTCAGAAAATGAGTCATTGATTGAGGGGGAGAATGTTTTCAAATTTATATCTTCTATCGGACTAATCTAATTATCCTAAATGCTTAACTGAAAAATGATGTTAACCTACGTTGAAGAACTAGGTGCCTAGGATATGATTGTTAGGATTAGATGATTAAAGTTTGATAAACACATTATTCCCATACCTTTTATGATCTGATTGATATGTTGAATTGACTTTTATTAGTCGATTGCTGTTTGGGTGTTGTCGACCACCATATATGTCTATCTGTGTTCACTAACGTATGCAGATAACATGGTTTAATAAGAATGTTCCCGATCCGGATCCCACAAATGAAGATGATTGGATGCCGAAAGGAATGGGTAACTAGATCTTGGGTTGAAAAATAAAGAAACGGAGCTTAATTGGAATTCTATGGAGTGTTGGCATGGAAAAATGCAACGTAAGAGGTCTCACTGCATCAGCAGATGGTTTTCTTCTAAGTGATTGAAGAAACGGAGCTTAATTTGACCTCAGTTGGCATTAAAATGCAACGTAAGAAGTCTCAATGCATCAGCAGACGGTTTTTCTTCCAAGCCCTACAGCAACAACAGAAGCAGATTCTCAACCACCTAACGTATCTTTGTGCAGGATACCATTTTTAAAAAAAATTGAAAAAAAAATTTGATTAAATTGTTTTGAAAATTAATTGGACTTAATTTTGAAAATCACCAGACTTCATTTTTATCAAAACTTAAGTCACTCAATCATCGACTACGGTCATCGATTGAGGGGGAGAGTGATTTAAATTTAAATATTTTCAAACGAAATTTCATCTATCAAGTCCGATTGTACAAATTAATGTGGTGATCTAAAGATTTAATGTTATGTCATGGTATGATTTTTCTTTAGAATCAAGATCTTTCAAAATGAAATTTTTTCTGTTCTTGTTTGATTGTGAAATTGTTTTATTTTCCTTAAAGATCTCTTAAAACAATCATATCTGACACTAACAATATTTAATGTCTTAAAATGGTCCTTATCTGTCATTTTTCAAAAATTGAATCTTGCCACGTCTTTCCCTAAAACTTTCTAAATGATTTAAATCAATCGGGATCCAAAATCTCAATTGGTTTGAAATTTTTGATCGGGGGAGAGATCGTGATTTAAATCTCAAATCTGTTTTATTGGAATCGGTTTTAGTCCTTTATATGCACTCCTGCCTCCATGTGCCAAACTATTTCAAATACATAATGCACATGTCGAGGGGGAGCATTTATCCTAAAACAAGATGAGTTTTTAAACTAGGCCACATATTCTCCCATGTTTTCTAAACCTTATTAAATCACTTGGTATCCAAAATCTCAAATAGTTTGATATTTTTGATTGGGGGAGAATTTGTGATTTAATAATGAAATTTGATAAAAGGTGATCGTTTTGATTCATGTGTGCATGCTGCTCTCCCATATGTGCTAAACGCTTTCGAATCTCGAAGCACATATTGAGGGGGAGCATTTCAAAAAGAAAATAAACTTTCAAGGTACAAAGATTTCTATGATTCAACATAACGTACCTTGATTGATTTTCTAAATGGTTTCTTAATGGCTATTGTGATCGTGGATGTACTTTTAAAGAACTCTTTCCTCTATGTGCTAAAATAATTTTGAAATATCCAATGCACATATTGAGGGGGAGAAGTTACCAAAGAAAATCAAAAGGCTTTTTCTAAGGAAATTGTGATCAAAGAAAATATTTCAAAGTCCTCTTGCCTCCATGTGCTAAACAATTTCTAAATCATATGCACATGTTGAGGGGGAGGTTTTCTTAATGATCAAAACTATTAAGGTACAAAATGCTTTGATCTCGTATCAAAAGTACCTTGATTGTTTTCCCAAATGATTTTTCAATTGGTTTCGAGAAGAAAGAACAATACCAAAAGACCGACCAATTTACTTTATGCATGGTGTTATAAGGATGGTTAGGTTAGGTATTCGTTCCCACGATCCCGCCAGAGTCGGAGGGATCTACCCAGGGACAATCTACTAGATAGTGTAGAAGTCCTTAGGCATGATGAAAAAAGGAGAAAAGTGAGATATGGGAAGAGTGCGGACTGAGATAGAGCTAGAACTGGAATAAACCCAACAAGGTTCTAGTAATGAAGTCTCGGTAAGCACTGAAGGGGTTGAAGAATGAAAAAGAAATGAATATGAAAAGGGTGAAAAGAAATAGCCCTCCAATAATTCAACCTTAGGGCAGAAACCGGGTTCAATACATATGCTACTGGTGTTTACTAAGGTAACACTGGTATTGAAGACAAGACATCATGGACCCAGTGATGCACTTCACTAAACTTCCCAAGCTACTCAAGTTCCTCTTAAAAGGGCTTGTTTCATTCTCACGGGAAACCGACATAATCTATCAACTCTTTCTTAGAGATTGTTGATATTGAAGAAGGAGACCCTCTCCCTAGTCTCCGGCATAGGAAACCAAATGTGCACAATTGAGTCTAGAGCCAAGAGATTATCCACAATGTCTCATTAGGACACTAAATTAATGAAGACTTGATGTTTCACACAATGTGGAAAGTAAGTATATATTGAGAGTCCTACGCATTATCCTTGTGGTATTGCCAGAACATCCGAGTGATATGAAAATATTCACGATGAAGATGGAAATCCTTCTAGAGCCAACATCAAACAAGCTCTTGGTGGGTGACATGTGAGATCTTCTCGTAAGATCAAGCTTGTGACAACTGGATAGAAACGATGGGGAGATTCAACCTTGAATCAACCTTGGTCCAAGAACGGAATTGACGAATACTTTTGGAAAAACCGTTCGATGTGCAAATCTTCTTTTCTCTAGCACATCGAATGTGTA
>OU343224.1:159982058-160043278 GCA_910596185.1 Chrysanthemum makinoi
GGTACAGCGGAAGACTTAATCAAGTATTCGGGGCGTTACGACTGGATTGGTATCTCACACAAGTTTAGCAAACAAGATAGTCATTTAACATTCAAAACCAATCCCAAATTTAAATATTCGAAACATTAATCCCAAAGTGTAAATATTAGGCCCAAACATGATTTAATAAAATAGGTCCCCATAAATTATCAGAGTCGATTATGATCCTTGACCATGCCTCCTTGCTAAGCTTCCACCGAACATGCACTCCAAACATCACTTAATTACCTGAGAAAGCATGCTAAAAGGTCAGCTAACGCTGGTGAGTTCATAGGTTTAAATTCAAGTAAAAGTAGTGGAACTGTAGGAGTTAATTTGCTATGCGAGACTTAAGATAGATACACATCAAACAAAAACAAATATCATATCCGATATCACAACGGGCCCCTAGCGACACTAGCCAGCACAACCGTAGCAAAGTCTAGAACGATTGCTAACCCTGGACTAGGTCGAGGTAGAAGTCTACTCTTAGCTAGGCAACGTGTTATAGCAATTGGATTGCTACCCTAGGCTAAGGCAACAGCTACCACATCTATCTAAACAGTTAAGCACATAAGCAAATCAAAATAGTTTAGAAGGTCCAAAAAAAATAGTAGCATGATTCTCACCCCAATATAGTTAAAAACATAGATAAAAGTGGGGCTATGAAACTCACCTCAAGCAAGCAACGCACAAATAAACACTAGCAGAAGATAACAGCTAATCACGGCACATCAACTATCGACTCAGCACAACCTATTAATGTAAACCAATTTTAATATATATTTCCCAAAATCAACGTTATCTACCCCAATGTATTCCTTTTCGTTATTTCCAAAAATGTCTTGTTTCACCATTTAGTTCTAGTGTTTGGTATCCTCATGTGGGTGTATCGACTCAATATGATGCCATGAATGCACTCAAACAACCAATTTGTGACTCAATGCAACACGATAAGACATCTAAGCGATAAGCTCCATAGTCAAATAAGTTTCGGAATAAATAGTAGACCTTATCGAATTCGTCAATTCGATAAATTCGATTATTTATTCGTGTCGCTTATTATCCCATAAACCGGTCGCATCCTAACGAGTCATAAGGATAATTCACCCATTAATAAGGTTACCCAACGTACCTAGCGGGTTCTTATTAGATTCGTCAACCTAATAAGTCCGCTACCCACGTGGATCAACACTATTAATGTTAGGTTATCCGTAACCCATGCACACAACGTAAGTAAATAAATACTTGAAACTAGTATTTAATGCCCATAATTGGCATATTTTGATAAACGTGCACTCGAAATATTAATTACTTATTTATTATAAAACATTTCCATTTTTAGTCGTTAGTTTCTATTCAAAATAGTAAATAACAAGACAAGTCTTGTTATCGATATTTTTGGTATAAAAGCCTTTTTATTATTAGTGTTTCATAGTTTATTAGCATTTTCATATATACATTTCGTCAAATTTCAATATTAGTTTTATATCGTTATTCGTTTCGAGTCCACAAGCACGAGTCATGACTTCTCGGCTTTTAATCAATCAATAGTCCAAACTATACTAAAGTCCATGTTACGGCGTTGTCGGGGTCAACTTTTGACTAAAAAGTCAAAGTAACACCGACGTTGCCCAAAGTTGACAATTTATATATCAAGTCCAAATAAAAGTCAAAATAACGCAATTCAATCTCAAATCAACCTAAATCAATCTCGCCAACCAATCAACCAACCAAATATACCCGAAACCAATGTTATGACCCTAATGGTCATGACACGGTCACGGTTAAGACCACGTGAACCAAACAAGCTCGAGAAGCTTTTCAGCTCCACGCGTCTCATCCAAACACCAACAACATCAACCCACAAGCTACCACAACAACTCGACCCGGACCCTTGGTCCATGTGGGTTACGTACGCCACCCAACACAACCCCTACGTGGGTCTTGTGGCTCGTACGCCCCATTACCACAACCAAACACCATCCAAATGGCTTCTACAACATCCAAACACAATCAATCAACCTCTAATCATTAACCAAACATCAAACCCATCAACTATTCCTAATCAAAAACATGAAACATGACCTAAAATGCAAAAACCCAACAATATGATACACCACATGATACCAAATCACTAGCTACATGTTTATTTAAGTGTTAATTAGATTTAATCCCATGTTTAAACCAAAACCCCTAAAATTCGTCCCATGTACGAACCCTATAAGGGTTGTACGTGGCTTTTCATGGCCAAAACTAGCTTGACCCATGTTCCATTTACCTTTTCCAAGCCCGATCTACAAGATTTAATGAAAACCCTAGAATCACGAATCTTAATTTCAAGATTTGGAGGTGTTAATGTAGGCTTTTGTGAGAGTTTATATATGGATGGAAAGAGGAAAGAGAGATCTACAAGATGGTGGTGGAGGTGAGATTCCACTCGCGAGTGTGTGGCCGAATTTGGCCAGAGGTGGGCGGCGGTGGTGGTGGTTTTAGGGTTAGGGTTTATTTGGTGGAAGAGAGAGAGAGAGAGTAGAGAGAGAAAGGGAGGAGTGTGTATGTTTTTAGTGAGAGAAATAAAAGAGATGAATGAGGTAGTGATGGGGTATATATACTTGGGAAGGAGGGACCTCAAAATAAATAAAAGGTGGGGAGGGAGGCGCCGGCTAGAGGGAAAAAAGAGGGGCCGGGGTCGTCATTTTTCGTAAACTATCCCGTTTACCCATTCCCGAGCTCATATATTGTCCCCCGAGTGTCCCACGACATTCATTAGACTTTCTATTATCGTTATTTATGTTTTTCCACGATTTTTGACTATTTATTTGCCAATTTTTGCGTTACGGTAAAAAAGTTACGTTATTTCTCGTTTTAGGCTTTTATAGTGCCGAATCGAATAGTGCCTAACAAAAAGAGTTAAAAACCCACACGATAACTCATCCAATAATAAAATAAATCATAAAAACCAATAAACGATATAAAATCAAGTCATGGTCGATGAAAATAGTGGTAAAGGCAAAGCTCGGTTTAGTTTAACGTAATGCGGTTACCTAAAATAGACTCCCTAAATTGCCAGTTGTCACAGCCTCCCAGCCTCAGAAGAAACCCGTCCCGGGTTTCACTCCGAGTTGCTTGATGTTACGAAGAGTTTAGGGTACTTCCTACGAAAAACGTCCTCACGTTCCCAAGTGAACTCCGGTCCATGTCAGGAGTTCCAATGAACTTTGACAATCGGAATACGGCTATGCTTCAGCCGTTTAATCTCACGATCCATGATCTCAATCGGTTCCTCAATGAAATTCAATTTCTCATCAATACGGATATCTCTTAAAGGCACAACTAGGTTTTCCTCCGAAAGACATTTCTTAAGATTACTAACATGAAAGACATTGTGTACACTGCTCAATTTCGAAGGTAGCTCCAGGTGGTATGCTACCGGTCCGATTCTTTCCAGGATTGGAAAGGGACCAATATATCGGGGATTGAGTTTTCCACGCTTTCCAAAATGAATCACTCCTTTCCAAGGAGAAACCCTTTAACATAACACGATCTCCAACCTGAAATTCTAAATGTTTACGTCTCCTATCGGCATAACTCTTTTGTCTATCTCGAGCGGTTTGCAAACGGTTACGAATCTGAACTATCTTCTCAGTGGTTTCTAGGACAAGTTCGGGACCGGTAAGTTGACTCTCGCCAACTTCAGCCCAACAAACAGGAGAACGACATTTTCAGCCCAACAAACGGTTACGAATCTGAACTATCTTCTCAGTGGAGCGGCCTTAATGCTAGAATGATAACTATTGTTGTAGGAGAATTCGGCCAAAGGGAGGTGTCTCTCCCAGCCTTTGCCGAAATCAATGACACAGGCTCTAAGCATATCCTCTAAGGTCTGAATGGTTCTCTCGCTCTGACCGTCGGTTTGAGGATGATAAGCAGTGCTCATATCCAGGTTTGTTCCTAAGGCTGACTGTAAGGATCTCCAAAAGTGGGATGTAAAACGGCTATCTCGGTCGGAAATGATAGATATCGGTACTCCATGACGCTATACTACCTCCTTAAGATACAGCCGAGCGAGCTTGTCGAGACTATCGACCTCGCTAATGGCTAAGAAGTGAGCAGACTTATTCAAACGATCAACGATTACCCAGATAGCTTCATTGCCGCTAGCTGTTCTTGGTAATTTGGTGATAAAGTCCATGGTGATTCGCTCTCATTTCCATTCCGGAAGTTCGGGTTGAACTAAGAGTCCTGAGGGTTTCTGGTGTTCGGCCTTTACCTTAGAACAAGTCAAGCACCAACTGACATACTGAGCTATGTCGGCTTTCATGTTAGGCCACCAGTAGAGTTTCTTAAGGTCCTGATACATCTTATCGGCTCCGGGGTGAATAGAGTATTTTGATTTATGCGACTCGTGCATAATCAACTCACGGATTCCGCCATGAAATGGTATCCAGCTTCTGTCTCTGAAGCATAGGGTTCCGTCAGAACGCTTCAAGAAGCCGTTTTCACTTTCTACCATTCCATGCAGATTCTCGTAAGGACGGTTCTCTTCCGTCAATGCCGCAGCTTGGGCGGCTAAGATTTGAGATGGTAGAGGTGAACTAATGGTCATTCCTAGAGATCGAACGAGTAAAGGTGGAATGTTCTCCTTACGACTAAGTGCATCAGCCACAACATTAGCCTTACCAGGATGATAATGAATTTCACAGTCATAATCACTAAGAAGTTCTAACCAACGACGTTGTCTCATATTCAGCTCCTTCTGATCTAAGATATGCTTCAAGCTCTTATGGTCGGTAAACACTACACACTTGGTTCCATACTGATAATGTCTCCAGATTCTAAGAGCAAAAACTACAGCACCTAACTCAAGATCATGGGTGGTGTAGTTTTTCTCATGCTTCTTAAGTTGTCGGGATGCATAAGCAATCACCTTCTCCCGTTGCATCAAAACAACACCTAAACCTTTATGCGAAGCGTCGCGAGACACGACAAAGTCTTCGCTTCCTTCAGGCAAAGCTAGGATGGGTGCACTACACAACTTCTCCTTCAGAAGTTGAAATGCTTCTTCTTCCTTTTCTCCCCATTCATACTTAACGTCCTTCTGTGTCAGTTTGGTCAGCGACTTAGCTATTTTGGAGAATCCCTCAATGAATCTCCTGTAATAGCCTGCTAAACCTAGAAACTGGCGGACTTCTGATGGGTTCTTAGGGGCTGCCCATTCCTTAATGGCCTCAATCTTAGCTGGGTCAACATGAACCCCTCGACTATCTATCACTTGGAATTCATAGTGCTCATAACGAGTCCTTCTTAGGGATATCCTCCTCTCGAACTCTAAGCTGGTGATAACTAGATCGTAAGTTAATCTTGGAAAAGACACTAGCTCCTTGGAGTTTGTCGAATAGGTCATCTATTCTAGGTAACGGATATCGGTTCTTCACCGTCAACTTATTCAATTCCCTATAATCAATACACATTCGAAACGATCCATCCTTCTTCTTCACAAACAAAACTGGTGCTCCCCACGGTGACGAACTTGGTCGAATGAATCCCTTCTCTGACAACTCTGCCAACTGTTTAGACAGTTCCTCCAATTCTCTTGGAGCAAGTCGATAGGGTGCCCGGGCTACGGGTGCAGCACCGGGTATCAACTCTATTTGGAATTCCACTTGTCGGACATGTGGAATCCCTGGCAGATCGTCGGGAAACACATCCGGAAACTCTCTAACGACGGGTACATCATTAAAGTGTCTTTCACTCTTCTCCTCTCTTTTATTTTCAGAAACTCGAGCCAAGAAAAGACAACATCCTCTATCGATGTACTTCTGGGCCTTAATACAAGAGATGATGCTCAACCGGGAAGGACTTCCACAGTCGCTCCGATCTCCTTGTATGCTCAGAAATTTTCCGCCATACGGTACACATACGATCTTCTCATCGCAGATGATGTGTGCACCGTTCTTTGACAACCAATCCATTCCGATGATGACGTCAAAACTTCCCAAGGTAACTGGCAATAGGTCTATGCTAAACGGGTGGTCTAGGAAACTTAAGGTACAACCTCGGACTACGGTGTCTATATTCTCCCTATTTCCATTAGATACTTCCACATCGTAACTAAACCTAAGAGGTGTTTGGGAGATTCCTAGTAATGGCATAAAATCGATGGATACGAAACTCATATCCGCACCAGTATCAAAAAGTATGGAAGCATAGCGATTATTGAGAAGGAACGTACCCGTAACTACGTTAGGTCTCACCAGCTTCCTTCCCAATAGCATACACACGCGTTGTTCCCATGTCTCTCTGATGATTCCTAGCACTCAGATTTCCCTGGTTTTCCACAACCTCACGCTTCACAGGGTTTAAGCCATTACTTCCCACACCCTGATTAACAAATCCTCCTCCATTACCGGGATTTCCTCTCATCCACGGCTCTCGACACTCATTCTTGTAGTGCCCTTTCTTTCCACATCCAAAACAGGTGACAGTGGCCTTCCAGTCCGCTCCTTGTGCAGTTTGAGCCGCAGTAAGTGGAAGAGACCTACAGTCCTTGGCCATGTGTCCTACCTTAGAGCACTTCTTACACACAATCGGGCATGGTCCATGGTGGTGTCGATTGCAACGACCACACAAGGGCTTGCTACCTTCATAACCTTTCTTTTCTCCATTTCCTATGGCGAACACCCCGGCATCTCTTTGCCGTTTGTTGCCATTCCCTTTAACATCTTCATTCCTCTTCCTCTTATCACTCCTATCACTATTACCCTTGTCTCCTACTTCCATTATGTAAGAATCCATCAAACGCTGAGCCACAGTAATTGCCTCATGCAAATTAACAGGCTTCGCAGCGATGACATCATTACAAGTAGCTAAAGGCAATTCATCAGCATACCTCTCAATCTTAAGGGCTTCAGTGTGAACCATATCAGGGTAAAGCAACGAAAACTCTTGGAAACGACGATTGTAAGTCGTCATGTCGGTACCCTTAACCTTATGGTTCTAGAACTCAATCTCTAGTTTCTTAACTTCATTCCTAGGACAGTAAGTCTTGATCAGGAGAGCCTTAAACTGGGTCCAAGTCATGTTATAGGCTACATCACTTCCTACGGATCTATGATATTTGTTCCACCACGTCAACGCTTCGTCCTTCAAGGTAAATGTTGCATACTTAACCTTACAATCCTCTTCACAGTTGCTAACGGTAAACACAGACTCAGTTTTCTCCATCCACATAGTTAGGTAAACTACTCCCTCAGTTCCTCCGAACTCGATGGGACCACAGAATCAGAACTCTTTGTAGGCACAACCTCGAGTCCGATTAAGCAGTGCGGTTCCATCAGAGGTGTTAGAGAGATTAGTCTCAGCTAGCAGTTCAGCGACACGCTGCGTCACTAGCTGGTCAATGTGGGCTGGGTTTAAAGGTGAAGGGTTTTGTGGAATAGGACCATTCTCAGCACGGTCGTTCACATTCGGGTTTTCTACGGCTAGGTTATCAGTGTTCAGGTTCTCAACAGGTGGAATGGTCAGGGTCGGACGATGACCTCGATGGACAGGGGTAACCACAACAGCAGGAGCTGCTCGGTTGTTCCTAGGCGGGTTTCATCTTGGTACCATCATTTTGAAGGCAAGAATAACAGTTTCATAAGTTCACAGTTCACGCTCTAAAAGATCGATTTAGGTTCCAAGGATCACCAATAATGCTCGAATACATAATCAAGGTCAACAAGGATAACGTTCTACCAAAACAAAATAACCCGAGACTGAATCATAACTAAAGGATGCACGTTCTAATAATCATAACTCATAGGTTTCAAGTGGAATACATGAAAGGATAGATCTAACAACGACACTAATAAGATAACTAGGATAGACCTACATCTCGAACCAAGTACTACTTAGTTTCAAGATGGTACAAAGCCATGAATCTAACACTATCTAGCCACGATCACGAATACTACTAACAGATCTCCTAACACGTCAACCTCTCCCCACAAAGATGTCAGCTCAACACGTCGAGCGTCACGATCACTCTTAAGATCCACGACCTCTCTCTCTCTAACTCACCTATCCTGCGCCATATCGCTCTGTATGCATCTCAGGCTGTCGCGAACCCTCTCAGCAGGTCCCCAACCTGCTCCTGGAGCTCCGACATACCCTCTCGCAGAATCGTAGTCCTCCTGACTACAGTACCCATATCAGCTCTCAGATCCTCTATACTAGCCCTCGATACTCCAACCAACCGATCTGTCAACCTACTAAGCCTAGTACCCTGTGATGTAATCCTCTCCCATATCAGACCCGTCTGTGGAGTTTGTTAGGACTCCATGAGATCGTTTTGAGCACTAGGGTTTGACAATAACATATGCAACGCAGTGGAATAATAAGAACATTATATATTATTGACACAAGGTTTATATTTAATAATCACTCCAAGCCTCAAATATTATATGATCAGAATAATACGGATACACTTAACTTGTAACAGGGATCAAAGATCCTTGAGGCTAAACTACACAAATCCTAGGCGTCCACTTATAGGACTTGACGCCTAGAATAACAAACACACACACCTTTAATGACTACATTATGGAAGACTTAATTGATAAAAACCTACACCCCATGTCCTCTTTATATACTAGAGGATTAGGGTTTACAAGATACTACGAAGGACTAAATAATAAATATTCTTTTGCAAGCAAGTCCTTCCATCTTTTTGTAGATTTCTTCTTTGTCACTTTAAGTCCCTTTGTTTCATTCTTGTATTTATTTTGTCTCATCAAATCCAAGGAACCTAAAACCCAACAATCTTCCCCTATTTGATGATGACAAAACAAACAAAGTCGTGTACGAACTTCCCTAGACAAAGTAGCAGAAGTTGAGATGTAAACATCTCTTTGAATGAAACAAATCTTGTCTTCCTTGTCTTCCCCTTAATCCATGCCATGCTACTCCAATATTTCTTCCCCTTTTTGTTATCAACAAATAGAGAATATAAGCAGTAGAAACTTCCTCTTGAGTGATGCATGAAAATGATTCTTCAGTAAGCTCTATGTAATGATCACTTGTGAAGAAAACCAAGTATAACAAATTTGATGAAGAAGTAAAATAACCCAAACTTGTGTCTTATGTCTTGTACTATCCACGTGACTCCAAACTTATACTAACACCATATAAGTAGACCGCAATCTCTTGACAAAATCCTCATCTTCAATGAGACACTGAGCACTACAATGTAACTCCTTTAAGTGATAGTTAACTAGGTCTTCATCCATCCACCCCTTGACCTATGAAAACTAGATTTTGCAAGTCTTCATCAACATTCTTTAAGCACGAACAAGTTATCTTAAAAGCAGGTATGATACTTTTAAGATGTGATAAAACACGTATCCAAGTAATTCCACTTCACCTTCAAATAAGTGATAAATAACCTCCTTCGTAATCAATTCTTCAATAAAACCAAAAACGAGCTTTTTAAAACCTTTAAGAACAAATACCAATCTTCTTGTGTGTGCGAACCAAAATCCCATGTGTGTGTCACCAAAAATCTCAGTACCCAAAACATGTACAACTTCCCCTCAATTCCAAAACCTCATCAGCATAAACGAATAACGCAAGAAACACCAGCAATGGAATTGAGATAACACTAGCAAAGTGGTTTCGAAAAACACTAGGAGTGGTTTCGAGAAAAACACTAGAAGTGGTTTCAGGAAAACACTAGAAGTGGTTTCGAGAAAAACACTAGAAGTGGTTTCAGAAAAACACTAGAAGTGGTTTCGAGAAAACACTATCCGTGGTTTCGAGAATACACTATCAGTGGTTTCGAGAATACACTATCAGTGATTTCAGAAAACACTAGAAGTGGTTTCGTAAAAACACTAGGAAAGCCGCTTCTAACCATGAATCATAAACACCACACAATGTATAAACAACCTCCATCAAGAATTAGAACAAGTAACACAAATTCAAGAAGTTGAATATGCATGAAAACCCAAAAATTTGAATTGTTAAACTGTTTCTGCACCAACTTAGACACAGTAATAACTTTTGATTCGAGCTCGATCGAGAATCCCTCCGGTGAAAAGTTAGATGAATATATAGAGAACGTCCATCGAAAATTTCGTTATGATCCAACTGTTAACGAAAAAGTTATCATCGTTTTAAAACAGTGTCAAAAAATACGAACTTTGTACCAGCTTCAATTTTTCCATCTTCTTCATCGAAAAACCTTGCGTAATCCCTAGGTAACGAGCTCCCAAGCTCGATACCAATTGTGGAGTTTGATAGACTCCTTGGACCGTTTAGAGCGCTAGGGTTTAACAATAACAATGATAATAAACTTGATATGCAGCGGAATAAAACAAATCATAGTTATTGGCACAAGGTTTTCATTAATAATCACTCCAAGCCTCAAATATTATATGATCAGAATAATACGGTTACACTTAACTTGTAACAGGGATCAAAGATCCTTGAAGCTAAACTACACAAATCCTATTCCACTTAGAGAACTTGACGCCTAGACACACACACACACCTTTAATGACTACATTATGGAAGACTTAATTGATAAAAACCTACACCCCATGTCCTCTTTATATACTAGAGGATTAGGGTTTACAAGATACTACGAAGGACTAAATAATTAATATTCTTTTGCAAGCAAGTCCTTCCATCTTTTTTTAGATTTCTTCTTTGTCACTTTAAGTCCCTTTGTTTCATTCTTGTATTTATTTTGTCTCATAAAATCCAAGGAACCTAAAACCCAACACCGTCTCCCCATAGTCCTCGGGGCTCTGAAGCAATCTCCGATGGTATCTCAGATCCTAATGGGATACCTATCTCAGGTGAGTAAGGTGGTGAGTCAATGTCTAAAGGCTGCCTAGGAGAATCAGGCTCAGGCAAAGGTAAAGGAGAGCCTGGTCCTGGAGAATGTGCAAGACTCTGCAACAGACGAGCCACATCTGGGATACCCTCATCATCCTCCTCCTGAGGATCCTCATCCTCATCTACATACTGCTCCTCAATCTCTTGCTCCTCCTCAATCTCATGCTCCTCCTCGCCCTCATCTTCAGAGGGAGAGTCCATGAGTCGGAGTCTCTGTGCGGGTAAATCCTGAGGTGGTACAGTAGGGGATCTAGGTATTCTAAGACATGGTGATGCTGGTGGTGATGACAGAAGAGAGTGGGATGCTAGGTGAATAGGTGATGATGGTGGTCACACGGACATGCGGGCAGTACTACGAGCAAGTCTAGGAGTCTGGGCTCGTGCTAAGACCTGATGTAAAGAGAGCTGCCTAGATGAGCTAGGGCGATCTGATGATGATGATGATGAACTAGAGTGACGGGTAATCACATAGGGATCACCTGCGCAAGATCATGAGATTCAATGTTGGGGAACTAGCAACAACAAGGACATCCTCAGATACATCAAAAGCTAGTGAAGGCATAGTCTGTGACAATGGCATAGGGTAGGTAAAAGTGTTCAAAAACAACTGGTTATAATAAGCGCATCAACTCAACCAAAACATATATCACATAATGAAAGCTTTAAAAAATAGAGGTACCGCATTACTCAAAATATGCCTTTAAATAAAACATGTAAGTTCTATTCTATCACATAATCCACGCATCATATAATCCCAATTCAAATCAATCATATAATCAAGCTCAAAATCCCAAAATCATAAGATATCGATAATCCAAATCAAATCCATAATGTCTCGACAATCGAATCACATATCCAAAAACCCAATAGTCACATCACACAATATAACATCTCAATAAACAACCCGTAATTCATAATATCTCATAAATCAAACCGTAGTTCATACCATAATCAAATAAGAAGCTTCGGCTTGGCAAAGGCAAGCGTCGGTCGAGGATCAATTTTCTTAAAAGTGGTTATAGTTTAGGGTTTATTAAATACCTAGTTCTCTATAACCTTGAGCACCGATACCAATCAGTAACACCCCCAAATCTCGGTACATGGAAGACTTAATCAAGTTTTCGGGCGATGGATTGGTATCTCACACAAGTATAGCAAACAAGATAGTCATTTAACATTCAAAACCAATCTCAAATTTAAATATTCAAAACATTAATCCCAAAGTGTAAATATTAGGCCCAAACATGATTTAATAAAATAGGTCCCCATAAATTATCAGAGTCGATTATGATCCTTGACCATGCCTCCTTGCCAAGCTTCCACCGAACACGCACTTCAAATATCACTTAATTACCTAAGAAAGCATGCTAAAAGGTCATCTAACGCTGGTGAGTTCATAGGTTTAAATTCAAGTAAAAGTAGTGGACCTGTAGGAGTTAATTTGCTATGCGAGACTTAAGATAGATACACATCAAACACAAACAAATATCATATCCGATATCACAACGGACCCCTAGCGACACTAGCCACAGTACCGTAGCAAAGTCTAGAACGATTGCTAACCACGGACTATGTCGAGGTAGAAGTCTACTCTTAGCTAGGCAACGTGTTATAGCAATTGGATTGCTACCCTAGGCTAAGGCAACATCTGCCACATCTATCTAAACAGTCAAGCACATAAGCAATTCAAAATAGTTTAGAAGGTCTAAAAAAATAGTAGCATGATTCTCACCCCAATATAGTTAAAAACATAGATAAAAGTGGGGCTAGGAAACTCACCTCAAGCAAGCAACGCACAAATAAACACTAGAAGAAGATAACAGCTAATCACGGCACAACAACTATCGACTCGGCACAACCTATTAATGTAAACCAATTTTAATATATATTTCCCAAAATCAACGTTATCTACCCCAATGTATTCCTTTTCGTTATTTCCAAAAATGTCTTGTTTCACCGTTTAGTCCTAGTGTTTGGTATCCTCATGTGGGTGTATCGACTCAATATGATGCCATGAATGCACTCAAACAACCAATATGTGACTCAATGCAATACGATAAGACATTTAAGCGATAAGCTCCATAGTCAAATAAGTTTCGGAATAAATAGTAGACCTTATCAAATTCGTCAATTCGATAAATTCGATTATTTATTCATGTCGCTTATTATCCCATAAACCGGTACGTGATCCTAACGAGTCATAAGGATAATTCACCCATTAATAAGGTTACCCAACGTTCCTAGCGGGCTCTTATTAGATTCGTCAACCTAATAAGTCCGCTACCCACGTGGATCAACACTATTAATGTTAGGTTATCCGTAACCCATGCACACAACGTAAGTAAATAAATACTTGAAACTAGTATTTAATGCACATAATTGGCATATTTCGATAAACGTGCACTCGAAATATTAATTACTTATTTATTATAAAACATTTCCATTTTTAGTCGTTAGTTTCTATTTAAAATAGTAAATAACAAGACAAGTCTAGTTATCGATATTTTTGGTATAAAAGCCTATTTATTATTAGTATTTCATAGTTTATTAGCATTTTCATATATACATTTCGTCAAATTTCAATATTAGTTTCATATCGTTATTCATTTCGAGTCCACAAGCACGAGTCATGACTTCTCGGCTTTTAATCAATCAACAGTCCAAACTATACTAAAGTCCATGTTAAGGCGTTGTCGGGGTCAACTATTGACTAAAAAGTCAAAGTAACACCGACGTTGCTCAAAGTTGACAATTTATATATCAAGTCCAAATAAAAGTCATAATAACGTAATTCAATCTTAAATCAACCCAAATCAATCTCGCCAACCAATCAACCAACCAAATATACCCGAAACCAATGTTATGACCCTAATGGTCATGACACGGTCACGGTTAAGACCACGTGAACCAAACAAGCTCTAGAAGCTTTTCGGCTCCACGCGTCTCATCCAAACACCAACAACATCAACCCGCAAGCTACCACAACAACTCGACCCGGACCCTTGGTCCATGTGGGTCACGTACGCCACCCAACACAACCCCTACGTGGGTCTTGTGGCTCGTACGTCCCATTACCACAACCAAACACCATCCAAATGGTTTCCACAACATCCAAACACAATCAATCAACCTCCAATCATTAACCAAACATCAAACCCATCAACTATTCCTAATCAAAAACATGAAACATGACCTAAAGTGAAAAAACCCAACAATATGATACACCACATGATACCAAATCACTAGCTACATGTTTATTTAAGTGTTAATTAGATTTAATCCCATGTTTAAACCAAAACCCCTAAAATTCGTCCCATGTACGAACCCTAGAAGGGTTGTACGTGGCTTTTCATGGCCAGTACTAGCTTGACCCATGTTCCATTTACCTTTTCCAAGCCCGATCTACAAGATTTAATGAAGACTCTAGAATTACGAATCTTAATTTCAAGATTTTGAGGTGTTAATGTAGGCTTTTGTGAGAGTTTTATATATGGATGGAAAGAGGAAAGAGAGATCTACAAGATGGTGGTGGAGGTGAGATGCCACTCGCCGGAGTGTGGCCGGAATTTGGCCGAAGGTGGGCGGCGGCGGTGGTGGTTTTAGGGTTAGGGTTTATTTGGTGGAAGAGAGAGAGAGAGTAGAGAGAGAAAGGGAGGAGTGTGCGTGTTTTTAGTGAGAGAAATAAAAGAGATGAATGAGGTAGTGATGGGGTATATATACTTGGGAAGGAGGGACCTCAAAATAAATAAAAGGTGGGGAGGGGCTAGAGGGAAAAAGGAGGGGGGGGTCGTCATTTTTGTAAACTATCCCGTTTACCCATTCCCCGAGCTCATATATTGTCCCCGAGTGTCCACGACATTCATTCGACTTTCTATTATCGTTATTTATGTTTTTCCACGAGTTTTGTCTATTTATTTGCCAATTTTTGCGTTACGGTCAAAAAGTTACGTTATTTCTCGTTTTAGGCTTTTATAGTGCCGAATCGAATAGTGCCTAACAAAAAGAGTTAAAACCCACACGATAACTCATCCAATAATAAAATAAAACATAAAAACCAATAAACGATATAAAATCAAGTCATGGTCGATGAAAATAGTGGTAAAGGCAAAGCTCGGTTTAGTTTAACGTAATGCGGTTACCTAAAATAGACTCCCTAAATTGCCAGTTGTCACAAAAGACCATCAAACCCAATAGTGCATCTGTTAAGTTGAAAAAAAATGCCTATCTTGAGGCACAAGGCAAATCCAAGACAGTGATCGTTTTGGTCCCCAAAGGAATCTAATTTTATTTCTTTTGTCATGTTAGTCATACTTTGTACTTTTATAATGAAAATACTTTGTTTTGTATTTTCTTTGGCTTTAGACTAAATTCGCAGGCAAGTCACAACACTTTGAATGGATTAAGATGTGGGAAACCTTGTCGGCTTCTAGCAAATGGTGTGGTTTACTCCCTTAATAGCCGTAAACAACCACATGACAGAGATTTGTTTTGTAGATGCCAAAGCATTATGAGGCATCTGGATCTGTATTGAAAATCCATTGATGGTTACAGTTAGACAGTTTATTCTGATCTAACCCACTCTTTGCCATTCTATCATGTTTCATGATAGTGTGTTACTCTAAGGAGCTCTGGCATTAAGAACAGCAAACAAAAGTGAATCTAACACTTCTGTGTTAGAAGTAACAACTGCCACGAGCTGGAAACCCTGTCAAGAAGGCTCTTAGAATGAGTCTATCACATGCAGTATCTGGAAACTATTGGTTTTCACACAACCAGAGGTCATATGAAATCGTAATTTGATTGAGTGTCTTCCTTTACACTTAATCCCTTCTTTAAACTCAATGCAGTATTGTTTTGAAGAAAATTAAGTTAATACTGCTTCGAAAAATGTTTTGGAAAAGTTTGTACTACTTGGCAAAATATTTGTACTGCTAGCATAACTTTTTACTGCTGGGAATTTATTCAAACACTATTCAGGAATAACTACTTTTTTGAAAATAGCCGTTGAGAGTTTGTTATTCTTAGAGGGTTTTTACTTGGAAAGTCTCTACTCTATCTTTCAACAAATTACCTTTCTCTTAAGTTTCCGTTAATCTTGAAACCCTAACTCTTGTCTATAAAAACTCAATTGGCTCTCAAATCAGTACCATTCATTCAATATCGATCTAAACCTAGCAGTCAAAACATTCTTTTAACCCTATAACCTAATCTCTCTTTAATGGCACCTCTTGAATTTGCAGCAAAACACAATCAGGTGGCATTCTTAGAGAAAACCAAGGAAGCATGCGACTTCTATGAGATAGTGGACTTTCTGAAAAGTACCCACATTAGGTATGCTCTTACAATTCATCCAACTGTCTTTGTTTCACATATCAAGCACTTTTAGCAGATCACTTTGTCAATACTTTTGAAGATGGAAATAAACAGATTAAAACCATAGTTGATGGCACTATCATCATTCTTACTAAAGCATCTCTTAGGAGGTATCTGCACCTAGGTGATGTAGATTGTATTAGTGATATGCCAAATACTGAAATCTTTCACAACTTAACCAGAATAGGGTATGACATATCCTCTAAAATCTTGTCTTTTCTCAAAGGTTGTTTTGCCCCACAATGGAGATTCTTGATCCATACTATTCTTCATTGTTTAAGTTCTAAGAAAACTTCATGGGAGCAGTTTAGTAGAAACTGTTAATACAAATAAACCATAAAAACGTTTATTAATATTTTGCGATCTCTTTGTGTTTTGTTGATAACAAATATAATGTTATCTTAAGTATAATTATAAGGATACATGTTATTTTTGTAAAGCATTTACATATAGCCATTTAAATACAAAAATGTAATAATTAAGCATTTGTTGTAATAGTTTGTTAGGATGGGTAAAAACCATAACTCATGGACCATAACCCATGGATCTTAACCCATACCCAAGTAGACTAGATACAATGTATACTTAGATACATTGAATCTAAAGAAAACCCATGGACCAACCCATAACCCATGACCCATAACCAAAAAACCCATGGGCAAAGAGGAGCGTTCCACGGATCCCTAGGATTACACTAGACGGATCCCAAGTGGAAGGGATCCGTGGGATCCGGGGAACAGTGAAAAATTTTGTCTATAAATAGAGAGCCATTTCTTCATTCTAACTCACCCCTCTTCTTACTAAATCTCTCATACACTCTCATTCTCTTCTAACATATAGATCACTTAATCTAGAGAGTTGTTCTTCTTTCTTTCTATTAGTAATCCTCATATAGGTCCTTCTCTAAGGCGAGATCACGAGCATTCTACAAGTCATCCAAGCAAAGGGTCCTTGATTGATTTGTCACTCCGCAAGATTTCAGTAGCAAAGATCTTGTATTTGATATTTTACATACTTGTTGTGTAATAGTCGTGTTGGTTTGGTCCACCGTGCTACGGACTCGGTATTTAGCTTTGTACCGGAAAAAGTGTAAGCAACGTTGTGAAGGCTTCTCCGCCAAGTGAAGGAGTTTGTTGACATAGTGCTTGAACTCTCGAGTAGGTGACTCGGGGAGTGGATTAGGGCAAGGAATGTGTCCTTGTAGCCGAACCACTATACATCGGTTGTGTCTTTTCTTTCCCTTCGCTTTACTTTATTTACTTGTTTTATCATTAGATCTATACTTTCTCTACATCCATAAGATCTCACATATTAATGAACCTAAAAGTTTTTGAAACTAACTTAAAATCGGCAAAACTATTCAACCCCCCCCCCCTTCTAGTTTTCCACAATTGGCATCAAGAGCTAAGTTTATAAAAGTTTTAAAATAAAATTGTATTTTAAAAACTTTTCGATCACTATGGGTTCTGAAAATTATAAGGAAGGGCAATCTATGCAACGACCACCACTACTTGAAACTAATGGTTTTATATATTGGAAAAATAGATTCGAAACATATGTGAAGTCTAAAGATATTGATCTTTGGTACATTATTGTTGAAGGTGATTTTGAGGCTACCTCAAATGATGATAAAGGAAATTTAGTTCACATACCTCATGATAAACTAAACGATGAAATGAAGAAAAAGCTTTCTAAAAATAGTGAAGCAAAAATGGTTTTATATAATGCTTTACCCGAAAAGGAATTCGAAAGAATTTCTATGCTTAAAACCTCTAAAGAAATTTGGAATTCTTTAGTTGTAACTCATCAAGGCAACCAACAAGTTAAACATAATAAAATTGATTTATTTGTTCAACAATATGAACAATTTTCAATATCGGATGAGGAAACTATAGATCATTCATTTGCTAACTTTAATACTATTATTACATCTTTACAAGCACTTGATGAATCTTTTTCTAGCCGTAACCATGTTAGGAGATTTCTAAGGGTACTTCCATCGAAGTGGAGATCCAAGGTGACGGCGATCGAAGAGTCAAAAGATTTGACAATCCTCACCCTCGATGAACTCATAGGCAACCTAAAAGTCTACGAGCTTGTCCTTGCTAAAGATTCTGAAGCCTCAAAGGTGAAAGAGAAACACAAATCTCTTGCCCTTAAAGCCAAAAAAGCTTCGAGCGATGAGAGAACTCCTCTTGAGTAGTGACGACGAAGAGTACGCTATGGCGGTAAGGGACTTTAAAAGTTCTTTAGAAGAAAGGGAAGATACATCAAACAACCGTATGACGATAAGAAAGGCTTTCGGAAAAGCAAAGAGGACGAGAAGCCAAAGGATGATCGTACTTGCTTTAAATGTGGGGACCCAAACCACTTTATTAGTAAGTGTCCCAAACGGGATGATCAAAAGGCGTTCGTGAGCGGCACATGGGGAATGAGCGACGAGGAGGATGAAGAAATTTGTCTCATGGCAAATGACGAGGTATGTCACGAATACTATAGTAGTTCATCACTTGATGATGACTCATTGCATAATGAATATGACAAACTATGCAATATTAGCTTAAAACTAATTAACAAAAACAAGCTTTTAAAGTGTCAAAATCAACGTTTAGATAAAGAAGTCATAGAATTAAAAGCAAAACTAAAACGTTTAGAAAAGGGTAAAATAGCAAGTGGTGAATGTGAACTTTGCGTTCAACTTCAAACACTAGTGGATCACTTAGATTCTAAAATTGCTAGAATGAGTACGAACACTTTAGATACAATCCTCGATGGTGTTAAAACCAGTAACAATCAAACTGGTCTAGGTAGTCAACAACTTGATCCATCAACTAGTGAAAGTAAAGAAACAAAATTTGTTAAGGAACTAGAAAAACCAACCATTGTTGTGGCGGATCCCACGGATCCCCTAAAAAGGGAACCGGCTAGTGTACGAAAGGGATTCGTGGATCTGCTGTAGCAAACAGAAGCAATAACGTAGCTTCTTCATCTAGAACTGAGTTTGTTATAGTTAATAGGAAGAAACAAACTCATGTCACCACTAGACAACCACCTCCAAAATATAATCCTACTTTTGCAAGAAACAAAGCTCCATCATTTTCAAAACCCAATTCATTTAGGAGACCTAATAACGTTTACCCAAAAAGTAACCATCAAATGGGATGGAATCCAAACATGCAAAACGGTTTTCCTTTTCAAAACTTTGCTCCATGGAATGCATACTCATCTTATCCATACATGTCTAACATGAATGGAATGTTTAACACTAATGGACCCATGAACAAATGGGGACCAAACTTTTGAGTTTATTATTGTTTTAGGTGTGCTTAAAGGTCGACCTAGACCCCGATGAATGGGTCAATGATAGCGGGTGCACGAGGCACATGACCGGAAATAAGGATCTATTCTCCACATATGAATCCTTCAATGGAGGTAATGTGGTGTTTGGAAATAGCAAAAGTAGAATCATCGGTAAAGGTACGATTTCTAACAAATCTCTAACCATTAACGATGTGTGTCAAGTAGAAAACCTAAACTTTAACCTCTTAAGTATAGGACAAATATGTGATAAAAAGTGCAATGTACTTTTACCGAAACCGGTAGTAAGATACTAAAAATGGCATAACCATAGGAAGAGGAATTAGGAAACATGGAGTCTATGTCATTAAAATCGGTAATGAACCTAAAGACAAACTATGTCTTACCTCTATGGATGATACTTTGACCTTATGGCATCGAAGATTGGGTCACGCCAACATGCGACTTCTTCAATCGCTATCATCCAAAGATCTAGTAAGAGATCTACCTAAGTTAAAATATGAACATCACTTTTGTGATGCTTGTAATGTAGGAAAACAAGCTCATTCTAGTCATAAAGCTAAAAACATGGTGTCTACAACTAGGTGTCTAGAATTACTACATATGGATTTATTTGGTCCATCCGCTATCCAAAGTTATGGAGGCAACTACTACACTTTGGTCATAGTGGATGACTATACTAGGTATACATGGACAAAATTCTTAAAGAACAAAACGGAAACCTTTAATTATTTTGAAATATTAAGCAAAAATATCCAAAGACAACTAGGAAGTCCCATAGTATCTATTAGGAAGGATCATGGTAGGGAATTCGATAATGAAGTGCAATTCAGAGCTTTTTGTGACGCTAATGGTATTACTCACAACTTCTCGGCTCCACGCACTCCACAATCGAATGGGGTAGTAGAAAGAAAGAATAGAACCCTACAAGAAATGAGTCGAACCATGCTTAATGAACAATCCATACCTCAAAAGTTTTGGTGTAATGCCGTTGATACTTCAACGTACATACTCAATCGAGTCTTAATTAGACCAATCTTAGGAAAAACTCCATATGAGTTACTTCGAGGCAAAAAGCCAACGTTAAATCACTTTAGAGTCTTTGGTAGTAAATGTTTTATTCTTAACACTAAAGATTACCTTACAAAATTTGATCCTAAATCAACCGAAGGTATCTTTTTAGGTTACTCGCCAAATAGCAAAGCTTACGCCATATTAAACAAAGAAACAATGAAGGTAGAAGAGTCATTAAATATAAAATTTGATGAAAGTCCACCCAAACCCTCTCCACCTCTTGTCGATGACGAGATTATAGAAAGTGAAGCTATAGTAATAAAGAAAAAGATAAGTGAAGAAGAAGAACCTCTAAGTGATGAAATAATAAACATTAAAGAGTCCAAAGATCACCCCGTAGATAAAGTCATAGGAAAACTAAACGAACGAACATTAAGGTCTCAAGTTCAAAACCAAAGTAGCTTGTTTTGTTTCGTTTCAACCTTAGAACCTAAGAATACACAAGAAGCCATAAAAGATGGGAGTTGGGTAATGGCTATGCAAGAAGAACTAAATCAATTTGTTTCTAATGATGTTTGGACACTTGTCCCTCCACCTAGTAATCAAACCATAATAGGAACCAAATGGGTTTATAAAAACAAATTAGATGCAAATGGAGTAGTGTCTAGGAACAATGCTAGACTCGTTGCTCAAGGGTATAACCGAAAAGAGGGAATAGACTTTGATGAGACCTACGCGCCCGTGGCTAGATTAGAGTCTATAAGAATACTTCTTGCGTATGCTTGTGCTAATGATCTAAAGCTTTATCAAATGGATGTCAAAAGCGCTTTTCTAAATGGTTTCATAAATGAAGAAGTATATGTAGCTCAACCTCTGGGCTTCATTGATTTTGAAAAACCCAAACATGTGTATAAATTAAAGAAAGCCCTTTACGGTCTTAAACAAGCTCCAAAAGCTTGGTATGATAGACTCAAGTCATTTCTAGTTAAACACAACTATACCATGGGGTTAGTTGACAACACACTTTTTACTAAGAAAAGAGAGTCACATATAATCATAGTACAAATATATGTAGATGATATTATATTCGGATCCACTTGTCAAGATGTGACAACCCGTACTTTCAGGTCATTTCTCGAAATAATTTATGCCTCACTATTTCAACATTTATCGTAAACTTGGTTTACGTGTTCCAAATTCGCGTAACCTTAAAGGTTTAGCGGCGAATTCATGATCATATCATCACGAACATTTCATATGGACTAAGATTAGTCTACATTTCATTTGCATCATTTGCATCATATTAATTCATTCATGTCATTTCATTTCACATTTAACGCGTAATTTTTATATTAAATAAACGTTATCGCGTGAGTTATTATTTTGAATATTTAATCCGTTACTTTCAAAATGATCCCGACATATTTTTAAACTTATATTTAGTTTATAAAAACTATATTTTGAGTTTACCTAGTGTTCTAAATTTATTTTGTATATAAATCGTTAAATTTATATTATTACGACGTTTTTCTTAAAAACTATACGATAATTATTTTATCACTCAAATTTCACAAGGAATGTATTTTTACAATTTTTATTATCTCATTACATTCTATTTTGATCTACTAAAAATTTCTTTTACCTAAAATCTACCATTTACCTTTACTTATACATTTAACTACACTTTACTTACATTTCTTTTTAACAAATAATATACACAATATATATACAAGTAATAAAAAAAAAAAAAAAAAAATTATTTTACCAAATTCCTCCCCCCTTGGCCGACCAAGGGGGAGGGTGACATTAATATGAGTATGGTTCTTTGATTGTATATTATTACACACTTACTTAAAGTCCTACTTGATTTACCTATCTCATTCATTCATTCCATAATTCACAAAGTTAGCAAGTTTTCTCTTGGTTTTTCTCTCCTCAAGAACCGGCCACATCAAGGGTTTTCAAGGGATCATCATCAAAAATTTTCTCAAGTGTTTATACAATCTAGATATCACTCTTTATTAGGTTTTGAAATAAAAACCAAGAGTGTTTAGGTTTAACCTTGTTACTTGCACCTCATCATATTCACTTGTAAGCATGTTTCTTTCATTTTTCATGTATCCTTTTCATTTCATATGTATCTTTTCATTTTTGGTACAAACATGCAAGACATATGTGATTTATACCATTTTACATGATTTTTAGTATATATAAATGTATTTGGTCATCCTATAATTATTCCCATGGTATTCTTTGGTCTTGATGATGTCTAGGAACCCATGACACCCTAAGAAGGTGTATGGTAGGATTAGATTAGCTTTGGAGTTGATTTGAAGGGATTAGAATAGGTTTTGTCCGCGAAAAACTATTTTCGATAAGTATAAATTACGTTCTGTCCTTATTTTGATTTTCTGGAAAAACCGACAGTAGGCACGACATTTTGGCCTTGATATTTAGAAAATATACTTTAAAACGAATCCGTGGCCGCTTGAACGGATTAAAACGGAGTTATAACGAAGAAGTTATAGATTTTACAAGTTTGACGACGAAAATTATAGTTTTTCTGAAATTTCAGCATGCTGTTTTTACATTGTTCGGGTCAAAAACGAGCCTTAAGCTTCACAAATTATTTCGACTTATCAAAAATATAATAGTATACTTTGATACGAAGCTAAGGACGTATTATACGTAGAAAACGGATTTGAAACGACAAAGATATGCATGTTTTCATAAAATTGCCGTAACTATTATTTTCTGAAAAACTATATTATTTTTACAAGACAAAGTGTTACGGTAGCATGCGTAACGCCCCTGTTGAGGGCTGTTTTAACGAGGTTGTGAAACTTTTTGGAACGAATTGTCTTCTAATAAAATCAAGTTCACCGAGCATATTTTTTCAAAACAATCAACCGTTTGTAAAGCGGAGTTGTAATAAATTATTTATGGATGTTCAAACTTGGCCGAAACTCATTTTTTTTCTGCACAACAATTAGCCAAAACCACCATCTTTAACCCTTATTATCTTTATGTTCGAGACCTTTTGGACGAAAACTCCTGAACTGAAACTTTTAGATATCGATACAAACTTTCCAAAACCGTCGAGTTCGTTCTCTAACGATCGACGTACACCGTTTTACGACTAGTTTTCCAAAGCCATTTTGTTAATTTCATGAAAATTCCGACGACGTTGTTTTATCGCGGAAAAGTGGAAATTTCACCACAAATCATTATTAAACCATTGTAGGATGACATTTTGACGTAAAAACTTGAAAAGTGATTTTTGATTGGTCAAGACGTCAAACGAGTATTTTTCGACGATAAGTAATATTTTCAAAACTCTCAAATGGTATAAATAACATACGAAATGCATGCATAACATTACATTGCAACTCATTACATATCATATCATTCGTAATAGGTCCCGGTTAACGCATCACATTATACCTCGGTGTACTCACTTTTGCCATTATTCCAGTTTACTAAGTGAGTTTTCATAGCCCGCTTTTACATGCTTTCGATTATTTTCAAACCCACGGGGGAGAATACATTGCACTACATTTTTTGTACGATACCAAGTATGTTAAATTCATATTACATTGCTTAAGTTACCACATTTGCCAATTTGAAAGTCCCCATTACCTGAACATGAACCGTTAATCTTTGAAGCGAGGATGAGTGGATAGATCTATCGAGGGTGACGCCTCCATCCGAGATGGTGAATCCCAACTTGTCATAACGGATGCATTTCATTTGATAACATTACGGAGTTGTCTGGCAAACACTCTGCAGGGGCATACATTATGAACAGTCTAGTTTCGGGGTCATGGGCTTATTGCAATTGTAACATTTTTACGTGACTTGAGGGTCATGCCTGATCTATACTTGTGTAGTCGTATAAAACATTTACATAAACCTATGATCTCTCACCAACATTATTGTTGACCGTTTTTAGCAATGTATTTTCATGTAACTGAGGCATTATCATCATGACATGGTTTAGGGACCTACATTTTGAGTCGTGGCGTCGACTTACATATTTGTACATTATGGCACTTTATTTCAAAACATCGTTTGGAATTGTAATATATTTGTATTTCCGCAAACTTTCTAAACCTTTTGGGACCATGTTGTAACTCTAAACGCTTTTGTTAAATATCCAACGATGTGTTTTTAAAAGCGACACTTTAGGTCGTTCAATATAACTGTGATGTGGTGCTATGACAGTCAATCCCTCAGGAATTCCATTCCGGTGCAAAAACAGTAAATTGGGGGTGTGATGATTGGTACCAGAGCTACAGTTATAGAGAACTAGGTTGCATCATTGACCCTAGACTATAGCTACATTATCATAGCATCTCATCATTTCATCATAGTGCATATTCACTTTTCATGCGGATTCACTTACACTTTATTCGAGTTATTTACTTTCATTTCACATCGATTATCACATTGATGCCTTCAAATACCCATCCCATTATACTCACATCACTTTGACATGGAGAATGCCTTGTCATTCCCTATCACAATTTTAACATCAGTTGACTCAACACCGATAACATCAGACGATGACACTAAGACCTTTCAGGAGGACGAAGTTGCACCTACACCATCACGATCACTATTGATTCCGTAGAATCGGACAATTTTATCACTGGTTGGACAGATCATACCATTGGGTAGAACTTATAGGCTTAGTCCTAATGAACCTATTTTCTTAACTCACCACAAGGATTCCATTATCATCATTGTCATTATTTTCATCATCATTATCATTTCGAGCACCATCCGTACCATCACATCTCATACACGATACTCATACACCTGACTTGCAGCTTGGGAAGCGTGCATGATTTGACACACCATTACCACCTACCACTAAGACTTTAGACACTACACCATCTCATAGGTTTGAGGACTGTGAGAGTTCTAGGGCTATTGTTGCTAGACCGCCTACTACTCCTACACTTGAAACATGATTAGACCATCAACAGAATGATAATAAGCACCTTTCTAGCTAATGTAATCTTTATCATTTATTATCTCTACGATACATCACTACTTTACTAGGGGTTAGGCCAACTTTATTCTCGACCAATTAATAGACTATTATTACTCGATAAGGTTCTCCTATGTATCCTACAAACCATCCAATAAATGTTATTCCAAATTATCCTGCTATTATTTCATAAAATTATTTCACTTGATTTTATTTCGAATTATTTTATCACCATCTCAGAAACGTTGTTTCATAAAGTTTTAAGCAAGTTGTTTTATTACCAACTTATCAATTGGTTTCAGTCATTTTATCAACTATTTAATATACTCAGGCGAAACGATTTTCATGTTACTCTAAAAAAATCATTGAGCCATTATCTTACAAAACAAAACGTTGAATACCATCTAAAACTTCGGAGGAACATAATACTATTTCAACAAAAACAAGCATCACATCATTTGTCCTTAATTATACATGGCCTGATCACCTATGTATAATTCAGGAAGAATTATGTCATGAAAGTAACAAGCATCATTTCAAATCTCCTAAAAACAATTCTCATTTAAAAGTAAAGTTTTATAAACCGATAAATCGTGCATAAACATTTCTTTTTGTTAACACTCTATAGGTGCTTACGCCATTTATCTCTCACTCAACCGATAAGTTAGGATTTGACGAGTGACATTTTAGGAAAGACTTCCTATACCATCTGTGAGGAGGATTTCTCGATACAAGAAAACAATGGAAGGATTTTGGAATTACCAACAAGGACTAGAACTAGGTGGTAGGATGATTCAAAACCCAACAAAAATCTTAAGACATCACGAGACCTTCCGAACCACTATTTTGGGTTAGAATCCAAACTCTATCATTCCAAAAGTATTAGTTAGACCGAGTTACGAGATTTAGTAGCGAATACCCAAAGCAACATTATAGGGATATACCAAGTTTTCTAACTGAGACTGTAGAACATTCTGTTAAGCATGGCCTCAACAATAGGTGAACTTCCCTGCAATGAGTTTCCCTTAAAGGAAAATTAAGTTAAATTAAGGTTATCAATATAAACTTCCCCTAAGGCATTGTGTCCTCTAGAAATTCCAAGTAACCTCACCTCTATATCAAGAGATGTCACAGGTTTGAACATGTCGGACAATCAATGACTCCTCATCTACAAGTGAAGCTAGAACAGACATTCTTCGACATAGTATTATCGGATATCTATTTCTTGCTAGCATGATAACAATATTAGTGATGAACTATTTTTGGAAGCACTCAATATCGGAACAAATCTTGAAAATCAACCACATTAGACATATCATTCAACGTCGAGTTAGCTAATGGTAGCTTAGTTAGCACCAACACCATTGTCCGCGATTGCACATTCAATTTTCTGAATCATCCCTTCAACATCGACCTCATGCCCGTGGATCTTGGTAGTTTTGACGTCGTCATCGGCATGGATTGGTTACCCAAACATCGTGCAAAGATCATTTGTGACGAAAAAGTTGTTCATCTTCCTTATAACGGCGAAACTTTGATTATTCGTGGGGAACGATGTGGAACTAGACTTAGTATCATATCGAGTATCAAAACGGAGAAGTACATAAAGAAAGGTTGTTTTGCTTTCTTAGCCCATGTAACTGAGAAAAAGTCGGAGGAGAAGCGACTTGAAGATGTACCAATTGTCCGAGAATTTTCTGAAGTCTTTCCCGAGGACTTACCAGGACTTCCACCGGCATGCCAAGTAGAATTTCATATTGACTTAGTGCCCTGAGCTGCACCGTTGACATGCGAGCACCGCACCGTTTAGCACCATCCGAAATGCAAGAGTTGTCTAATCAATTGCAAGAACTTCTAGACAAAGGATTCATTAGGCGAGTTCTTCTTGGGGAGCACCGGTCTTGTTTGTGAAGAAGAAGGATGGATCCTTCCGAATGTGCATAGATTATAGAGAATTGAACAAGTTAACGGTGAAGAACCGTTACCCACTCCCGAATTGATGACTTGTTCGATCAGTTGCAAGGTTCTAGTATTTATTCCAAGATTGATCTCCGGTCGGGTTATCATCAGCTTCGAGTTCGGGAAGAGGATATTCCGAAAAAAGCGTTTAGAACACGTTACGGTCATTACGAGTTTCAAGTGATGCCGTTTGGATTGACTAATGCACCTGCGGTATTCATGGATCTCATGAATAGAGTATGTAAACCGTATTTGGACAAGTTTGTGATAGTGTTCATTGACGACATCTTGATTTACTCAAAGAGCAAAGAAGAGCACGAAGAGCATTTAAGGGCGATTTTAAGGCTACTCAAGAATGAGAAGTTGTATGCCAAATTTTCGAAGTGTGATTTTTGGAATCGCAAAGTGCAATTTCTTGGTCACACCATTGATAGTCAAGGACTACAAGTTGATCCCGCAAAGATTGAAGCCGTAAACGATTGGGCTACTCCAACGAATCCTACGAAATTGACAATTTCTAGGACTAGCCGGGTATTACCGAAGGTTCATCGAAGGTTTTTCAAAGATAGCTAGACCTTTGACCAAGTTGACACAGAAAAACAAGAAGTACGAATGGGGAAAGAAACAAGAAGTTGCTTTTCAGTTGTTGAAGCAAAAGCTTTGCATTGCGCCAATTTTAGCACTACCCGAAGGAATTGAGAACTTTGTTGTATATTGCGACGCCAAGCATAAAGGACTTGGGGCTGTTTTAATGCAAAACGAGAAGGTGATAGCGTATGCTTCTCGACAACTTAAGACTCATGAGAAGAATTACACCACTCATGATCTCGAGGTAGGAGCCGTAGTTTTCAGCTCAAGATTTGGAGACACTACCTTTACGGTACAAAGTGCACAGTGTTTACTGACCACAAGAGTTTGCAATATATTCTTGATCAGAAGGAGCTTAATATGAGACAACGTCGTTGGATGGAGTTACTCAGCGACTATGATTGTGAAATTAAGTATCACCCGGGAAAAGCCAATGTTGTGGCCGATGCTCTTAGTCGGAAAGAGAGGCCTAAACCTTTAAGAGTTCGATCATTGGGAATGACGATTATCTCTCCTTTACCATCGAAAATCCACGAAGCACAGATCGAGGCACTTAAGGAGGAAAACCGACCAAGTGAAAAGCTTTATGGTATGCCCGAAAGCGCAAATGGTTTTGTAAAGAGAGCAGATGGAGTATTATGTTTCAAGGATAGAATGTGGGTTCCATTGTATGGCGGAATACGAGAATTGATTATGCATGAGTCGCATAAGTCAAAGTATTCTATTCATCCCGGATCGGATAAGATGTATCAAGATCTTAAGAAACTTTATTGGTGGCCGAACATGAAAGCGGAGATTGCCACGTACGTTAGCAAATGCCTTACCGCTCTAAGGTAAAAGTCGAATATCGAAGCCTTCGGTTTACTCCAACAACCAGAAATTCCTCAATGGAAATGGGAACGCATTACGATGGACTTTGTTACGAAACTTCCTAAGACATCGGGAGGTTACGACGCTATTTGGGTAATTGTTGATCGCCTTACCAAATCAGCCCATTTCATACCAATTAGAGAGACTTATTCCATGGAGCAACTCACTAGACTTTATGTCAAGGAAATAGTCTCGAGGCACGGAGTACCAATTTCTATCATTCCCCATGAGATAGTCGATTCACTTCAAACTTCGGAATTCATTGCAAGATTCATTGAACCATTAGAGATGAGCACAACATATCACCCACAAATCGACGGTCAAGGTGAAAGGACAATTCAAACGTTAGAAGACATGCTGAGGGCATGTGTAATTGATTTTGGAAATGGTTGGGCTAACCATTTGCCATTGATAGAATTCTCGTACAACAATAGTTATCACACCAGTATAAAGATGGCACCATTCGAGGCACTCTATGGTCGAAAGTGCCGATCACCTATTTGTTGGGCCGAGGTAGGAGACGCACAACTACATGGTCCGAAATGGTACGGAAACAACCGAGAAGATAGTTCAAATTCGTGATAGACTTCGAGAACTTCCGGAGTCACGAGAAAAGTTATGCAGATGTTAGACGCAAGTCATTGAAATTTCAAGTGGGAGACAAAGTTATGTTGAAAGTATCGCCTTGGAAGGGCGTGGTACGATTTGGAAAGCGTGGAAAGTTGAACCCGAGATATATTGGACCATTCAAGATTTTGAGCAGAGTTGGTCCTGTAGCTTATCGACTTGATCTTCCGTCAGAACTCAGTCATGTGCACAACACGTTTCACGTTTCAAACTTGAAGAAGTGTCTATCGGACGAATCGCTCGTTATTCCATTGGACGAAGTTCAGCTTGACGACAAACTCAACTTTGTGGAGGAACCTGTAGAAATTATGGACCGCGAGGTCGCGGTTGAAACAGTCATATTCCTATCGTGAAGGTTCGCTGGAATTCTCGACGAGGTCCTGAGTTTACTTGGGAACGGGAAGATCAGATGCGACACAAGTATCCACATCTTTTCACCGACACCGTTAGACCTAACAACGATTGAATTCAGGGACTGAATTCCTTTTTGGATGGGCGAATGTGACAACCCGTACTTTCAGGTCATTTCTCGAAATAATTTATGCCTCACTATTTCAACATTTATCGTAAACTTGGTTTACGTGTTCCAAATTCGCGTAACCTTAAAGGTTTAGCGGCGAATTCATGATCATATCATCACGAACATTTCATATGGACTAAGATTAGTCTACATTTCATTTGCATCATTTGCATCATATTAATTCATTCATGTCATTTCATTTCACATTTAACGCGTAATTTTTATATTAAATAAACGTTATCGCGTGAGTTATTATTTTGAATATTTAATCCGTTACTTTCAAAATGATCCCGACATATTTTTAAACTTATATTTAGTTTATAAAAACTATATTTTGAGTTTACCTAGTGTTCTAAATTTATTTTGTATATAAATCGTTAAATTTATATTATTACGACGTTTTTCTTAAAAACTATACGATAATTATTTTATCACTCAAATTTCACAAGGAATGTATTTTTACAATTTTTATTATCTCATTACATTCTATTTTGATCTACTAAAAATTCCTTTTACCTAAAATCTACCATTTACCTTTACTTATACATTTAACTACACTTTACTTACATTTCTTTTTAACAAATAATATACACAATATATATACAAGTAATAAAAAAAAAAAAAAAAAAATTATTTTACCAAATTCCTCCCCCCTTGGCCGACCAAGGGGGAGGGTGACATTAATATGAGTATGGTTCTTTGATTGTATATTATTACACACTTACTTAAAGTCCTACTTGATTTACCTATCTCATTCATTCATTCCATAATTCACAAAGTTAGCAAGTTTTCTCTTGGTTTTTCTCTCCTCAAGAACCGGCCACATCAAGGGTTTTCAAGGGATCATCATCAAAAAATTTCTCAAGTGTTTATACAATCTAGATATCACTCTTTATTAGGTTTTGAAATAAAAACCAAGAGTGTTTAGGTTTAACCTTGTTACTTGCACCTCATCATATTCACTTGTAAGCATGTTTCTTTCATTTTTCATGTATCCTTTTCATTTCATATGTATCTTTTCATTTTTGGTACAAACATGCAAGACATATGTGATTTATACCATTTTACATGATTTTTAGTATATATAAATGTATTTGGTCATCCTATAATTATTCCCATGGTATTCTTTGGTCTTGATGATGTCTAGGAACCCATGACACCCTAAGAAGGTGTATGGTAGGATTAGATTAGCTTTGGAGTTGATTTGAAGGGATTAGAATAGGTTTTGTCCGCGAAAAACTATTTTCGATAAGTATAAATTACGTTCTGTCCTTATTTTGATTTTCTGGAAAAACCGACAGTAGGCACGACATTTTGGCCTTGATATTTAGAAAATATACTTTAAAACGAATCCGTGGCCGCTTGAACGGATTAAAACGGAGTTATAACGAAGAAGTTATAGATTTTACAAGTTTGACGACGAAAATTATAGTTTTTCTGAAATTTCAGCATGCTGTTTTTACATTGTTCGGGTCAAAAACGAGCCTTAAGCTTCACAAATTATTTCGACTTATCAAAAATATAATAGTATACTTTGATACGAAGCTAAGGACGATATACGTGAAAACGGATTTGAAACGACAAAGATATGCATGTTTTCATAAAATTGCCGTAACTATTATTTTCTGAAAAACTATATTATTTTTACGATTCAAGTGTTACGGTAGTACATAACGTCCTGTTGAGGGCTGTTTTTAACGAGGTTGTGAAACTTTTTGGAACGAATTGTCTTCTAATAAAATCAAGTTCACCGAGCATATTTTTTCAAAACAATCAACCGTTTGTAAAGCGGAGTTGTAATAAATTATTTATGGATGTTCAAACTTGGCCGAAACTCATTTTTTCTGCACAACAATTAGCCAAAACCACCATCTTTAACCCTTATTATCTTTATGTTCGAGACCTTTTGGACGAAAACTCCTGAACTGAAACTTTTAGATATCGATACAAACTTTCCAAAACCGTCGAGTTCGTTCTCTAACGATCGACGTACACCGTTTTACGACTAGTTTTCCAAAGCCATTTTGTTAATTTCATGAAAATTCCGACGACGTTGTTTTTGCGCGAAAAGTGGAAATTTCACCACAAATCATTATTAAACCATTGTAGGATGACATTTTGACGTAAAAACTTGAAAAGTGATTTTTGATTGGTCAAGACGTCAAACGAGTATTTTTCGACGATAAGTAATATTTTCAAAACTCGCAAATGGTATAAATAACATACGAAATGCATGCATAACATTACATTGCAACTCATTACATATCATATCATTCGTAATAGGTCCCGGTTAACGCATCACATTATACCTCGGTGTACTCACTTTTGCCATTATTCCAGTTTACCAAGTGAGTTTTCATAGCCCCGTTTTACATGCTTTCGATTATTTTCAAACCCACGGGGGAGAATACATTGCACTACAATTTTTTTTGTACGATACCAAGTATGTTAAATTCATATTACATTGCTTAAGTTACCACATTTGCCAATTTGAAAGTCCCCATTACCTGAACATGAACCGTTAATCTTTGAAGCGAGGATGAGTGGATAGATCTATCGAGGGTGACGCCTCCATCCGAGTTGGTGAATCCCAACTTGTCATACGGATGCATTTTATTTGATAACATTACGGAGTTGTCTGGCAAACACTCTGCAAGGGCATACATTATGAACAGTCTAGTTTCGGGGTCATGGGCTTATTGCAATTGTAACATTTTTACGTGACTTGAGGGTCATGCCTGATCTATACTTGTGTAGTCGTATAAAACATTTACATAAACCTATGATCTCTCACCAACATTATTGTTGACGTTTTTAGCAATGTATTTTCGTGTAATGGCGAGGCATTATCATCATGACATGGTTTAGGGACCTACATTTTGAGTCGTGGCGTCGACTTACATATTTGTACATTATGGCACTTTATTTCAAAACATCGTTTGGAATTGTATTATATTTGTATTTCCGCAAACTTTCTAAACCTTTTGGGACCATGTTGTAACTCTGAACGCTTTTGTTAAATATCCAACGATGTGTTTTTAAAACGACACTTTAGGTCGTTCAATATAACTGTGATGTGGTGCTATGACAGTCAATCCCCAGGAATTCCATTCCGCTGCAAAAACAGGTAAATTGGGGGTGTGACACAAGACATGTGTGATGATTTCTCTAAAATCATGCATGACGAGTTCGAGATGAGTATGATGGGAGAACTTAGTTTCTTTCTTGGTCTACAAATAAAACAAGTAGAAGATGGTATCTTCTTCAATCAATCTAAATACATCAAGGAGATGTTAAAGAAATTCGGTCTAGAAGAGTCAAAACCAATTAGGACTCCAATGTCATCCGACACCAAACTCACAAAAGATGAAGACGGAGAATCCGTAGATAATACTAAATATCGTGGCATGATAGGTAGTCTTTTCTACCTCACGGCAAGTAGGCCGGATATCATGTTTAGTGTTTGCTTATGTGCTAGGTTTCAAGAAGACCCTAAAACATCACACCTAGAAGCCGTAAAAGGATATTTAGATATATTAAGGGTACAACACAATTAGGATTATGGTATCCTAAGGGCACGGGAGTAGAAACAATTATTGTATATGCAGATTCGACCATGCGGTGATTACGTTGATAGAAAAAGTACAAGTGGGGTATGTACTTTCATGGGATGTTGTTTAACATCTTGGTTTTCTAAGAAACAAACGGCTCTTGCAATATCAACAAAGCGAGTGCACGTCTCCCCGGCAAAGCATGCCAACAAGCACTATGGATGAAACAAGCGTTAGTTGACTACGACATTCATCTAAGCGACATAGCCATCCTATGTGACAACAAAGGTGCCATCGACTTAAGCAAGAATCCCGTATTGCATTCTCGCACAAAGCATATAGAGATTCGTCATCACTTCTTAAGAGACAATGTTCAAAAGGGGAACATCTCTATTGCGAAGGTAGCATCCGAAGACAACATAGCCGACGTCCTCACCAAACCGTTGAAGCGGGAACAATTCAACCTACTTCGTCTTGGTCTTGGTCTAATGGAACAAACGTCATAACTTATTTGACTCTACAAGGTATGTAAACACTAGCCTTCTTCTTTCTGAGTCTAGGATTTCTATTTCATGCACAACTCACAAACAATACGGGAATTTTCAAAACCCAAGATAAGTTTTCCACTTATAGCTTTCTTATTTAATACACATTTTCAAAGAAAATCTCTTTTAAAAATGTTTTCTAAAACGATGATACCTTCCCGTATCAATTTTACAAAAGCAATTTCCCACGACTAGGACAAATCGCTTTTTCATTATTAATACAAAGTAAAAACCCGTTTTCATTGCATCTCATGTCTTTTGAATGCTAAAGGGGACACATAACTAATATGTGTTTTCGGGTACATTCATTTAAGCAAAAATGAATTAGGAGCATTGATAACACAATATTACGTACTTAAGTACTAAATATGTGTTTTCGGGTTATCTCAATAGGATTTTTTTACCTCTAGTTATTTTCCTTTTCTTTTTTAGAGGTCGAGAAAACCGCAACTCCAAATAGTTTGCATATAGGCACACACTAGGCAAAAATGTTTCCAAAAGGAAAATTTTGTGCTGCCTGGATCACCAGACCCACGGATCCCAGCCTTCATGCTGGACGGATCCCTCAAGGGAAGGATCCGTCGGATCCGTGAAACAAAAGCTATTTTTACCTTCTATTTTTTTCACTTTGGATGAAAAATCCACATTTGTTTCATTTTTGGAGTATGCTCTTTAAATGCTTGTGTTCTCATGATCACATGCCTTGAATTCATATCTAATCATTAGATTTTAATCCACATTTTGAGTCAAGCATTCATTACAATGCTTTGTTTTTTTTTATATATAGAACTCCCAAAATGCTTGCATACTCACCTCATCCTCAAAACCACAATACACCATGTCATCCAAAAACCCTTTAGATGAATCACCTAGAACAAACAATCATCTTCATGATACCCAAACCTTTGTGCTACCACCATCCAAAATACCACAATCAAACTCTAGGATATCCGCACGGATTAGTATCCGATCTTGTTGTTTAGCAAAACCAACCTCAAATGGTTCATCCTCAACAAATAACTCACCACAAGATGCTTCCATTATAGCACCTCCCTCATCACCAACAAGTACACCAACTTCATCACCACCTAAAGTCACTCTTTTGGAACTCCTTAAGACTCCAACAAGATCTAAACAACCTAAACAAAAAGAAATAGTCTTTTCAACACCACCCACATCTCCAAATACTATCTTTAAAGATCTTGAAACATCACCACCATTAGCTCTCATCACATTACAAGAACATCTAGGTTCTTTACCACCACCATTTACAAATATTCTGGATGTTGATCCATATTTTCCTATTTTTCCACCACAACTTCCGCATAACTCAAATCAAAACAACCCGGAAAACTTCCGCACTCATTACCCACATCATTTACATTGTGAACATTGCCAATCCACTAGGGAAATTGCAATAGAAGTTAGGGAAGAAATGCGCTTCATACTCAACCTCATCCTTGATCGCATCAATACCATCACTCATCAAAACCTCCATCCATAACCTTATGCAAGCATGGAAGGAATCACTACTACTATTTTCTACTTTTAGTATTTTTTTTCTTTTGAAGTCATTTTCAAGAACAAGTCTTGTTCTTATTTTTACATGCTTGTAGTTGGCATAAATACCACTACACTTTGTTGTTTTATTACAAGGTCTTGTTTACATACCTTGACTCCCAATCTTGATTCTCGGCATTCACAAGATTATTTAAGCATGTTAATAACCTTTCTTTTTGTAGGATTCTTATTTTTCTTCACTTGACGCCCCAAACAAGGGGGAGCTACTGTCAAGGGGGAGTTAGCAATACGTGGACTAATTTTTCCACACTTTTATGTTTATTTCTTCCAAGGGTTAACTTTTTGTTTCGACAAAAAGGGGGAGAAGAAGTAAAACTTAGGGGCTTTCAAAACTTACATCTATTCTTAAGTTTTACTCATCATAACATTATGTTTTGTCATCAACAAAAAGGGGGAGATTGTTAATACAAATAAACCGTAAAAACGTTTATTAATATTTTTGCGATCTCTTTGTGTTTTGTTGATAACAAATATAATGTTATCTTAAGTATAATTATAAGGATACATGTTATTTTTGTAAAGCATTTACATATAGCCATTTAAATACAAAATGTAATAATTAAGCATTTGTTGTAATAGTTTATTAGGATGGGTAAAAACCATAACCCATGGATCTTAGCCCATACCCAAGTAGACTAGATACAATGTATACTTAGATACATTGAATCTAAAGAAAACCCATGGACCAACCCATAACCCATGACCCATAACCAAAAAACCCATGGGCAAAGAGGAGCGTCCCACGGATCCCTAGGATTACACTAGACGGATCCCAAGTGGAAGGGATCTGTGGGATCCGAGGAACAGTGAAGAATTTTGTCTATAAATAGAGAACCATTTCTTCATTCTAACTCACCCCTCTTCTTACTAAATCTCTCATACACTCTCATTCTCTTCTAACATATAGATCACTTGATCTAGAGAGTTGTTCTTCTTTCTTTCTATTAGTGATCCTCATATAGGTCCTTCTCTAAGGCGAGATCACGAGCATTCTACAAGTCATCCAAGCAAGGGTTCCATGATTGATTTGTCACCCCAAGATTTCGTAGCAAAGATCTTGTATTTGATATTTCACATACTTGTTGTGTAATAGTCGTGTTGGTTTGGTCCACCGTGCTACGGACTCGGTATTTAGCTTTGTACCAGAAAAATTGTAAGCAACGTTGTGAAGGCTTCTCCGCCAAGTGAAGGAGTTTGTTGACATAGTGCTTGAACTCTCGAGTAGGTGACTCGGGGAGTGGAGTAGGGCAAGGAAGGTGTCCTTGTATCCGAACCACTATACATCGGTTGTGTCTTTTCTTTCCCTTCGCTTTACTTTATTTACTTGCTTTATCATTAGATCTATACTTTCTCTACATCCATAAGATCTCACATATTAACGAACCTAAAAGTTTTTGAAACTAACTTAAAATCGACAAAACTATTCAACCCCTCCCCCATTCTAGTTTTCCACAGAAACATTGCTATTGCTCTCATATGCTTATCAACTTATAGGACTTACAATTTTTCAAAATTGATTTTTGATAGTATGGTGAAAATGTGGATAATCAGTTCAAATTTTTAATGTATCCACGATTTATTCAAACAGTTTTGGAAACCACACAAGTTAAACTCAAGTTCCATGCAAACATTTACAAAACTCATTTCCTCAAACCAAAACTTTTTAGCAATATGAAGATGGCATCTAAGGGGTTCAATGGACTTGTAGTAACTTTGTTTGAAAACATGTTACACATTCGTGGTGAAGGATCAACAACCCTAGTTTACTCCCAACACACACACCCAAAACTTATGGTTCTCAATCAGAATCCCAATCATCTTCATCACCACTTAGGAATAATACCAGATAGGACTCTGATGTTCCTCAGCAGAGAGTTCATACTATCACTAATGATGCAGATGGGTCGTCTCTCGACGATAAGAAGGGTCTGCTCCTACTGACACAGGCTTAGAAGCTGGTCAGGTCATGGGTAACATAAATAAGACCCCTACTATGGCAACATCTAATGTATCTGGTTCTAAAGGATCAACTACAGGTGATGGAAACCCCAGCCACATGGATAACATGGGGTATATGCCCAATGATCCACCTCTCTCAGAAGTTAACACATCTAGAAGTGGTGAGGGCAGTTTCCAACTTATACAGGATTTGATGGCTACATGTACCAGACTGATAGAACAGGTGCCTATCTTGGAGCAGGATCTTGAGAATACTAAAACTTTGCACAAAAGGGTCAACACCAAACTTATTGGCAAAGTGAAGTTGTTGCAGCTCAAGGTAAAATCACTTCAACAACCAAGAAGAATCGAATTGGTTGTATCAAGCTCAGAAAGCTCTGATGAAGACATGGAGCAAGGAGATTCTTCCAAACAGGGGAGAAAATCTAATGAAGACTATAATGCAGATATTCAGGGGAGGATGGATTTTGATATGGGACATAATGATGAGCAACCTGAGCAAGTTTATCAAGACACAGAGCATCCATTTGATGTTGAAAACCTTTTGAAGAATGTGGAAAAGGTAGCAAGACAGATAGGAGTTACATTTGATATTGCAGCTGCTAGAAGAATCATTACACAAGTAGTAGTGCAAAATAAAGAAGGTATCGCGATATTTCGCTTGATATTGCTAGTAATCCGTGTATCGCTACTCCAACAAGAGTTGATTATGAAGAAAGCTATCTTAAAAGGAAAGCAACATCATTTGATTCCAATTGAGAAAAGAAGCAAAAGTTGAAGAATATACTTGAAGAGGTTGAAACACCGTAAGACATTATGATAAACAACTTCAACAAATGATGGTAGCTATTCCGGATGCAATGTTTGTTGAACCATTGCAATGAAATATCCCATTGTTGATTAGGAAATTCACTCGAGATAAATTTGGTACATTCCGAAGATCATCGATTGGGAAACAATGTGGAAATGTGCAAGACTTTTTCTGATGTAGTCAAGGCATTTGATAGAGATGATCTTGTAAAGCTATGGAAATTGGTCAAAGAGAAGTTCATCCATGCAAACTTTGAAAATAACAAGGAACTAGAGCTATGGACTGAGCTGGTTAGATTATTTGAACCTGATCCTTTTGATAGTCTCTAGAAATTTCATATTCCAGACAGAGATACTATATGGAGATTGTATGACACATCTGGTGTGCATCATGTATCTACAATTGATGGTACAGATGTTTTTATGCTGGTAGAAAAGGAGTACCCTCTCAGAGTTGGAATTTTGGTGTTTATGCTATCTGCAAAACTTATTGTGGATGAAGACTCAGAGATGGCAAGATATCTAATAAGAAAGATCAGGAAACGGTGTGACTAAGCCATGAAGACTGCAAGAAGAAAGTAGTGTTTGGAAGAATCCTCATAGCCCACTTAAAAGAAACTTGTCATTAAAGGCTAATCACAAGTTTAGGGTAGGATTGTTGGGAAATATTAAGCTTCACACTTAATACTGTTAGTATAAGTTAGTACTGCTAGTATTGCTAAGTATAGCTTAGTACTGTTGTTTGTTTTGAAAAGACGTTTGAAGATGTAATGAATATACAAGATATATTCTATGTATTTAAAAGATATACTTAGATATTTTTATTGTACATGACTCCTTATCCTATAAAAGGAACTCCTAGGTTATATTATTATAAAAAATTATTAGAAAAGGCATGTGAAAAGCTTCAAGGTTGTATACCCTGATACTAGCTAAAGTATCCGTATTATTGTTTAATAATATTGAAGTAATTTGATAAGTACTTTGTCCATTGCATCTTTTCTGTTCTATTAGTTATTTTTCTAAGTGTTACCAAGTAGATTCCGCATACTTGTTAGCATTAAGCTTTATTTCATTCATATTTGTTTTGGAATCATCCAAAGCAATATACTTATACAAGCTAAGTAGATCTAAGGTTTGGGACTCACAAAGACTCCAATCTACAAAACTTTTGATATTGCCAAGCGACCACCTGGTAACTTATAGTACACAAAGATATTTAAGGTAGGAAAACATAGATTGTTTAAGGGGATACTTGAGGAAAAGAATTAGTCTATTTATAATTTTCACCTGCAAATCCATTTCCATTTTGCTATCAACTTCCATATATATAAAGGGAAAGAGTAAGATATTTGTGATAGTGACTATATATCGTAAAGTTGGGATACAATATGAGGTTCTTCGAAAGATTTTACTTCAAACATTTGGCTACGTGAACCACCATGTCCTACGAAAATAGATTGAAAAAGAAATATGCACTTTAACTTTAAAAGGTTGGTAATTAGCTTAGTTTCTCTTGGCTGAAAATGATATTAAAGATTATATAGAAACTTCTCATGGAACTTTAACTGAAGAAAATGTGTTTTCTCATATAAAATTATATTCTGATCATGTTACTGATGTTGTAGTTGATTATGGAAATGAACGTGCTAAAGTTATATCTGTCACATTTCTCAAATTCCGGTCATTTCTTAAATTAAATATGCATCATATTAATTCATTCATGGCATTTCATTTCACATTTAACGCGTAATTTTTATATTTAATAAACTTTATCGCGTGAGTTATTATTTTTAATATTTAACCCGTTACTTTCAAAAATGATCCCGATGCATTTTTAAACTTACATTTAGTTATAAAAACTATATTTTGAGTTTTCCTAATGTTTTAAATTTATTTGGTACATAAATCGTTAAAGTTTAATTATTACGTCGTTTTCTTAAAAATTGTACGATAATTATTTTATCACTCAATTTTCACAAGGAAAGTATTTTTAAAATTTTTATCATCTCATTACATCCTATTTTGAGCTATTAAAAACTTACTTGTACCAAAAATTTCCAATTGCCTATATTTGTACATTTTCTTACACTTTTACTACACTTTCTTTACAAATAATACACAAATTATATACAAATAATACATATACTTTCTTTTAAAAAAAAAAAATAATATACTTGGGAAACAAGATCCACAAAAAAACGCCCAAGGAAGGGTTAGTATTAATTGAGGGATGGTTCATTTATTATATGTTTCTACACTTATACAAAAGTCTTACTACCTTATTTTCTTCTCATTCATTTCACTAATATTCACATAGTTAGAAAAGGTTTTCTCTCTTCTTCTTGCTCCTTCAAAACCGGTCACAACATCAAGGTGCCAAGGGATCAAAATTTTTGCTTGATCAAGTGCTTTTACAATCTAGTATATACTCTATATAAGGTTTTGAAATAAAAACCAAGGGTATTTAAGTTAATCCTTGTTACTTTCACCTCATCATAATCACTTGTAAGCTTGTTTTTATCATTTTCATGTTTCCTTTTCATTTTCATATGTTTCTTTTCATTTTTGGAGATAGTATGCATGTTATGAGATTTATACCATTTTTCATGATTTATTGAGTTATATATACATATTGGTCATCCTATAAATATTCCCATGGTAATCTTTGGTCTTGATGGTGATTAGGAACCCATGACACCCTAAGAAGGTGTATGGTAGGATTAGATTAGTTTTGGAGTTGATTTGAAGGGATTAGAATAGGTTTTGTCCGAGAAAAACTATTTTCGATAACTATATATTTATGTTCTGTCCTTGTTTCGAATTTCTGGAAAAACCTACTGTTGGTACGAAACTTTGGCCTTGATATTTAGAAAATATACTTTAAAACGAATCCGTGGCCGCTTGAACGGATAAAACGGAGTTATAACGAAGAAGTTATGGATTTTACAAGTTTGACGACGAAAAATATATTTTTCAGAAAATTCAGCAACCTATTTTTAAATTGTCCGGTCAAAACGAGCCTTAAGCTTCATAAATTATTTCGACTTGTCAAAAATATATTAGTATACTATTATACGAAGCTAAGGACATATAATACGTAGAAAACGGATTTGAAACGACTAAGATATACACGCTTTCATAAACTTGCCGTAACTAATATTTTTAGAAAAACTATATTATTTTTACGAGATAAGTGTTACGGTAACTAAAATCACCATATTTAACCCTATTATCTTTATGTTCGAGACCTCTATGACGAAAACTCATGTACTAAAACTTCTAGATTTTGATGCAAGCTTTCCAAAACCGTTGAGTTCGTTTCCTAACGATCGACGTACACCATTTTACAACTAGTTTTTCGGAGCCATTTTTGTTAATTTCATGAAGATTCCGACGACATTGTTTTGCAACTAAAAGTGATAATTTCACTATAAATCATTATAAAACCTTTGTAGGATGACATTTTGACGTAAAAACTTGTAAAGTGATTTTTGAATGGTCAAGACGTCAAAAGAGTATTTTTTTCGACGATAAGTATTATTTTCAAAAACCCGCAAATGGTATAAATAACATACTAAATGCATGCATAACATTACATTGCAACTCATTACATATCATATCATTCGTAATAGGTCCCGGTTTAAGCATCACATTATACCTCTGTGTACTCACTCTTGTCATCACACCAGTTTACGGCCACAGTGAGTATTCACTGACTCCCTTTTAAATACTTTAAATTGTTTTGGGGTGGAATGCATGATTTATACTTGAACTAAACCAACTATGTTTTATGAACTTATTGAACATTTTATGCTAGTGAGTAATCACATCCCCTTTTTACCGTTTTACTATACTTTTGGGGTGAAATGCATGAACCATATTTGAACTAAATTGATTATTACTTCTATGAACTCTTTAGACTTGAACTTTTGAACTTGACTTAGACTCTTGGACTTAATTATGGACTCATGACTTGTTTAAACTTATTGAACCGTACGTGTTATGACCTTGTCCCAAAGTCCCCAATGTTCGAGCATCACTATAAAGTCTCGCCTTATTGGTGGAGCGGTCTCAATAAATCTCGCCTAGGTGGTCGAGTGACAAAGGAGTCTCCCTTGTTGGAGCAGGGCAAAGTCTCCCATGTTCGGAGCATCACTATAAAGTCTCGCCTTATTGGTGGAGCGGTCTCAATAAATCTCGTCTAGTGGTCGAGTGACAAAGGAGTCTCCCTTGTTGGAGCAGTGCAAAGTCTCCCATGTTCGGAGCATCCTTGAACTATTATATTCGTGGTACTATATTGTGAACTATTATGACCGCTTATACTTGACTATTAGACATACTATATTTTGTGCAATGGGTTGTGTACACACAGGTTGCAAGTTTTGTATGGTAGGAATTTGGGAACCGAGTGGATACACAATGCCTTTGCTTTGAGAACTATTTTCGCCGACCGTAAAGCTTTGTTTATTTCTTTCGAGTTTTCTTATTTTGCTAAACGTGTTTACTCACCAACTATTTTCATAGTTGACCCGTTTTTCTCATGCATTTCAGGTGATCGTTAGTAAGCTTTTCTACCAAGTCTTGCATAAAGAAGTTTTCACTTGTCGCTACAAGTCGTATGTATTAAAACTTAATATTTTGGAATCTAAACTTTGTAATATATTTGCCGATGACGGCTAAACTAGTATTGTAATGGTGTAATATTTCTTTTTAATATTAATGTTGGTATGTTCTATTATCTTGTGCTTATGTTCCCTTCCGTTACACCTCGTGTTTCCGCCTCCGGCGAGGGTGTGACAGATTGGTATCAGAGCCAAAGGTTATAGAGAATGCCGATTTTTCAAAAAAAAAAATCAAATTTAAAAAAAAAAAAAAAAATTTTGTATATTATTTTATTAAACATTGAACACCATTCGAGTCGACTAGTCCTATCGTTGCATTGTTACTCATAAATTATACATAGCCTGATCAACTATGTCTAATTTATGAAGAACCATGCAATGATAAGAGTGGTAGTTTTGAATCATGTTTAGTCGAAGTCTTTAAAGTCCGGTCACCGGTTGCATTGGTCGGGTGGGTATGCATAGCATGTTTTTTACGTTCACGTCTACATTACCGTACCTTGTTCATATCTTCTCTTTTCCATCTTTCGACTTGTTAGACGTAGCATGTCTCTGTTCCTGTCATGTTTCGATCACTATAACACATTACCACCGTTCACGCACCTCATCCGACCGTTCGAATGTCGTTTGCTCAACCCGATGTTTTGGTCCTCTGAGGATCATGGCCGCAAGAACACACGCCTGGGAGGTAACAACAACGGCAACCCAAACAACAATGACAATCCGACAACAACGCGGAATAGCGGATTTACTCACCCAAATTATAACACAACTCGATGCTAGGCGAACCAACAACGGAGAAGGTACTTCAAACACTGGTCAAGGATGCAGCTATAAAACTTTCATGACATGCAAGCCAATGGAATTTCATGGTACTGAGGGTGCCATTGGATGCGCTAACTGGTTCGAGAATGTTGAGTCGAAGCTTAGTATCACGAAATGTCTTTGAAGGAAACAAGGTTGAGTTCTCTGTTTGGTCTACTACGGGGAATCGAGCATTGACTGGTGGAACAATCAACTGCAGACTAGGAAAGAGGGGCACAAATGCGCTATCTTGGGAAGCATTTAAGAAACTGCTAACTGATGAGTACTGCAGAAAAGATGAAGTGCGTAAACGGAAGAAGAATTTTGGAATCACTTGATGGTAGGAGTAGAGATCGACAAGTACACGATCCGGTTCCACGAGTTAACTAGGATGGTTCCTCACATGGTTTCCAGCGTGGAGAAATTGATTGACCGCTATATATGGGGATTGATACCAGAAATTAGGAGGGATGTCACCTCGTCGAAACCAACCACTCGCAAGCCGTGAGTATGGCGTATCGCTTGACAAATGATGTGATCAGGTCTGGAGAACTAACAAAAGCATACGACAATGGACGAAGCGACGGGAGGATCACCGGGGAAACCAGAGACCGAATCGCAAAAACAAAGCGGCGAATAACCCAGAACTATGGGGCGACCACCGAGGCGCCAAAGGATATGCAGTCCACATCCTTTGTGCACTCGATGTAATTATCATCACATAGGAGGCTGCCAAGGTGCGGCAAATGGCGGTGAGCCACGCTTAAAAATTGCTCAAACAAGACCGGAAATCAAGGAGAGAGAAAAGCATGTTACGAGTGTGGAAGTCTAGATCACCTTCAATACCAGTCCAAAGCTGAAAAGAACTCCCAATCAAGGAGGTAATCTTCCAAACTTGGCATTGGCAATAGAAGGTCCACGGAACCAAACATTGAAATTCCTCAGCGTGGTCGAGCATTCTATTTGGGTGTACCGGGAAGCCCTAGCGCTTAACGGGTACATTCTTTGAACAACTACCTTATTGTGACATGATTTTGGGTGCATAACTTCCTTCCAATCTTTACCATGTTCACGACTTTGCTTAATTTGAGACCTATTGATATCGACCTTAGTTGTTATATATTTTGTTGATTGAATTTGATTGTGTAAGCAAATCGAATATCGAGCGAATCTTTCAAAAGACTTCATTCAAGGATTTGGAATCCTATCTTTCTAACAACTTGTTTCCTAGCTTGATCTAGTGACAGTTCTTGTTTGATGAGTTGCGAAAATCAAGCTAAGAGACAAGTTTACTCAAGTCGGTTTAGTTTAATCTCATGACAGTTCTTGTTTGATGAGTTGTGGGATTAAATTAGAATCGATTACCTAAAGGTCTTTTGAGAGCTACGTTCGATATTGGGTAAGTTTATCCTATCCAATCTAATCACGCGAACGCATACTTAGTTGTATGGGGAACCTCATGCGCATGGGCATTGATATGATCATTTAGACGTGCGATGCGATCATGAACTTTTAGAACTCTTGTCGAGGTTCGGACCATAGTATCGTTAATCGAATCACGAGGGCGTGATTCCGACATGGGAAGAATGTCATTTCTCAAATTCGGTCATTTCTTAAATTAAATATGCATCATATTAATTCATTCATGGCATTTCATTTCACATTTAGCGCGTAATTTTTATATTTAATAAACTTTATCGCGTGAGTTATTATTTTTAATATTTAACCCGTTACTTTCAAAAATGATCCCGATGCATTTTTAAACTTACATTTAGTTATAAAAACTATATTTTGAGTTTTCCTAATGTTTTAAATTTATTTGGTACATAAATCGTTAAAGTTTAATTATTACGTCGTTTTTCTTAAAAATTGTACGATAATTATTTTATCACTCAATTTTCACAAGGAAAGTATTTTTAAAATTTTTATCATCTCATTACATCCTATTTTGAGCTATTAAAAACTTACTTGTACCAAAAATTTCCAATTGCCTATATTTGTACATTTTCTTACACTTTTACTACACTTTCTTTACAAATAATACACAAATTATATACAAATAATACATATACTTTCTTTTAAAAAAAAAATAATATACTTGGGAAACAAGATCCACAAAAAACGCCCAAGGAAGGGTTAGTATTAATTGAGGGATGGTTCATTTATTATATGTTTCTACACTTATACAAAAGTCTTACTACCTTATTTTCTTCTCATTCATTTCACTAATATTCACATAGTTAGAAAAGGTTTTCTCTCTTCTTCTTGCTCCTTCAAAACCGGTCACAACATCAAGGTGCCAAGGGATCAAAATTTTTGCTTGATCAAGTGCTTTTACAATCTAGTATATACTCTATATAAGGTTTTGAAAAAAAAACCAAGGGTATTTAAGTTAATCCTTGTTACTTTCACCTCATCATAATCACTTGTAAGCTTGTTTTATCATTTTCATGTTTCCTTTTCATTTTCATATGTTTCTTTTCATTTTTGGAGATAGTATGCATGTTATGAGATTTATACCATTTTTCATGATTTATTGAGTTATATATACATATTGGTCATCCTATAAATATTCCCATGGTAATCTTTGGTCTTGATGGTGATTAGGAACCCATGACACCCTAAGAAGGTGTATGGTAGGATTAGATTAGTTTTGGAGTTGATTTGAAGGGATTAGAATAGGTTTTGTCCGAGAAAAACTATTTTCGATAACTATATATTTATGTTCTGTCCTTGTTTCGAATTTCTGGAAAAACCTACTGTTGGTACGAAACTTTGGCCTTGATATTTAGAAAATATACTTTAAAACGAATCCGTGGCGGCTTGCGGATAAAAGCGGAGTTATAACGAAGAAGTTATGGATTTTACAAGTTTGACGACGAAAAATATATTTTTCAGAAAATTCAGCAACCTATTTTAAATTGTCGGGTCAAAACGAGCCTTAAGCTTCATAAATTATTTCGACTTGTCAAAAATATATTAGTATACTTTGATACGATGCTAAGGACATATAATATGAAAGCAGTTTGAAACGACTAAGATATACACGTTTTCATAAACTTGCCGTAACTATTATTTTTAGAAAACTATATTATTTTTACGAGATAAGTGTTACGGTAACTAAAATCACCATATTTAACCCTATTATCTTTATGTTCGAGACCTCTATGACGAAAACTCATGTACTAAAACTTCTAGATTTTGATGCAAGCTTTCCAAAACCGTTGAGTTCGTTTCCTAACGATCGACGTACACCATTTTACAACTAGTTTTTCGGAGCCATTTTTGTTAATTTCATGAAGATTCCGATGACATTGTTTTGCAACGAAAAGTGATAATTTCACTATAAATCATTATAAAACCATTGTAGGATGACATTTTGGCGTAAAACTTGTAAAGTGATTTTTGAATGGTCAAGGCGTCAAAAGAGTATTTTTTTGACGATAAGTATTTTTTTCAAAACCGAAATGGTATAAATAACATACTGAAATGCATGCATAACATTACATTGCAACTCATTACATATCATATCATTCGTAATAGGTCCCGGTTTAAGCATCACATTATACCTCTGTGTACTCACTCTTGTCATCACACAGCGGCTATTGAGTATTCACAGACTCCCCTTTTTAAATACTTTAAATTGTTTTGGGGTGGAATGCATGATTTATACTTGAACTAAACCAACTATGTTTTATGAACTTATTGAACATTTTATGCTAGTGAGTAATCACATCCCCTTTTTACCGTTTTACTATACTTTTGGGGTGAAATGCATGAACCATATTTGAACTAAATTGATTATTACTTCTATGAACTCTTTAGACTTGAACTTTTGAACTTGACTTAGACTCTTGGACTTAATTATAGACTCATGACTTGTTTTAAACTTATTGAAACGTCGTGTTATGACCTTGTCCCAAAGTCCCCAATGTTCGGAGCATCACTATAAAGTCTCGCCTTATTGGTGGAGCGGTCTCAATAAATCTCGCCTAGGTGGTCGTGTGACAAAGGAGTCTCCACTTGTTGGAGCGGCAAAGTCTCCCATGTTGAACATCACTATAAAGTCTCCTTATTGGTGGGCGGTCTCAATAAATCTCGTCTAGGTGGTGGTGACAAAGGAGTCTCCCTTGTTGGAGCAGTGCAAAGTCTCCCATGTTCGGAGCATCCTTGAACTATTATATTCGTGGTACTATATTGTGAACTATTATGACCGCTTATACTTGACTATTAGACATACTATATTTTGTGCAATGGGTTGTGTACACACAGGTTGCAAGTTTTGTATGGACGGAATTTGGAACTGAGTGGATACACAATGCCTTTGCTTTGAGAACTATTTTATTCGGACCGAAAGCTTTGTTTATTTCTTTCGAGTTTTCTTATTTTGCTAAACGTGTTTACTCACCAACTATTTTCATAGTTGACCCGTTTTTCTCTCATGCATTTCAGGTGATCGTTAGTAAGCTTTTCTACCAAGTCTTGCATAAAGAAGTTTTCACTTGTCGCTACAAGTCGTATGTATTAAAACTTAATATTTTGGAATCTAAACTTTGTAATATATTTGCCGATGACGGCTAAACTAGTATTGTAATGGTGTAATATTTCTTTTTAATATTAATGTTGGTATGTTCTATTATCTTGTGCTTATGTTCCCTTCCGTTACACCTCGTGTTTCCGCCTCCGGCGAGGGTGTGACAATATCATTTATTGTAATATATTTTATTTTGTAATACTTGGTATACTAATATTATAAAGACAAATTTATACATCAAAGATAATTTTTTTTAGGTCAACCAAGCACAACATGTAACAATATTACCTTATTTCCTGGAACTTGTTAGGTGATGAGTGTTTTGACAACTACATTTATATTTTCGATTAGCAGATTCTATCACAACTTGCGTCTGCTATCATACCACATGTGCGAAAAACAATCCAAAATAATCTTTCAAGAAACAACGTAGTAAGAGCCTTTACATCACAAACAATGTCAAATTATGTATCATAAACCCCATCTAAAAATTCACCCATTTTGAGCAGTTTTCTACACATCAAACCCACCGATTTCAAATGGGTCAACAATCGAAGCGATCAACCAAATAGTTATCATACTTAAAACCTCACCCAAACACTTAAATAAATGATTCAACAGCTCAAGATCTACCCGAAATTTTTTAATAGTAAAGTTATTTTTTAAAAGGCCATTATCTACTTATAAATGGTAGATTGAGTGCATGCCTTACGATTTTTGGATATAGGTTAACCGATAATTTTGGCGACATTGACTGGGTAACCCGTTACCAACCTGATTGTGTAACCGGTACCAAGTTCAATCCTAAAGCATTATATGTAACATCATACTTTAACCCCATTTTCCCCGGATGAGTCGGTGTAAAACTTAATGGTTGATAAATAATAAACTTAACGATCAAAGCTGAAAAAACATTATATGTATGATCAAAGCATTATGTGATAATGCATGGTATTATGATCCCTATAAAATCACAAATGCTAATTCGAAGTTTGTTTTAATTATTTCCCAATACTTAATTTGAATTTATGGGCCAATACCTACTTGTATATTTTATTTAATAACTAAAACCATCATTAGAAAGCATGCTCTGTGTTAAAAGTTAGAGTCATTTGGTTTGTTTATAGGAATCACAATGGATATTGGTATGATAATATAGTGGTATGGGAATGAGTTTGATAGTTCAAAAAATGTTGTTTGATTTATATATTTGGGTTTTGATATTGTTTGATAAATATGAAGAAAAAAGTGAGGTGAGTAAAATTAGTGGTGGAATAGAGCTCACATGAATGATTTGACAAAATCCACCAAGTCCAAGTGGTATGGATCTATGGGTTTTGATATGCAGGGCCCACATAAATGGTTTGGCAAAATCCCTCAACCAAATAAACACAAATGGTATTAAACTCATACCCTGATTCCCACACCCATATACCAAACGGACCCGTAGTACCAAATCGACGTTACTTTATACATGGACAAAGCAAGCTACACTTTCTCAGCACCCACGCCCAATCATGCAACTATTAAATCTAAAAACAAAACAAAAAAATAATAAATAAATAAATAAATAAATAAACAAAAATATTACCTTGGTTTACACCAATGACATCCTTATTGTTTAAAATTTCAAATGTTTCAACAATCATGTTTTTCTCATCACAATGAGTATTAATCCTTTTTTAAGATCTATCCCTATTGTTCCACCCACCAGGCCTTGCATAGGCTGCACATTGCAATAGAACTGATACTGCATTAAGGAGAAGTTTTTTTGATAGTAAACAAATAACTTCTATTAACAGACTAAGGGCTGTTAATAAAAACATTGAACCTTTCTCATGAGTCTTCAGTATCACCCGTTGTTCTCCATCTATGGGGTTTACTAATGGAAGGCAGTTTTTTTTTTGGGTTTCAAGTTTCGACTCTTCAAAGTGCACTCCATGGTAAGGCCTATCAAAAGTTGATATGGTCTTACATTTTAGAGCGAAGACCTATCGATCCATTCTCATCTTCGTGCCATACACGTAGCCGTTTAAGGCACCAATCAGTTATAAATGGAAGGGCAAATTTTTTTTGGGTTTCGACTCTTCAGTGCATCCATGGTAAGGCCTATCAAAAGTCGATAAATTCTTACATGGACTATTTTAGGTGAAATGGGATTTTTCCCTTTTCTCTCAAATGCCTTAGACGAATACCCCTATCAGATCCATACTCATCTTGGTGCCATAAATGGAGACGTTTAAGGCATCAATCGTTATGAATTACAAAAATACATACATCGGTTGCTCGAGTTTCTTTTATGCTCACGCCTAAAAGATGACACCAATAAGAAAGAAAGGACATTTAGATGATTGTGATATGAAATGTGGTGGTACTTTCAATCCATTTACATATAAATGGGTCGACTTGATTAAATTTTATTAATGATGGGCTAAACGGGTAGAGTAAAAAGAATAAGCTTCAAGGGAACCGGTTTGGAAGTCACCTAATGCGTCTTTTAATGCATAAAAGCTTCTAAATTTTTTTCCTTCTTTATTGTAACCGAAATAGTGTACTAATAGTAACTATAGTGACAAACTAATTATTAAGAGAAATTTTAGTCATAATGAAGAAGTATACTAATAGTACCATGTTAATTCATGACTCGGGAGATGTCTATTTTTTCAGAGGACTTGCTCCATTGGTCAATACACTCCCTATACAAAATAATATCATAATATGAATTTTGGTATTAGAATAAAGGAAAGTTCAAGTATGTGCAAGAAATTATATATGAAGAAGTTTTGCATTACTTCATGGTACGAACCAATGGTCTTTGGTGAGGAGATTAGGAAGGCTAAGTTTCTTTTCTTTTTTTGGCATCCAAGATGGCCGTAACATTGGTGAAACAATGGTTGTCACATATTAACTCATCAACACATAAGCCAAGCGAAGTTCACTTACAATCTATCTAAATAATGCACATGATAGGGTACATGTTTGTTTGTCCCCATTATCTTTTTATTTTTCGAATTCCTACATAATCACCAAATATCTCTAACTAAGACCGTCTCAATCCCCAAACAAACTTAATAAACAAACATAAATGGTTTAACGTATTTAAGAAATCTAATATGCTTTTTTCCATTCATGAAAGGTCAGCTTTTAATATTTCGGATAAGCACATAATACATACTAAAGGGTTGTTTGGGATTAAAGGTGTTGTTAGGAATTGATTATGGAAGTTGCATAAATAGGGTTGTTTGGAATTTCTTACAAGGGTGATGTTTGGATTTGCTTATCGAACCACATCACCCAATAACTCAAATTTAGCAAAAAGCTCAAACGAATCAGAATGTGTCACCTGTGGTGATGAAAGTAGCTTCACCATTGATCCCTACGACTTGTCCTTCCAATCCGGTGCATGTAGTCGTCCTTGGTATGAGAATATGCCACCAAAAATATATAAAGTAAAAAGAGTTGCTTTTAAAATCATCAACTGTTGATCTTGTATAAGATCTTGCGACATGAAGTTACAAATTCACAATCTAGAGTTTATAATTTTGTAAGAAAAGTATTTTCTAGTGGTCATATAGTAATATGATACTACATGCAACAAGCGATTATCATTCGATAAAATATAAACAACGGTTTACCCGAATTTTAAACTAATTTGAGAGGCTCTTAGTAAATTATGCCTAACATCTTAACCAAGCCAAAATCACCAGGCGCATTCTTAACCAAGCCAAAATCAGCAACTTTTGCTCTCATATCATCACCAAGAAGAATATTAGACGGCTTTAAGTCTCGATGAATAAAGCTTTGCAGTGCCAAACAATGCAAATACTCGACCCGTCTTCTCACATCTAATTGCAAAAAACATCAAATACCTCACATTGGAGATGGATATCATCGTCTCTTGAAATAAATTTGAAACCTGAAAATATAAAATTATCAATAATATCATATACAAAAATACATTACAACAACCAAATCATACATATCAAATTAAATATATTTAATTGAATCGGAACAAAATTAAAGTGACAACATATAAAAAAACACATACAAATTATGCAGAGTATGTGATTCGGTCTCAGTTTTTTATTTTTCATACTCGGCTGCATCCCAGTCCTGAATTACTGGGTTTACATCATAAATATAAAAAAAAAACAGCAATAATTCAAACCAAATCAGTTCAATACAATTAAAACATACCGAAATTATTGACTCAAAATTTTAGTCCTTAATTAGGGTTGATGATAATCTTTGACTCAAAGATATATAGACCAATTTGTAGGTAATTTTGGATATTTTTTGAATGTATTGAATTTGATTGGTGAATTGAAACTGAAAATTGAATACCGGTTTACAAGAAAGAAACGTATAGAGGAAGATTGGTTGAAACCTTTTTTGACTATGTTCTCAAAAAGTATTGCATTAGGGTGTTGTACATAGGCTCCATAAAAGGAATGCCACATCCAATATTTATCGTTGTTTTAATACCCATGAGTCCATGCTTTGGGGAAACATATAAAAGCTTTTTATATATATATATATATATATATATATATATATATATATATATATGTGTGTGTATGTGTGTGTGTGTGTGGTATTGTGTTTATTAGATATAGTATAAATAAAGGTTATTGTATTTAAAGGCTATCTTGTATTATTTATAAAGTTAAGTGAATGTTGTGTTATTAGTTAAGTTAATGGGGTACTAAAATATAATCTTAATAAGTTTAGGGAGTATATTCACTTTTGGGAAGGGATATTGTATCCCTTCCTTAGATTTTATATTTTTTTATTTACTTATTTTTATTTTTTAATAACATCTTTATTATCAAACTACAAATATAAGGTCAAAAGTTAAAAAGCAAAAAATTTTAAAAACTCAAACAAGATAATTATTTTAAGATAAAGGAGTATTATAGTATGTTTGGCAAAGAGATTAGGAGCTTTAGGTTTAACATTTAGCTTGACTAAAATGAAAATTCATTTTAATAAGCATTTTTAAGCTTTATTTTTTATTTATTAGAACACTACTTTTCAAATGCTACTTGAAGAAGCATTTAACATTTCTTGTCGATGTTTATATCATTTTACATTTCATAATCACAAATATATGTACATTATCAAACGTTTTTATAACACAAACAACTACTACTAACCACTACTACTAGTTTTTTCAAACATACAAGGAACAAGTGTTTTTTGTTTTCAAGATAAAACTTATTCAACATGGCGTTGCACCTCTAATATAATCAAGATCCATTGATAGAGGCACTTGTGATAAAAATTAATTATGCTAAATGTCATGAACCCAAGTTTGGTCATTATATATTTATATTGCTCCCCCTTTATGGTTGTTGTTAGATTATGTTAAAATCATTTGCACTTCAAATAAGAAAGGCACGTGGTCACTTCAATTCATATTTTTTCATAAATATCAAACATGTCACACACATCGACTTTCAGTTAGTTATTATGTCGGGGTTCACTCCGAGGGGACATACACAAGGCCTAAAACATCATACAAAGAGTCAAAGATATAGTACGACACGCACCATCATCGCGGCGTCACAAGTACGCCCTAGCTTGAAGCAACAAGACTTAGTGAGTTAGCCCTCTTGTGATATCGACAACCTTGTTATTAGGTAGGCGTCTCAAAATCATTTAGAAAACTAATTTACTTAACTTCGTTCATCAATTCTTCCCTAACTAATAGATTATCGTGTATCCATGTACACTTATACCCTTTAAACGTCACATATGCACCATGATCATGTAATTGTTGGGTTTTAATAATCATAACAATTACATAAACAAGTAAACATCATCAAGCGTCGCATTGAGTAATAGAATAATATATGTAAATAATTAAGAATAAGATATGCGTACCTTTTAGCAAATCAAGAAACATCACGATAATGTGAACGATGAACAAAACCCAAACCCCTAGCTTAGGGTTAAACAATATTCGACCAAAGAAGTAGACCACCAAGAAATCCCACAAACACAATTGTATTTGTCCCGTTCTTCTTGTAGCGTACTAATATCAATTGAAGTGAAACACTAGGTTCTTGATCACAAACAAACCAAACACTTATTCTTGAGTTGGAAAAAATCAAACCCTTGGGTGGGTTGGTATCACGATCGGCCAAGACAAGAAAGGCGGAAAAGAAGAAGAGAAATTAGGTTTGCAAAGTACTTGAGATTAGGTTATGAATGAATACAAGGGTTTTGTATATAGGTAACAATCTTGGAGAAAAAGTTGTGTAGGAATGGGTTTGGGAACCCATACCGTCGACCTAGTACCCAAGGAGGTTTCTAGATCCTTCCCGACTTCTAATTTCATCTCTAGTCCCTTTAGTTTACATTTAACGACCGTTAGCCAAACTTCATTAAATATTAACTATCGTTAAGTATTTATTTTTTAAAATAATTAATAATAATAACATTTATATATATTAATTATTAACATCAATTCTCATCGTGTGTGTGCAATCCCGAAGTCTCGAGTTCGAATCCGGTCATACATATATTAAAATATCCATAAAACCTTTCAACTCCCACTTGGATATTACTTAATATAGTAATGACATTAGTTTAGTCTATTTACTTACTTGTGCCCCCCGGTCAGAATCGGTATGGTATCTGGAAAACCATTTAATGATTCATCATTTTTACTTATCCTTTTGCTACTAATACTACATTAACTATGAATATGGATCATGTCATTTCATAAGTTAATACATTTCTCGTTATATCTCGATTGAACAAGATTGCCAAATCATCTGAGCGTATTCCGGTAGATCTTGGGTATGTGTTAGGAATTAGAAATTCCCGGTATTAAAGAGTCGGTCACCTCAAGTATATGTAATCGTTAGAAAGCTCGTAGTCATAGTAATATTTAGTTAAGTAGTATTTAGTTAAGTAACACCGTGGAGAACGGACGGGTCTTTACCTTGTATGCGATCCACAGCCCGTTGTATGGCGATTTATGTAAGACTATAAATACTCTCTACCTCCCAAGGTAGAGAGTTGGAGCTCATAATAATATCTTTCACTTTCTCTCACTAAGTTCCCTAAACCTCTAACTTTCTCTCTCTAGAATTCCATCTATATGCTACTTTGTGTTATGGTTTGATGTGTATGTGAAAAGTTATAACTTACAATTGGTATCAAGAGCCATGGTTAGATCATATCTTGCACATCTTTGGATTTATAGTGGTTTTAGGTGGTTTTGAGGTTTGAAAAGTTTAGTGGTTTTGCATCATTTGGTTGATTTCTCGGGTTAAAGTTGGATTTTGTTAGTACTTTTATGTTTAGAATCATCACAAGTGTGTAGGTTATCAGGTTGGTAGCTTAAATCATCTTGGTTGGATTGTTTTGGATTGAAAAGTGATGTTTATGTGGGTTTTTCATGCTAGCGACTTACTTCACGGATTAGTTTCTTCGTAGCGACTTGCTTCACAAATTTGTAGCGATTCTGATTCTAAACCTAGCGACTTAGATCTAGCGATTCTGATTACAAGTAGTGGACTCTCCACTACGGTGCGACAGTGATAGCGAAGGCAGTGCGATGTGAGGATTTATCTAGCGACTTGTATCTTTAGTGACTTGAGTAGCGAATTGCGCCAAATTTTGCTAGCGACTTGAGGCTTAGCGAGTTACTACCTAGCGACTTGCATTTGTCTAGCGACTTGGGACTATAGCGACTTAGTGGTTAGGAATTAAGCATTAGCGACTTAGTGCATTATCTTCTAGCGACTTAGTGCATTATCTTCTAGCGACTTAGTGCATTATCTTCTAGCGACTTGAGTGATTGTGTACGGTTTTCTCTTGATTCATAAAATCCGTGAAAGAATCTATTTCCGGTTTAATCATAGAGTTATAAAATCCGTATAGCGTAAAACATGTCTACCGCGTTCCTCTTGTCATCTCCATTGCGAGGATGTTCCAAGCGGTGGCTCGGATACTCGTCGCCCATGCTTGCGAGCTGACTACGATTCTTGGGCTCAAGCGAATCAGTTATGCTGCCTTGGAAGGAAAATGGTGTCAACATTCTCAAATCCATTGATGAAGGACCATATCGAGTTGAGGCGACTAGAGACATACTTGATACTAATGAAGATGGTACTCACCTTTACGGAATGGACGGACTAAAATGTATGATGAGCTTGAGGATAAGGAGAAAAAGATTCGATGCGAATATAAGGCTTCAAACATTGTTCTTCAAGGTCTTCCTAAAGACATCTAAAGGCGATCAATCATAACAACGATGCAGGCGTATGGGATAATGTTAAGATGCTTCTCGAGGTTGAAATTAACTATGGAAGGCGAGAATCCCAACTCTATGGCCAATTTGAACACTTCAAGATGAAACCGGATGAGAGTGTCTATAGTACTATGTGAGATTTCATAAGTTAGTGAATGACATGAGGAACATCAGAATGACTATGCCTAACATTCAGATGAACTCAAAATTTGTGAACAACATGAATCCCGAATGGCACAAGTTTGTCACTTTTGTGAAGCTCACTAAAGGATTGAAGAATACAAACTATGAGCAACTCTATGCCTTCCTCCTTGAGAATGAGAGACATGCTATGTTTGAAAAATTGATTCTCAATCGGTTCAAAACCAACGGGGAGAGACAAGCTCGTCTAATGACTCAACCGCCTTCTACTCAAACATCGGAATCACAACCAAAGCATCACAAGTCATACCCTTGGGTAATGGTAATCACAAACTCATTCCTGAGCCTATGTTCAAACAAAGGCGATCTTGATCCACCGTGGGTAACTTCATTAATCAACTAGCTCTTACGATTAGTCAAAACATGAATTCTCTCCCGAAACCAACAACAACCTCGAGCGACATCTAACCCAGCAATCAAGCCTTGTTAAAGATGGAAGGATGTTGGTGCAACGATTGAGGAAAGGCGATTATGATCGGGGAAGAGGTGGAGCTGGTAGAGGTTATGTTGGTAACCGAGAATCGAGGAAGGAATGGTAACCAAGGTCAAGCTAAGCCAATCAAATGTTATAAGTGTGGTGGTGAGGGACACATTGCAAGGAGCTGCACATCTCAGCGTCCTGAGAATCACGATTACTTGAGAGATAAGATGCTGCTGGTACAAGCTCGGGACAATGGTCTGCACTTTGGATGAAGAGGAATTGTTGTTTCTAGGCAGGGGCAATGCCAAGACCTATGATGCGGTGTGGATGAAGCGACTATTCGGAGATAGGTCACAATCATCAGAATGCCTTTCAATGCGATTGTGATGCATACGACTTCGATGTGGATGATGGACCTACGGCACACACAATTTTTATGGCTAGAATTTCTCCAATGGTTTCTCCCAAGGTCTCTTCTTCACTAATTTGGCCCATCCGAGACAAACTCATCTCGAGGTATTAAAACTATCGATAATCTTGATGTGCAGATGCATGACAAAGTACATTCAACTGAAACTATTGATTCAAATGTTGAAAATATGGGTAATATCGATATTGTCCCATATGATCAATACGTGAAACAAAGTGAAAGTGAAGTGGTACCAAGTGATGCATCTTCTGGATCAACAATGACTATGTTTTTGATGAATACCTTGCATGTGCCCTGATGATTACATATTTCTGAACTAAATGCCTATAAAGTACGTGTTGCTATTTATGAACAACGTGCTAAATTTGAGTTGACCACTTTGCGTTGAGGAAATGGATGACCAAGTGCGTGCAATCATTAGAAAAGTAATTTTAGAGAAGAAGTGAAACAAGAATTAAAACAAGAGAGATTAAATTCAAATGAAGTCAAAACTCTTGAATTTCAAACTAAGCGACTAAAGCAAAAACAAGAACTTCAAGAAAATGTGAAAATGCCTAAGCAAGAATTTAATGCAAAGGAATCAAAACTCTTGAGAGATTTTTCTAATCTGAAAACTTTGAAAAACAAACTTGAGAACTAGTTGTACATACAAGAAACACCATTGATTTGCTCATGGTCACTAAACATAGAGTTTTAAGCGATAAGCATAGTGTTCCCATTATAGATAAACCCAACCATGAGGAATGCGGAAGATGCAAAAGCGCTCAAAGTGATCTATGATGGCAATGAGATTCTTAAACCTAGACAGAAACCTAGTTGCGTTGAGTGCACTGAGGAGGATAAGAAAGCAGATGAAGTCACTAGGAAAGGATGAACAAGAATTAGATGATCCTAAATGCAAAGAAAAAAAAATAATTATCACTCCCCATGACTACAAAAGGAAAACTGGATTTCCTTGAACATGTTTAAGCCTCAGACATTGTTGACTCAGAACAAGTTTTACGGAAAAAGGATTAGATAAAGAAGAGCGTGTATTGTTGAAACAAACCCTCCCCATGGAAAATGCCTAGAAGCGTGTATCCTCCTAATACACCAATGCATCTTGTTCCTAGAACAATTGCCACTAAAGCAAGACCTTAATTAGCCAATATGTTATATTTCAACTATTTGTTGATTTTGAGAAAACTTGCAAGAAAGGATCACACCCACTGGTATAACGGAAGGAGAAAGGGGTTTTGAGCAAATGAAAGAATGTTATTTAAGTGAGGTCATGCCTTTCTTTAAACTTCTGAAAGATCACTTTGAGAGTCTTAAAAGAGGATAAAGCGATATCAAGGAATGGAAAAGGAATTTGATGCAATGGTAGTTGAAGTTAGTGATTATGGGCGTGCACTAAAATATAATGAGATTGAGAGGAAGAACTTGCATACATTAAATGAGACTCTTATTACTGAATGTGTTGTTCAAGATATCTTTTTTCCGCTTCAAATTGCTCTATTAATGCTTCCAAATTTCATGAACTATCTGTTGTACGAAAGTCTCCCATGATCGTGTCATTGAGCTTGAAAAACTAATTTTAAACTAAGCGAGAAAATTGAACTGGATGATCACGACAATTTGGTTAAACATTTTTCTAAACTGGAAGTTGAGCATTTTAATTTACAACTAAAATATCAACATCTTAAAGAAAATGTTAAAACTTCAAATATCAAGACATCCTCGGATGCTCGAGTTTGATGCGATTTTCAAATTAACAAACGTGATGAGCAATTCAAGCTCGATGCAACATCGAGAAAGTTGAAAGCCCAAATCTCTCAATTAAAGGGTCAAACGAACAATATGATAGGCTCCCAAATCCCTCCTCCTTTAGATTCTCCGAATTCTCAAACTTTTCATCTTCAAAACTTAGTTAATGCCTTACAAAAGGAAAACGAGAGTTTTCTAGAAAAAAATGAAAAAGTTAAACGACATTTTAAAGAGTTATATGATTCAATAAAAGTCATTCGTGACCAAAACAACGAAAAAATAACGCGTCTACAAAAGGAAATTGAGAATCAGAAGTCGGGAAATGGAAGCTGCCACTTGTTTTCAATAAGAATGTTGTCTCAAATCATCAGCTGGCAAAATACCTTTGTGGCGTTAAATATATTCCTCCTCATCTTAGGAATAATGAACATGCTTTTCATGAATCTTGTGCTCACCTTGGGATAGTCTAGAATGTCTCAGTGAGATTGTCGAAGAGGATTTCATTAACAAACCTCTTGATAGAGAAATAAGGTTTGCTTGCCTCCGGCCGCGATCTCAAGAGTTGCTAGAATGTGTAATTGCCACATGTCCCAAATCCTTAACCTTAGGTGCAAAGGCAAAGCTGTGATGCCTTGTTCTATGCCTAGTGCCAAGCAGGAAATCCGTTCTATGCCGTCTTAAGAAAACACTAATGTGCCTTCAAGTAGTTGATTCGGATATGTTAGTGCTAAGAAAGTGAACTTTAGTGTGCTGCAAAATGCTCAAATCCGGATCTTAATGTACACTAATGTGCCTTCTAGTACTTGAGATCCTTGCACATCAAGTTCAGGAATGCAAAAATTAGATCAACCAACTAAAGTTCCCATTCCCTCTGGGGAGTAATCGGTGACTTTAAAGCGGCGAGGTCAAAGTCTCAAGACAATACAAGGAATGATAGGACCTTGCAAGCTAAGAATGTGCATTGGAAGAGAGTAGAAGACCAATCTAGGAACTTTAAGCTTGAGTTGAATAAAGCGAATCGTGTTGATTCTAGTATTAGCCTTAAACGTCTTGTAATTAATTCGATTACGATACTATTTGCAAACCTTGTAATGCCGTATGCTTGAATTCTGTTGCTAATCATGAATGTGGTGTGAATGCTTTGTCTATCTTTGTCAAATGCCCGTTAAAATTGTTAATGCTAATAATCGTGCAAATAAGGCAAAAGGCAAAAAAGAAAAGATGTTAAAAGCAGAGGAAACACGGAAGAACTTTTATAAAGATAGGTTATTATTGGATACCTTTTGGCCATAAGAATAATGGTTTTGTTCTCAAGCTGCTAAGATTATGCCCACTAGAAAATGGATGCCTCTTGGTAGAACTATTCCTTAAAGTAACATACTTTGAATAGGTCAAATGAGACACGGCATTGCATCTATTCCCAATGATTCCATTGCTTCTACTTACGATATGGATGTTTTACATTTTACGATGTGGGTGTTCAATTCGCATTACTAACCAAGTGGAACCCATTCTTGCAAGGGATCCCAATTATCAGTTATCCATTCTTGTCGTGTTCTATTGCCCGAGATCATTCAAAA
>OU343224.1:160043378-160168378 GCA_910596185.1 Chrysanthemum makinoi
AATTGATTGGTGCATGAGTCGCATAAGTTCAGAAGTTATTCTATTCATCCAGGATCGATAAGATGTATCATGCGATTTTAAGAAGCTTTATTGGTGCCAAACATGAAAGCGGAAATTGCCACGACAAGTTAGTAAATGTCTTACCGCTGCCTAAGGTAAAAGTTGAATGTCTTAAAGCCTTCAGTGCTTACTTCCAACAACCGGTATTCCTCAATGGAATGGGAATCTATTACGCATGGACTTTGTTACGAAACTCCTAAGACATCGAGAGGTTACGACAGCTTATTTGGGTAATTGTTGATCGCCTTACCAACTCCGTGCCGCCCATTTCATACCGATTAGAGAGAGACATATTCCATGGAGCAACTCACTAGACTTTATGTCAAGGAAATAGTCTCGAGGCACGGAGCACCCATTTCTATCATTTCGCATTGAGATAATGATTCACTTTAAACTTGGAATTCATTGCAAGATTCATTCGAACCAGATAGAGATGAGCACAAAGATATCACCCACAAAACCATCGGTCAAAGTGAAAGGACAATTCAAACATTAGGAAGATATAAGGGCATGTGTTATTGATTTTGGAAATGGTTGGGCTAACCATTTGCCATAATAATAAATTCTCAGATAACAATAGTTATCACACCAAGATCAAGATGGCACCATTCGAGGCAATCAGATGGTCGTAAGTGCCGCATCACCTGTTTGTTGGCCGGAAGTAGGAGACGCACAACTTATCGGGTCCGAATGGTATGGAAACCACGGAAAAGATTGTTCAAATTCGTGATAGACTCGAACTGCAAGGAGTCGACAGTAGTTATGCGGATGTAGACGCAAAGATTTGGAATTTCAAGTAGGTGACAAAGTTATGTTGAAAGTATCGCCTTGGAAGGGCGTGGTACGTTTTGGAAAGCGTGGGAAATTGAACCCGAGATACATTGGACCATTCAAGATTTGGAGCAGAGTTGGTCCAGAGTTTACCGACTTGATCTTCCGTAACTTCAGTCATGTGCACAACACGCTTCACGCTTCAAACTTGAAGAAGTGTCTTCGACAACTTGTTATTCCATTGGACGGTTCAGCTTGACGACAAACTCAATTTTGTGGAAGAACTCAGAGAAATCATGGACCGCGAGGTCAAGCTTGAAACAGAGTCGTATTCCTATTGTGAAAGTTCGTTGGAATTCTCGACGAGGTCCTGAATTTACTTGGGAACGGAAGACCGATGCGACGCAAGTATCCTCATCTTTCACGACACAATTAGACCTAACAACGATTGAATTGTGGACTGAATTCCTTTTGGATGGGCTTAATGTGACAATCCGTACTTTCGTGTCATTTCGACACAATTCATGTCTCATTATTTCAACATTTTATAGTAAACTTGGTTTACTTGTTTCAAATTGCCAGAACCTTGGAGGTTTAGCGGCGAATTCATGATCATGACATCACGAACATTTCATATGGACTATGATTAGTCTACATTTCATTGACATCATTTGCATCTCATTAGTACATTCACGACATTTCATTTCACCTTCAACGCGTAATTTTTATATTAAATAATCTTTATCGAGTTATTATTTTTAAACATTTAACCCATTACTTTCAAAAATGATCCCGATGTATTTTAAACTTACATTTAGTTTATAAAAACTATATTTTTAGTTTTCCTAGTGTTTCAAATTTATTTGGTAAATAAATCGTAAAAGTTTAATTATTACGTCGTTTTTCTTAAAATTATAATGATAATTATTTTATCACCCAAATTTCACAAGGAATGTATTTTTACAATTTTTATTATCTCAATACATTCTATTTGGACCTATTAAAAACTTACTTGTACCAAAAATCTTCATTTACCATTACTTGTACACTTTACTTACACATTTCTTAATATTACACAATTATATACAAGATTTTAGAAAAAAAAAAATATATAAATATCTATTATCTCCCCTTGTTTACCAAGGAGGGTACTATTAAATGTGTTATGGCTTTTGATTGCTTATGTTTTCACTCAATATACAAATAAGTCTACCTTTATTACTTTCTCATTCATTTCTCATTTATCAAAGTGTTGGAAAAAATATTTCTCTCTTCCTTTTGGCTTCTCAAAACCGGTCATACATCAAGAACACAAAGGGGATCAAAATTTTCAAGTTCAAGTGTTTATTAACCTAGTTTATACTCTTTTATGGTTTTGAAATAAAAACCAAGGGTATTTAAGTTTAATCCTTGTTACTTTCACCTCATCATCTTCACTAGTAAGCTTATTTCTTTCATTTTCATATTTCCTTTTCATTTTCATATGTTTCTTTTCATTTTTGGAGATATTATGCATGATATGTGATTTATACCATTTTATTTCATGATTTTAGAGTATATATATATATATATATGGTCATCCTATAATTATCCCCTTGGTATTGGTTGGTCTTGATGGTGATTAGGAACCCATGACACCCTAAGAAGGTGTATGGTAGGATTAGATTAGTTTTGGAGTTGATTTGAAGGGATTAGAATAGGTTTTGTCCGAGAAAAACTATTTTCGATAAGTATATTTTGTGTTCTGTCCTTGTTTTGCTTTTCTGGAAAATCCGACAGTAGGCACGACTTTTTGGCCATGATTTTTAGAAAATATACTTTAAAACGAATCCGTGGCGCTGAACGGAATAAAACGGACTTATAACGAAGAAGTTATGGATTTTTCAAGTTTGACGACGAAAAATATTATTTTCAGAAAATTCAGCTTTGCTGTTTTTACTTGTTCGGGTCAAAAATGAGCCTTAAGCTTCTCAAATTATTTCGACTTGTCAAAAATATATTAGTTTACTTTGATATGAAGCTAAGGACGTATAAAACGTAGAAAACGGATTTGAAACGACAAAGATATGCACTTTTCATAAACTTGCCGTAACTAATTTTCTGCACACAATTAGCCAAAACCACCATCTTTAACCCTTATTATCTTTATGTTCGAGACCTTTTGGACGAAAACTCCTGAACTGAAACTTTTAGATATCGATACAAACTTTCCAAAACAGTCGAGTTCGTTCTCTAACGATCGACGTACACCATTTTACGACTAGTTTTCCGGAGCCGTTTTTGTTAAATTCATGATTTTTCCGACGACATTGTTTTGCGACGAAAAGTGGTAATTTCTCTAAAAATCATTATAAAACCATTGTAGGATGACATTTTGACGTAAAAACATGTAAAGTAATTTTTGATTGGTCAAGACGTCAAAAGAGTATTTTTTCGACGATGTGTAATATTTTCAAAACTCGTAAATGGTATAAATAACATACGGAATGCATGCATAACATTACATTGCAACTCATGACATATCATATCATTCGTAATAGGTCCCGGTTGACGCATTACATTAAACCTCGGTGTACTCACTTTTGCCATTATTCCAGTTTATCCAAGTGAGTTTTCATAGCCCCGTTTTTTACATGCTTTCGATATTTTCAAAACCCACGGGGGAGAATACATTGCACTACATTTTCTTTGTACGATACCAAGTATGTTAAATTCATTTACATTGCTTAAGTTACCGTATTTGCCAATTTGAAAGTCCCCATTACTTGAACATGAACCGTTAATCTTTGAAGCGAGGATGTGTGGATAGATCTATCGAGGGTGACGCCTCCATCCGGGTTGGTGAATCCCAACCAGGTAAAACGGATGCATTTCATTTGATAACATTACGGAGTTGTCCGCAAACACTCAAGCAGGGGCATACATGATTGAACAGTCTAGTTTCGGGGTCATGGGCTTTGAGCAATTGTAACATTATTTTACGTGACTTGATGGTCATGCATGATAGATACTTGTGTAGTCGTATAAAACATTTACATAAACCTATGATTTCTCACCAACATTATTGTTGACCGCTTTTAGCAATGTATTTTCAGGTAACCGAGGCATTATCATCATGACATGGTTTAGGGACCTACATTTTGAGTCGCGGCGTCGACTTACATTATGTACATTATGGCACTTTATTTCAAAACATCGCTTGGATTTGTAACATATTTGTATTTCCGCAAACTTTGTAAACCTTTTGGGACCGATGTTGTACTCTAAATGTTTTTATTATAATATCCAACGATGTGTTTTTAAAACGACACTTTAGGTCGTTCAATATAACTGTGATGTGGTGCTATGACAGTCAATCCCCCAGGAATTCCATTCCGCTGCAAAACAGGTAAATTGGGGGTGTGACAGCTAAGCTTAACAGAAAATCTTATGGCCTTAGCAAATAGCATACTCCAAAATGTTTCACGCCAAAGCTCATTATTTAACTTGAATAGCCAAACAATCCTAAGTCCCAAATATAAAGCATCATATCAGATATAACTTACATGCTTAAACCAGTTATGTCTAATTGCCTTCATCATCCTCTTCTCTTCGGAATAATATGTGCATCCAAATCGCCTGCCTTTTTTCAATTGCGTGAATGGCTTGCGAGAAATCCAGAACTAATTCGGCAAGCATGTGTGCTATTTATACTCTTGTACACAAACAAATGTAAACATCCATTACATGCTCAAAAATGAAAACAACATCCTTCAAAGGTGGAAACTTTAGCCCATTTGTGATATTTATGCACTCACATGAAAATCGCAAAATAATGACCCAAAAAAGGTTGAGGGCTACATTGCAAGATAATACCAAACCATTCTAACGGTGAAACTTAATGGGTTTTACCATTATTAACCCTATAACATAATTTTAAGACTTTAAAGCAAAAAGAGTTTGGGGTCACCTGGGCGTTTCGACATGTAACATAATCACCCATATCGACCCGTTAGAAAAAGGGTTACTTAGGCGACCCGTATTTAGAACTTGTTTCCATCCAAACACCCATTTTTGCTTTACCTGGCCCATTTTGATGTAATTTCTCATGTTTCACATAGAATATATCTTTAATACGTAACATAAAGAAATGTTACATTTGAATTGCTAAAAGCGATTGCATCAGTCTTAAGTGCAAAGCCAATTCGAGCATGTGATATCATTGCAAAACAAACCAAAACCAGATATTATCTTCTATTTAGTTCCAAATGATTTTATTTCACTTAGAATATGGGACTCAAAGACTGTTGGGAAATATTAAGCTTCACACTTAATACTGTTAGTATAAGTTAGTACTGCTAGTATTGCTAAGTATAGCAGTTAGTACTGCTAGTTATAAGTTAGTACTGATGTTTGTTTTGGAAAGACGTGTGAAGACTATAACAGAATATACATGATATATTCTATGTATTTAGAAGATATACTTAGATATTTTTCTTGTACAGGACTCCTTATCCTATAAAAGGAGGTCCTAGGTTATGTTAACAAATACAATTAATTAGAACAGTCGTGTGAAAAGCTTCAAGGTTGTATACCCTGATACTAGCTAAAGTATCCATTTTATTGTTTAATAATATTGAGGTGATTTGATAAGTACTTTGTCCATTACATCTTTTCTGTTCTATTAGTTATTCTTCTAAGTGTTACCAAGTAGATTCCGCATACTTGTTAGCATTCAGCTTTGTTTCTATCATATTTGTTTTGGAATCATCCAAAGCAATATACTTATACAAGCTAAGTAGATCAAAGGTTTGGGACTCACAAGTGGTATCAGAGCTTGTGTATCTGAAACTCTGAATTAGAAGAAGTTCATTCCAACTGAGAAGCAATGGAATCTGAAAACAACCAATCACATGTTGCTGCAAAGATCCCCAAGGTGAAGCAGAGAGAATATGATGTATGGAGGATAAAGATTGAGCAGTATTTTCTAATGCTGGATTACAATCTCTAGGAGATCATAGAGAATGGAAACTCTTTCATTGAAGTGCCTATTCCAGGCAAAGAAGGAGAACCTCCAACCATTCCAAAGCCTGCATCCAGTGATGAAAAGATCAGAAGAAAGAATGATCTAAAGGCAAGAAGCTTGTTACTAATGTCTCTCCTTATGCACTATTATTGACCTAATCCAAGCATTAGGATGCAAAGAAGCTGTTTGAAGTTATTAAAGATGGTTTTGGGGGGAATGAAGCCACCAGAAAGACCGAGGAGACTTTGCTAAAACAGTAGTTTGAAAACTTATGTGCAACCAGTGCAGAATCTAGTGATTCTGTATACAACAGGCTTCAAAAGATTGTTAGTAAGCTGGCCATTCTGGGTGTGGATCTCTCTATTGAAGATGTGAACTCTAGGTTCATGAGAAGTCTATTAAGTGAGTGGAATACACATGTAGTGGTCTGGACCAACAAGCCAGACTTTAAAAAGATGAAACTTGTTGATCTATACAACAATTTTAAAATTGTTGAGCATCAAGTTAAGAAATCCACTACAACTTCTAGCTCAGAGTCACCTAATATAGCATTTGTGGCTCAACCGAGTACTGGCAGTGCCAATGAGGCTCTTCGAGTTAGTACTGCTAGTACTAATATTGGTACTGCTAGCACACAGGATACTTTTGGTAGCCTAAGTAATGCCATTGTTAATGCTTTTCTAGCCAGTCAGCCAAATGGATCTCTGGTTATTCATGATGACTTAGAGCAGATACATGAGGATGACCTTGAAGAGATGGACATTAAGTGACAAGTAGCACTCCTGAGTTTGAGGGCAAAGAATTTTTTGCAGAAGACTGGAAAGAAGATCATCATCCACAATGATGACACTGCTGGCTTTGACAAGTCCAAAGTAGAATGTTACAACTGCAGGAAGATGGGACATTTTGCTAGGGATTGCAGGAGCCCAAGGTCACAGGAAGGAAGAAATAGGAGCAGAACAACAAATGGAGAAGATTCATCTTCCAAGGCTATGGTGGCTATTGATGGAGTTGGGTATGACTGGAGCTACTTGGCTTATGAAGAAACAGCTCCTCCTAATATGGCACTAATGGTTTTTCAGACTCTGAGGTATATAATGATAAATCTTGTACTAGAAATTGTCTGAATAACTATGAATCTTTGAAAACTCAGTATGACAAATTAAGGATAAAATTAAATCAAACTGCGTATGACTTAGCTAATCATAAGAGACGATTAGCCTTTGTAAAAAACCAGTTAGATTACTACAGAGAAAATGACGAAGCTTTGAATGAACAGGTTGCAGTTCTTAAAAGGGACATGCTATAAAAAGATGCTGAAATATCCTTGCTTATAACTGACTTAGATAAAATCAAGTTAGAAAAGGATAACATTCAAGCTCGTGTGGACAAATATGCTTATTCAAAAGATTGTTCACATAGGATCATAGAGGCTGATCTTCTTAAACCAGGAAAATGTTTAGGATACAATAGTGTTGCACCACCCACTTCAGGTTTATACAAGCCTCCTAAATTTGAGCTTTCTACCACAGAAATAGAGGATTTTAAAGAACCTGAAATGCAGTATGGGCTTAAAAAGGTTGAAAAAGAAGTGACTAGTGAGGTTAAGGATACTTCTGATACCTCACAAGTCAAAACTTCTACAGATGGTGAAACTAAATCTGTTCCACATATAGAGACTGTTCAACCTAAACAAAAGGAAAAACCATTTAGGAACACATTCAGGTATGCTGAGATGTATAGGTCTAGAGAAATATCATCCACTCCTAAGGGAAACCAAAGGAATTGGAATAGACAACAACCACAACACCTAGAAGATGAGTTTGTTAGGTACAACAAATCATGTTTTGAATGTGGAAGTCTTAAGCATCATCAGAAGGGTAGTATGCTTCATGAGAACAATGCTAGGATGGATGAATTTAATGCTACATATTCTCATCCAACTTATTTCACTCCAAGAGCGGTTCTTTTGAAAACTGGCCTTAAAACTATCAATACTACAAGGCCAAATTATACTGCCTACCCCCAACCAACTGGTTTTGGTACAAGACCCAAGAAATTCTTTACTAAACCAGCACCATCAACTGACCCAAGACCCATTAAAAGAATTATAGCGTCAACCTTTCAAAGCTTTAATCAACAGGTTGAATTTTACAAAAGGAAGTTTAGTACTGCCAGACCCACAGTTTGTACTGGCAGGTCAAAACTTAATACTGTTAGACCAAAAACTAACACTTTCAGGTCTAAAAGTAATGTTGTTTTGGGTAACAAAGGGAATGTGCAAAGACCTCAACTGTTTGGGTTAGAAAGATGTAACACCCCCAAATCTCGGTAAAGCGGAAGACTTAATCAAGTATTCGGGGCGTTACGACTGGATTGGTATCTCACACAAGTTTAGCAAACAAGATAGTCATTTAACATTCAAAACCAATCCCAAATTTAAATATTCGAAACATTAATCCCAAAGTGTAAATATTAGGCCCAAACATGATTTAATAAAATAGGTCCCCATAAATTATCAGAGTCGATTATGATCCTTGACCATGCCTCCTTGCTAAGCTTCCACCGAACATGCACTCCAAACATCACTTAATTACCTGAGAAAGCATGCTAAAAGGTCAGCTAACGCTGGTGAGTTCATAGGTTTAAATTCAAGTAAAAGTAGTGGAACTGTAGGAGTTAATTTGCTATGCGAGACTTAAGATAGATACACATCAAACAAAAACAAATATCATATCCGATATCACAACGGGCCCCTAGCGACACTAGCCAGCACAGCCGTAGCAAAGTCTAGAACGATTGCTAACCCTGGACTAGGTCGAGGTAGAAGTCTACTCTTAGCTAGGCAACGTGTTATAGCAATTGGATTGCTACCCTAGGCTAAGGCAACAGCTACCACATCTATCTAAACAGTTAAGCACATAAGCAAATCAAAATAGTTTAGAAGGTCCAAAAAAAATAGTAGCATGATTCTCACCCCAATATAGTTAAAAACATAGATAAAAGTGGGGCTATGAAACTCACCTCAAGCAAGCAACGCACAAATAAACACTAGCAGAAGATAACAGCTAATCACGGCACATCAACTATCGACTCAGCACAACCTATTAATGTAAACCAATTTTAATATATATTTCCCAAAATCAACGTTATCTACCCCAATGTATTCCTTTTCGTTATTTCCAAAAATGTCTTGTTTCACCATTTAGTTCTAGTGTTTGGTATCCTCATGTGGGTGTATCGACTCAATATGATGCCATGAATGCACTCAAACAACCAATTTGTGACTCAATGCAACACGATAAGACATCTAAGCGATAAGCTCCATAGTCAAATAAGTTTCGGAATAAATAGTAGACCTTATCGAATTCGTCAATTCGATAAATTCGATTATTTATTCGTGTCGCTTATTATCCCATAAACCGGTCGCATCCTAACGAGTCATAAGGATAATTCACCCATTAATAAGGTTACCCAACGTACCTAGCGGGCTCTTATTAGATTCGACAACCTAATAAGTCCGCTACCCACGTGGATCAACACTATTAATGTTAGGTTATCCGTAACCCATGCACACAACGTAAGTAAATAAATACTTGAAACTAGTATTTAATGCCCATAATTGGCATATTTTGATAAACGTGCACTCGAAATATTAATTACTTATTTATTATAAAACATTTCCATTTTTAGTCGTTAGTTTCTATTCAAAATAGTAAATAACAAGACAAGTCTTGTTATCGATATTTTTGGTATAAAAGCCTTTTTATTATTAGTGTTTCATAGTTTATTAGCATTTTCATATATACATTTCACAAATTTCAATATTAGTTTTATATCGTTATTCGTTTTGAGTCCACAAGCACGAGTCATGACTTCTCGGCTTTTAATCAATCAATAGTCCAAACTATACTAAAGTCCATGTTACGGCGTTGTCGGGGTCAACTTTTGACTAAAAAGTCAAAGTAACACCGACGTTGCCCAAAGTTGACAATTTATATATCAAGTCCAAATAAAAGTCAAAATAACGCAATTCAATCTCAAATCAACCTAAATCAATCTCGCCAACCAATCAACCAACCAAATATACCCGAAACCAATGTTATGACCCTAATGGTCATGACACGGTCACGGTTAAGACCACGTGAACCAAACAAGCTCGAGAAGCTTTTCAGCTCCACGCGTCTCATCCAAACACCAACAACATCAACCCAAGAGCTACCACAACAACTCGACCCGGACCCTTGGTCCATGTGGGTTACGTACGCCACCCAACACAACCCCTACGTGGGTCTTGTGGCTCAGACGCCCCATTACCACAACCAAACACCATCCAAATGGCTTCTACAACATCCAAACACAATCAATCAACCTCCAATCATCAACCAAACATCAAACCCATCAACTATTCCTAATCAAAAACATGAAACATGACCTAAAATGCAAAAACCCAACAATATGATACACCACATGATACCAAATCACTAGCTACATGTTTATTTAAGTGTTAATTAGATTTAATCCCATGTTTAAACCAAAACCCCTAAAATTCGTCCCATGTACGAACCCTATAAGGGTTGTACGTGGCTTTTCATGGCCAAAATAAGCATGACCCATGTTCCATTTACCTTTTCCAAGCCCGATCTACAAGATTTAATGAAAACCCTAGAATCACGAATCTTAATTTCAAGATTTGGAGGTGTTAATGTAGGCTTTTGTGAGAGTTTTATATATGGATGGAAAGAGGAAAGAGAGATCTTCAAGATGGTGGTGGAGGTGAGATTCCACTCGCCGGAGTGTGGCCGGAATTTGGCCAGAGGTGGGCGGCGGTGGTGGTGGTTTTAGGGTTAGGGTTTATTTGGTGGAAGAGAGAGAGAGAGAGAGTAGAGAGAGAAAGGGAGGAGTGTGTATGTTTTTAGTGAGAGAAATAAAAGAGATGAATGAGGTAGTGATGGGGTATATATACTTGGGAAGGAGGGACCTCAAAATAAATAAAAGGTGGGGAGGGAGGCGCCGGCTAGAGGGAAAAAAGAGGGGCCGGGGTCGTCATTTTTCGTAAACTATCCCGTTTACCCATTCCCGAGCTCATATATTGTCCCCCGAGTGTCCCACGACATTCATTAGACTTTCTATTGTCGTTATTTATGTTTTTCCACGATTTTTGACTATTTATTTGCCAATTTTTGCGTTACGGTCAAAAAGTTACGTTATTTCTCGTTTTAGGCTTTTATAGTGCCGAATCGAATAGTGCCTAACAAAAAGAGTTAAAACCCACACGATAACTCATCCAATAATAAAATAAATCATAAAACCATAAACGATATAAAATCAAGTCATGGTCGATGAAAATAGTGGTAAAGGCAAAGCTCGGTTTAGTTTAACGTAATGCGGTTACCTAAAATAGACTCCTAAATTGCCGCTTGTCACATGCCTCCCAGCCTAGAAGAAACCCGTCCCCGGGTTTCACTCCGAGTTGCTTGATGTTACGAAGAGTTTAGGGTACTTCCTATGAAAAACGTCCTCACGTTCCCAAGTGAACTCCGGTCCATGTCAGGAGTTCCAATGAACTTTGACAATCAGAATACGGCTATGCTTCAGCCGTTTAATCTCACGATCCATGATCTCAATCGGTTCCTCAATGAAATTCAATTTCTCATCAATACGGATATCTCTTAAAGGCACAACTAGGTTTTCCTCCGAAAGACATTTCTTAAGATTACTAACATGAAAGACATTGTGTACACTGCTCAATTTCGAAGGTAGCTCCAGGTGGTATGCTACCGGTCCGATTCTTTCCAGATTGGAAAGGGACCAATATATCAGGGATTGAGTTTTCCACGCTTTCCAAAATGAATCACTCCTTTCCAAGGAGAAACCCTTTAACATAACACGATCTCCAACCTGAAATTCTAAATGTTTACGTCTCCTATCGGCATAACTCTTTTGTCTATCTCGAGCGGTTTGCAAACGGTTTAATCGAACTATCTTCTCAGTGGTTTCTAGGACAAGTTCGGGACCGGTAAGTTGACTCTCGCCAACTTCAGCCCAACAAACAGGAGAACGACATTTTCAGCCCAACAAACGGTTACGAATCTGAACTATCTTCTCAGTGGAGCGGCCTTAATGCTAGAATGATAACTATTGTTGTAGGAGAATTCGGCCAAAGGGAGGTGTCTCTCCCAGCCTTTGCCGAAATCAATGACACAGGCTCTAAGCATATCCTCTAAGGTCTGAATGGTTCTCTCGCTCTGACCGTCGGTTTGAGGATGATAAGAAGTGCTCATATCCAGGTTTGTTCCTAAGGCTGACTGTAAGGATCTCCAAAAGTGGGATGTAAAACGGCTATCTCGGTCGGAAATGATAGATATCGGTACTCCATGACGCTATACTACCTCCTTAAGATACAGCCGAGCGAGCTTGTCGAGACTATCGACCTCGCTAATGGCTAAGAAGTGAGCAGACTTAGTCAAACGATCAACGATTACCCAGATAGCTTCATTGCCGCTAGCTGTTCTTGGTAATTTGGTGATAAAGTCCATGGTGATTCGCTCTCATTTCCATTCCGGAAGTTCGGGTTGAACTAAGAGTCCTGAGGGTTTCTGGTGTTCGGCCTTTACCTTAGAACAAGTCAAGCACCAACTGACATACTGAGCTATGTCGGCTTTCATGTTAGGCCACCAGTAGAGTTTCTTAAGGTCCTGATACATCTTATCGGCTCCGGGGTGAATAGAGTATTTTGATTTATGCGACTCGTGCATAATCAACTCACGGATTCCGCCATGAAATGGTATCCAGCTTCTGTCTCTGAAGCATAGGTTTCCGTCGGAACGCTTCAAGAAGCCGTTTTCACTTTCTACCATTCCATGCAGATTCTCGTAAGGACGGTTCTCTTCCGTCAATGCTGCAACTTGGGAGCTAAGATTTGAGAAGGTAGAGGCGAACTAATGGTCATTCCTAGGGATCGAACGAGTAAAGGTAGAATGTTCTCCTTACGACTAAGTGCATCAGCCACAACATTAGCCTTACCAGGATGATAATAAATTTCACAGTCATAATCACTAAGAAGTTCTAACCAACGACGCTGTCTCATATTCAGCTCCTTCTGATCTAAGATATGCTTCAAGCTCTTATGGTCGGTAAACACTACACACTTGGTTCCATACTGATAATGTCTCCAGATTCTAAGAGCAAAAACTACAGCACCTAACTCAAGATCATGGGTGGTGTAGTTTTTCTCATGCTTCTTAAGTTGTCGGGATGCATAAGCAATCACCTTCTCCCGTTGCATCAAAACAACACCTAAGCCTTTATGCGAAGCGTCGCAGTACACGACAAAGTCTTCGCCTCCTTCAGGCAAAGCTAGGATGGGTGCACTACACAACTTCTCCTTCAGAAGTTGAAATGCTTCTTCTTCCTTTTCTCCCCATTCATACTTAACGTCCTTCTGTGTCAGTTTGGTCAGCGACTTAGCTATTTTGGAGAATCCCTCAATGAATCTCCTGTAATAGCCTGCTAAACCTAGAAACTGGCGGACTCTCGATGGGTTCTTAGGGGCTGCCCATTCCTTAATGGCCTCAATCTTAGCTGGGTCAACATGAACCCCTCGACTATCTATCACTTGGAATTCATAGTGCTCATAACGAGTCCTTCTTAGGGATATCCTCCTCTCGAACTCTAAGTCGGTGATAACTAGATCGTAAGTTAATCTTGGAAAAGACACTAGCTCCTTGGAGTTTGTCGAATAGGTCATCTATTCTAGGTAACGGATATCGGTTCTTCACCGTCAACTTATTCAATTCCCTATAATCAATACACATTCGAAACGATCCATCCTTCTTCTTCACAAACAAAACTGGTGCTCCCCACGGTGACGAACTTGGTCGAATGAATCCCTTCTCTGACAACTCTGCCAACTGTTTAGACAGTTCCTCCAATTCTCTTGGAGCAAGTCGATAGGGTGCCCGGGCTACGGGTGCAGCACCGGGTATCAACTCTATTTGGAATTCCACTTGTCGGACATGTGGAATCCCTGGCAGATCGTCGGGAAACACATCCGGAAACTCTCTAACGACGGGTACATCATTAAAGTGTCTTTCACTCTTCTCCTCTCTTTTATTTTCAGAAACTCGAGCCAAGAAAAGACAACCTCCTCTATCGATGTACTTCTGGGCCTTAATACAAGAGATGATGCTCAACCGGGAAGGACTTCCACAGTCGCTCCGATCTCCTTGTATGCTCAGAAATTTTCCGCCATACGGTACACGTACGATCTTCTCATCGCAGATGATGTGTGCACCGTTCTTTGACAACCAATCCATTCCGATGATGACGTCAAAACTTCCCAAGGTAACTGGCAATAGGTCTATGCTAAACGGGTGGTCTAGGAAACTTAAGGTACAACCTCGGACTACGGTGTCTATATTCTCCCTATTTCCATTAGATACTTCCACATCGTAACTAAACCTAAGAGGTGTTTGGGAGATTCCTAGTAATGGCATAAAATCGATGGATACGAAACTCATATCCGCACCAGTATCAAACAGTATGGAAGCATAGCGATTATTGAGAAGGAACGTACCCGTAACTACGTTAGGTCTCACCAGCTTCCTTCCCAATAGCATACACACGCGTTGTTCCCATGTCTCTCTGATGATTCCTAGCACTCAGATTTCCCTGGTTTTCCACAACCTCACGCTTCACAGGGTTTAAGCCATTACTTCCCACACCCTGATTAACAAATCCTCCTCCATTACCGGGATTTCCTCTCATCCACGGCTCTCGACACTCATTCTTGTAGTGCCCTTTCTTTCCACATCCAAAACAGGTGACAGTGGCCTTCCAGTCCGCTCCTTGTGCAGTTTGAGCCGCAGTAAGTGGAAGAGACCTACAGTCCTTGGCCATGTGTCCTACCTTAGAGCACTTCTTACACACAATCGGGCATGGTCCATGGTGGTGTCGATTGCAACGACCACACAAGGGCTTGCTACCTTCATAACCTTTCTTTTCTCCATTTCCTATGGCGAACACCCTGGCTGTCTCTTGCCGTTTGTTGCCATTCCCTTTAACATCTTCATTCCTCTTCCTCTTATCACTCCTATCACTATTACCCTTGTCTCCTACTTCCATTATGTAAGAATCCATCAAACGCTGAGCCACAGTAATTGCCTCATGCAAATTAACAGGCTTCGCAGCGATGACATCATTACAAGTAGCTAAAGGCAATTCATCAGCATACCTCTCAATCTTAAGGGCTTCAGTGTGAACCATATCAGGGTAAAGCAACGAAAACTCTTGGAAACGACGATTGTAAGTCGTCATGTCGGTACCCTTAACCTTATGGTTCTAGAACTCAATCTCTAGTTTCTTAACTTCATTCCTAGGACAGTAAGTCTTGATCAGGAGAGCCTTAAACTGGGTCCAAGTCATGTTATAGGCTACATCACTTCCTACGGATCTATGATATTTGTTCCACCACGTCAACGCTTCGTCCTTCAAGGTAAATGTTGCATACTTAACCTTACAATCCTCTTCACAGTTGCTAACGGTAAACACAGACTCAGTTTTCTCCATCCACATAGTTAGGTAAACTACTCCCTCAGTTCCTCCGAACTCGATGGGACCACAGAATCAGAACTCTTTGTAGGCACAACCTCGAGTCCGATTAAGCAGTGCGGTTCCATCAGAGGTGTTAGAGAGATTAGTCTCAGCTAGCAGTTCAGCGACACGCTGCGTCACTAGCTGGTCAATGTGGGCTGGGTTTAAAGGTGAAGGGTTTTGTGGAATAGGACCATTCTCAGCACGGTCATTCACATTCGGGTTTTCTACGGCTAGGTTATCAGTGTTCAGGTTCTCAACAGGTGGAGTGGTCAGGGTCGGACGATGACCTCGACGGACAGGGGTAACCACAACAACAGGAGCTGCTCGGTTGTTCCTAGGCGGGTTTCATCTTGGTACCATCATTTTGAAGGCAAGAATAACAGTTTCATAAGTTCACAGTTCACGCTCTAAAAGATCGATTTAGGTTCCAAGGATCACCAATAATGCTCGAATACATAATCAAGGTCAACAAGGATAACGTTCTACCATAACAAAACAACCAGAGACCGAATCATAACTAAAGGATGCACGTTCTAATAATCATAACTCATAGGTTTCAAGTGGAATACATGAAAGGATAGATCTAACAACGACACTAATAAGATAACTAGGATAGACCTACATCTCGAACCAAGTACTACTTAGTTTCAAGATGGTACAAAGCCATGAATCTAACACTATCTAGCCACGATCACGAATACTACTAACAGATCTCCTAACATCGTCAACCTCTCCCCACAAAGATGTCAGCTCAACACGTCGAGCGTCACGATCACTCTTAAGATCCACGACTCTCTCTAACTCACCTATCCTGCCATATCGCTTTCGTGCATCTCGTCGCGAACCCTCTCAGCAAGTCCCCAACCTGCTCCTGGAGCTCCGACATACCCTCTCGCAGAATCGTAGTCCTCCTGACTACAGTACCCATATCAGCTCTCAGATCCTCTATACTAGCCCTCGATACTCCAACCAACCGATCTGTCAACCTACTAAGCCTAGTACCCTGTGATGTAATCCTCTCCCATATCAGACCCGTCTGTGGAGTTTGTTAGGACTCCATGAGATCGTTTTGAGCACTAGGGTTTGACAATAACATATGCAACGCAGTGGAATAATAAGAACATTATATATTATTGACACAAGGTTTATATTTAATAATCACTCCAAGCCTCAAATATTATATGATCAGAATAATACAGTTACACTTAACTTGTAACAGGGATCAAAGATCCTTGAGGCTAAACTACACAAATCCTAGGCGTCCACTTAGAGAACTTGACGCCTAGACACACACACACACACACCTTTAATGACTACATTATGGAAGACTTAATTGATAAAAACCTACACCCCATGTCCTCTTTATATACTAGAGGATTAGGGTTTACAAGATACTACGAAGGACTAAATAATAAATATTCTTTTGCAAGCAAGTCCTTCCATCTTTTTGTAGATTTCTTCTTTGTCACTTTAAGTCCCTTTGTTTCATTCTTGTATTTATTTTGTCTCATCAAATCCAAGGAACCTAAAACCCAACAATCTTCCCCTATTTTATGATGAAAAAACAAACAAAGTCGTGTACGAACTTCCCTAGACGAAGTAGCAGAAGTTGAGATGTAAACATCTCTTTGAATGAAACAAATCTTGTCTTCCTTGTCTTCCCCTTAATCCATGCCATGCTACTCCAATATTTCTTCCCCTTTTTGTTATCAACAAATAGAGAATATAAGCAGTAGAAACTTCCTCTTGAGTGATGCATGAAAATGATTCTTCAGTAAGCTCTATGTAATGATCACTTGTGAAGAAAACCAAGTATAACAAATTTGATGAAGAAGTAAAATAACCCAAACTTGTGTCTTATGTCTTGTACTATCCACGTGACTCCAAACTTATACTAACACCATATAAGTAGACCGCAATCTCTTGACAAAATCCTCATCTTCAATGAGACACTGAGCACTACAATGTAACTCCTTTAAGTGATAGTTAACTAGGTCTTCATCCATCCACCCCTTGACCTATGAAAACTAGATTTTGCAAGTCTTCATCAACATTCTTTAAGCACGAACAAGTTATCTTAAAAGCAGGTATGATACTTTTAAGATATGATAAAACACGTATCCAAGTAATTCCACTTCACCTTCAAATAAGTGATAAATAACCTCCTTCGTAATCAATTCTTCAATAAAACCAAAAACGAGCTTTTTAAAACCTTTAAGAACAAATACCAATCTTCTTGTGTGTGCGAACCAAAATCCCATGTGTGTGTCACCAAAAATCTCAGTACCCAAAACATGTACAACTTCCCCTCAATTCCAAAACCTCATCAGCATAAACAAATAACGCAAGAAACACCAGCAGTGGAATTGAGATAACACTAGCAGTGGTTTCGAGAAAACACTAGGAGTGGTTTCGAGAAAAACACTAGAAGTGGTTTCAGAAAAACACTAGAAGTGGTTTCGAGAAAAACACTAGAAGTGGTTTCAGAAAAACACTAGAAGTGGTTTCGAGAAAACACTATCAGTGGTTTTGAGAATACACTATCAGTGGTTTCGAGAATACACTATCAGTGATTTCAGAAAACACTAGAAGTGGTTTCGTAAAAACACTAGGAAAGCTGCTTCTAACCATGAATCATAAACACCACACAATGTATAAACAACCTCCATCAAGAATTAGAACAAGTAACACAAATTCAAGAAGTTGAATATGCATGAAAACCCAAAAATTTGAATTGTTAAACCTGTTTCTGCAGCCAACTTAGACACAGAATAACTTTTGATTCAGAGCTCAGATCGAGAATCCCTCCGGTGAAAAGTTAGATGAATATATAGAGAACGTCCATCGAAAATTTCGTTATGATCCAACTGTTAACGAAAAAGTTATCATCGTTTTAAAACAGTGCTGCAGAAAAATACGAACTTTGTACCAGCTTCGAATTTTTCCATCTTCTTCATCGAAAAACCTTGCGAATCCCTAGGTAACGAGCTCCCCAAGCTCTGATACCAATTGTGGAGTTTGATAGACTCCTTGGACCGTTTAGAGCTTCTAGGGTTTAACAATAACAATGATAATAAACTTGATATGCAGCGGAATAAAACAAATCATAGTTATTGGCACAAGGTTTTCATTAATAATCACTCCAAGCCTCAAATATTATATGATCAGAATAATACGGTTACACTTAACTTGTAACAGGGATCAAAGATCCTTGAGGCTAAACTACACAAATCCTAGGCGTCCACTTAGAGAACTTGACGCCTAGACACACACACACACCTTTAATGACTACATTATGGAAGACTTAATTGATAAAAACCTACACCCCATGTCCTCTTTATATACTAGAGGATTAGGGTTTACAAGATACTACGAAGGACTAAATAATTAATATTCTTTTGCAAGCAAGTCCTTCCATCTTTTTGTAGATTTCTTCTTTGTCACTTTAAGTCCCTTTGTTTCATTCTTGTATTTATTTTGTCTCATAAAATCCAAGGAACCTAAAACCCAACACCATCTCCCCATAGTCCTCGGGGCTCTGAAGCAATCTCCGATGGTATCTCAGATCCTAATGGGATACCTATCTCAGGTGAGTAAGGTGGTGAGTCAATGTCTAAAGGCTGCCTAGGAGAATCAGGCTCAGGCAAAGGTAAAGGAGAGCCTGGTCCTGGAGAATGTGCAAGACTCTGCAACAGACGAGCCACATCTGGGATACCCTCATCATCCTCCTCCTGAGGATCCTCATCCTCATCTACATACTGATCCTCAATCTTTTGCTCCTCCTCAATCTCATGCTCCTCCTCGCCCTCATCTTCAGAGGGAGAGTCCATGAGTCGGAGTCTCTGTGCGGGTAAATCCTGAGGTGGTACAGTAGGGGATCTAGGTATTCTAAGACATGGTGATGCTGGTGGTGATGACAGAAGAGAGTGGGATGCTAGGTGAATAGGTGATGATGGTGGTCACACGGACATGCGGGCAGTACTATGAGCATGTCTAGGAGTCTGGGCTCGTGCTAAGACCTGATGTAAAGAGAGCTGCCTAGATGAGCTAGGGCGATCTGATGATGATGATGATGAACTAGAGTGACGGGTAATCACATAGGGATCACCCTGCGCAACAGTCATGAGATTCAATGTTGGGGAACTAGCAACAACAAGGACATCCTCAGACACATCAAAAGCTAGTGAAGGCATAGTCTGTGACAATGGCATAGGGTAGGTAAAAGTGTTCAAAAACAACTGGTTATAATAAGCGCATCAACTCAACCAAAACATATATCACATAATGAAAGCTTAAAAAAATAGAGGTACCGCATTACTCAAAATATGCCTTTAAATAAAACACGTAAGTTCTATTCTATCACATAATCCACGCATCATATAATCCCAATTCAAATCAATCATATAATCAAGCTCAAAATCCCAAAATCATAAGATATCGATAATCCAAATCAAATCCATAATGTCTCGACAATCGAATCACATATCCAAAAACCCAATAGTCACATCACACAATAAAACATCTCAATAAACAACCCGTAATTCATAATATCTCATAAATCAAACCGTAGTTCATACCATAATCAAATAAGAAGCTTCGGCTTGGCAGGCGGGCAAGCGTCGGTCGAGGATCAATTTTCTTAAAAAGTAGTTATAGTTTAGGGTTTATTAAATACCTAGTTCTCTATAACCTTGAGCACTGATACCAATCTGTAACACCCCCAAATCTCGGTACAGCGGAAGACTTAATCAAGTTTTCGGGGCGTTACGACTGGATTGGTATCTCACACAAGTATAGCAAACAAGATAGTCATTTAACATTCAAAACCAATCTCAAATTTAAATATTCAAAACATTAATCCCAAAGTGTAAATATTATGCCCAAACATGATTTAATAAAATAGGTCCCCATAAATTATCAGAGTCGATTATGATCCTTGACCATGCCTCCTTGCCAAGCTTCCACCGAACACGCACTTCAAATATCACTTAATTACCTAAGAAAGCATGCTAAAAGGTCATCTAACGCTGGTGAGTTCATAGGTTTAAATTCAAGTAAAAGTAGTGGACCTGTAGGAGTTAATTTGCTATGCGAGACTTAAGATAGATACACATCAAACACAAACAAATATCATATCCGATATCACAACGGACCCCTAGCGACACTAGCCAGCACAGCCGTAGCAAAGTCTAGAACGATTGCTAACCCTGGACTATGTCGAGGTAGAAGTCTACTCTTAGCTAGGCAACGTGTTATAGCAATTGGATTGCTACCCTAGGCTAAGGCAACATCTGCCACATCTATCTAAACAGTCAAGCACATAAGTAATTCAAAATAGTTTAGAAGGTCTAAAAAAATAGTAGCATGATTCTCACCCCAATATAGTTAAAAACATAGATGAAAGTGGGGCTAGGAAACTCACCTCAAGCAAGCAACGCACAAATAAACACTAGAAGAAGATAACAGCTAATCACGGCACAACAACTATCGACTCGGCACAACCTATTAATGTAAACCAATTTTAATATATATTTCCCAAAATCAACGTTATCTACCCCAATGTATTCCTTTTCGTTATTTCCAAAAATGTCTTGTTTCACCGTTTAGTCCTAGTGTTTGGTATCCTCATGTGGGTGTATCGACTCAATATGATGCCATGAATGCACTCAAACAACCAATATGTGACTCAATGCAACACGATAAGACATTTAAGCGATAAGCTCCATAGTCAAATAAGTTTCGGAATAAATAGTAGACCTTATCAAATTCGTCAATTCGATAAATTCGATTATTTATTCATGTCGCTTATTATCCCATAAACCGGTCGCATCCTAACGAGTCATAAGGATAATTCACCCATTAATAAGGTTACCCAACGTACCTAGCGGGCTCTTATTAGATTCGTCAACCTAATAAGTCCGCTACCCACGTGGATCAACACTATTAATGTTAGGTTATCCGTAACCCATGCACACAACGTAAGTAAATAAATACTTGAAACTAGTATTTAATGCACATAATTGGCATATTTCGATAAACGTGCACTCGAAATATTAATTACTTATTTATTATAAAACATTTCCATTTTTAGTCGTTAGTTTCTATTTAAAATAGTAAATAACAAGACAAGTCTAGTTATCGATATTTTTGGTATAAAAGCCTATTTATTATTAGTATTTCATAGTTTATTAGCATTTTCATATATACATTTCGTCAAATTTCAATATTAGTTTCATATCGTTATTCATTTCGAGTCCACAAGCACGAGTCATGACTTCTCGGCTTTTAATCAATCAACAGTCCAAAATATACTAAAGTCCATGTTAAAGTTATGCGTTGTCGGGTCAACTATTGACTAAAAAGTCAAAGTAACACCGACGTTGCTCAAAGTTGACAATTTATATATCAAGTCCAAATAAAAGTCATAATAACGTAATTCAATCTTAAATTAACCCAAATCAATCTCGCCAACCAATCAACCAACCAAATATACCCGAAACCAATGTTATGACCCTAATGGTCATGACACGGTCACGGTTAAGACCACGTGAACCAAACAAGCTCTAGAAGCTTTTCGGCTCCACGCGTCTCATCCAAACACCAACAACATCAACCCGCAAGCTACCACAACAACTCGACCCGGACCCTTGGTCCATGTGGGTCACGTACGCCACCCAACACAACCCCTACGTGGGTCTTGTGGCTCGTACGCCCCATTACCACAACCAAACACCATCCAAATGGTTTCCACAACATCCAAACACAATCAATCAACCTCCAATCATTAACCAAACATCAAACCCATCAACTATTCCTAATCAAAAACATGAAACATGACCTAAAGTGAAAAAACCCAACAATATGATACACCACATGATACCAAATCACTAGCTACATGTTTATTTAAGTGTTAATTAGATTTAATCCCATGTTTAAACCAAAACCCCTAAAATTCGTCCCATGTACGAACCCTAGAAGGGTTGTACGTGGCTTTTCATGGCCAGTACTAGCTTGACCCATGTTCCATTTACCTTTTCCAAGCCCGATCTACAAGATTTAATGAAAACTCTAGAATTACGAATCTTAATTTCAAGATTTGGAGGTGTTAATGTAGGCTTTTGTGAGAGTTTTATATATGGATGGAAAGAGGAAAGAGAGATCTACAAGATGGTGGTGGAGGTGAGATGCCACTCGCCGGAGTGTGGCCGGAATTTGGCCGAAGGTGGGCGGCGGCGGTGGTGGTTTTAGGGTTAGGGTTTATTTGGTGGAAGAGAGAGAGAGAGTAGAGAGAGAAAGGGAGGAGTGTGCGTGTTTTTAGTGAGAGAAATAAAAGAGATGAATGAGGTAGTGATGGGGTATATATACTTGGGAAGGAGGGACCTCAAAATAAATAAAAGGTGGGGAGGGGGGCGCCGGCTAGAGGGAAAAAGGAGGGGCCGGGGTCGTCATTTTTTGTAAACTATCCCGTTTACCCATTCCCGAGCTCATATATTGTCCCCCGAGTGTCCCACGACATTCATTCGACTTTCTATTATCGTTATTTATGTTTTTCCACGAGTTTTGTCTATTTATTTGCCAATTTTTGCGTTACGGTCAAAAAGTTACGTTATTTCTCGTTTTAGGCTTTTATAGTGCCGAATCGAATAGTGCCTAACAAAAAGAGTTAAAACCCACACGATAACTCATCCAATAATAAAATAAAACATAAAAACCAATAAACGATATAAAATCAAGTCATGGTCGATGAAAATAGTGGTAAAGGCAAAGCTCGGTTTAGTTTAACGTAATGCGGTTACCTAAAATAGACTCCCTAAATTGCCAGTTGTCACAAAAGACCATCAAACCCAATAGTGCATCTGTTAAGTTGAAAAAAAATGCCTATCTTGAGGCACAAGGCAAATCCAAGACAGTGATCGTTTTCGTCCCCAAAGGAATCTAATTTTATTTCTTTTGTCATGTTAGTCATACTTTGTACTTTTATAATGAAAATACTTTGTTTTGTATTTTCTTTGGCTTTAGACTAAATTTGCAGGCAAGTCACAACACTTTGAATGGATTAAGATGTGGGAAACCTTGTCAGTTCTAGCAAATGGTGTGGTTTACTCCCCTTAATAGCTGTAAACAACCACATGACAGAGATTTGTTTTGTAGATGCCAAAGCATTATGAGGCATCTGGATCTGTATTGAAAATCCATTGATGGTTACAGTTAGACAGTTTATTCTGATCTAACCCACTCTTTGCCATTCTATCATGTTTCATGATAGTGTGTTACTCTAAGGAGCTCTGGCATTAAGAACAGCAAACAAAAGTGAATCTAACACTTCTGTGTTAGAAGTAACAACTGCCACGAGCTGGAAACCCTGTCAAGAAGGCTCTTAGAATGAGTCTATCTGTCACAGGCTGTACTAAGTACTGAAACTATTGGTTTTCACACAACCAGAGGTCATATGAAATCGTAATTTGATTGAGTGTCTTCCTTTACACTTAATCCCTTCTTTAAACTCAATGCAGTATTGTTTTGAAGAAAATTAAGTTAATACTGCTTCGAAAAATGTTTTGGAAAAGTTTGTACTACTTGGCAAAATATTTGTACTGCTAGCATAACTTTTTACTGCTGGGAATTTATTCAAACACTATTCAGGAATAACTACTTTTTTGAAAATAGCCGTTGAGAGTTTGTTATTCTTAGAGGGTTTTTACTTGGAAAGTCTCTACTCTATCTTTCAACAAATTACCTTTCTCTTAAGTTTCCGTTAATCTTGAAACCCTAACTCTTGTCTATAAAAACTCAATTGGCTCTCAAATCAGTACCATTCATTCAATATCGATCTAAACCTAGCAGTCAAAACATTCTTTTAACCCTATAACCTAATCTCTCTTTAATGGCACCTCTTGAATTTGCAGCAAAACACAATCAGGTGGCATTCTTAGAGAAAACCAAGGAAGCATGCGACTTCTATGAGATAGTGGACTTTCTGAAAAGTACCCACATTAGGTATGCTCTTACAATTCATCCAACTGTCTTTGTTTCACATATCAAGCACTTTTAGCAGACTGTCACTGTCAATACTTTTGAAGATGGAAATAAACAGATTAAAACCATAGTTGATGGCACTATCATCATTCTTACTGAAGCATCTCTTAGGAAGTATCTGCACCTAGGTGATGTAGATGGTATTAGTGATATGCCAAATACTGAAATCTTTCACAACTTAACCAGAATAGGGTATGACATATCCTCTAAAATCTTGTCTTTTCTCAAAGGTTGTTTTGCCCCACAATGGAGATTCTTGATCCATACTATTCTTCATTGTTTAAGTTCTAAGAAAACTTCATGGGAGCAGTTTAGTAGAAACTGTTAATACAAATAAACCATAAAAACGTTTATTAATATTTTGCGATCTCTTTGTGTTTTGTTGATAACAAATATAATGTTATCTTAAGTATAATTATAAGGATACATGTTATTTTTGTAAAGCATTTACATATAGCCATTTAAATACAAAAATGTAATAATTAAGCATTTGTTGTAATAGTTTATTAGGATGGGTAAAAACCATAACTCATGGACCATAACCCATGGATCTTAACCCATACCCAAGTAGACTAGATACAATGTATACTTAGATACATTGAATCTAAAGAAAACCCATGGACCAACCCATAACCCATGACCCATAACCAAAAACCCATGGGCAAAGAGGAGCGTTCCACGGATCCCTAGGATTACACTAGACGGATCCCAAGTGGAAGGGATCCGTGGGATCCTGGGAACAGTGAAGAATTTTGCCTATAAATAGAGAGCCATTTCTTCATTCTAACTCACCCTCTTCTTACTAAATCTCTCATACACTCTCATTCTCTTCTAACATATAGATCACTTGATCTAGAGAGTTGTTCTTCTTTCTTTCTATTAGTGATCCTCATATAGGTCCTTCTCTAAGGCGAGATCATGAGCATTCTACAAGTCATCCAAGCAAAGGGTCCTTGATTGATTTGTCACTCCGCAAGATTTCAGTAGCAAAGATCTTGTATTTGATATTTTACATACTTGTTGTGTAATAGTCGTGTTGGTTTGGTCCACCGTGCTACGGACTCGGTATTTAGCTTTGTACCGGAAAAAGTGTAAGCAACGTTGTGAAGGCTTCTCCGCCAAGTGAAGGAGTTTGTTGACATAGTGCTTGAACTCTCGAGTAGGTGACTCGGGGAGTGGAGTAGGGCAAGGAAGGTGTCCTTGTAGCCGAACCACTATACATCGGTTGTGTCTTTTCTTTCCCTTCGCTTTACTTTATTTACTTGCTTTATCATTAGATCTATACTTTCTCTACATCCATAAGATCTCACATATTAATGAATCTAAAAGTTTTTGAAACTAACTTAAAATCGGCAAAACTATTCAACCCCCCCTTCTAGTTTTCCACAATTGGCATCAAGAGCTAAGTTTATAAAAGTTTTAAAATAAAATTGTATTTTAAAAACTTTTCGATCACTATGGGTTCTGAAAATTATAAGGAAGGGCAATCTATGCAACGACCACCACTACTTGAAACTAATGGTTTTATATATTGGAAAAATAGATTCCAAACATATGTGAAGTCTAAAGATATTGATCTTTGGTACATTATTGTTGAAGGTGATTTTGAGGCTACCTCAAATGATGATAAAGGAAATTTAGTTAACATACCTCATGATAAACTAAACGATGAAATGAAGAAAAAGCTTTCTAAAAATAGTGAAGCAAAAATGGTTTTATATAATGCTTTACCAAAAAGGAATTCGAAAGAATTTCTATGCTTAAAACCTCTAAAGAAATTTGGAATTCTTTAGTTGTAACTCATCAAGGCAACCAACAAGTTAAAAATAATAAAATTGATTTATTTGTTCAACAATATGAACAATTTTCAATATCGGATGAGGAAACTATAGATCATTCATTTGCTAACTTTAATACTATTATTACATCTTTACAAGCACTTGATGAATCTTTTTCTAGCCGTAACCATGTTAGGAGATATCTAAGGGCACTTCCATCGAAGTGGAGATCCAAGGTGACGGCGATCGAAGAGTCAAAAGATTTGACAATCCTCACCCTCGATGAACTCATAGGCAACCTAAAAGTCTACGAGCTTGTCCTTGCTAAAGATTCCGAAGCCTCAAAGGTGAAAGAGAAACACAAATCTCTTGCCCTTAAAGCCAAAAAGGCTTCGAGCGATGAGGAGAACTCCTCTTCGAGTAGTGACGACGAAGAGTACGCTATGGCGGTAAGGGACTTTAAAAAGTTCTTTAGAAGAAAGGGAAGATACGTCAAACAACCGTATGACGATAAGAAAGGCTTTCGGAAAAGCAAAGAGGACGAGAAGCCAAAGGATGATCGTACTTGCTTTAAATGTGGGGACCCAAACCACTTTATTAGTAAGTGTCCCAAACGGGATGATCAAAAGGCGTTCGTGAGCGGCACATGGGGAATGAGCGACGAGGAGGATGAAGAAATTTGTCTCATGGCAAATGACGAGGTATGTCACGAATACTATAGTAGTTCATCACTTGATGATGACTCATTGCATAATGAATATGACAAACTATGCAATATTAGCTTAAAACTAATTAACAAAAACAAGCTTTTAAAGAGTCAAAATCAACGTTTAGATAAAGAAGTCATAGAATTAAAAGCAAAACTAAAACGTTTAGAAAAGGGTAAAATAGCAAGTGGTGAATGTGAACTTTGCGTTCAACTTCAAACACTAGTGGATCACTTAGATTCTAAAATTGCTAGAATGAGTACGAACACTTTAGATACAATCCTCGATGGTGTTAAAACCGGTAACAATCAAACTGGTCTAGGTAGTCAACAACTTGATCCATCAACTAGTGAAAGTAAAGAAACAAAATTTGTTAAGGAACTAGAAAAACCAGCCACTGTTGTGGCGGATCCCACGGATCCCCTAAAAAGGGAACCGGCTAGTGTACAGAAAGGGATTCGTGGATCTGCTGTAGCAAACAATAGCAATAACGTAGCTTCTTCATCTAGAACTAAGTTTGTTATAGTTAATAGGAAGAAACCAACTCATGTCACCACTAGACAACCACCTCCAAAATATAATCCTACTTTTGCAAGAAACAAAATATAATTCATTTAGGAGACCTAATAACGTTTACCCGAAAAGTAACCATCAAATGGGATGGAATCCAAACATGCAAAACGGTTTTCCTTTTCAAAACTTTGCTCCATGGAATGCATACTCATCTTATCCATACATGTCTAACATGAATGGAATGTTTAACACTAATGGACCCATGAACAAATGGGGACCAAACTTTTGAGTTTATTATTGTTTTAGGTGTGCTTAAAGGTCGACCTAGACCCCGATGAATGGGTCAAGGATAGCGGGTGCACGAGGCACATGACCGGAAATAGGGATCTATTCTCCACATATGAATCCTTCAATGGAGGTAATGTGGTGTTTGGAAATAGCAAAAGTAGAATCATCGGTAAAGGTACGATCTCTAACAAATCTCTAACCATTAACGATGTGTGTCAAGTAGAAAACCTAAACTTTAACCTCTTAAGTATAGGACAAATATGTGATAAAAAGTGCAATGTACTTTTTACCGAAACCGGTAGTAAGATACTAAAAAATGGCATAACCATAGGAAGAGGAATTAGGAAACATGGAGTCTATGTTATTAAAATCGGTAATGAACCTAAAGACAAACTATGTCTTACCTCTATGGATGATACTTTGACCTTATGGCATCGAAGATTGGGTCACGCCAACATGCGACTTCTTCAATCGCTATCATCCAAAGATCTAGTAAGAGATCTACCTAAGTTAAAATATGAACATCACTTTTGTGATGCTTGTAATGTAGGAAAACAAGCTCATTCTAGTCATAAAGCTAAAAACATGGTGTCTACAACTAGGTGTCTAGAATTACTACATATGGATTTATTTGGTCCATCCGCTATCCAAAGTTATGGAGGCAACTACTATACTTTGGTCATAGTGGATGACTATACTAGGTATACATGGACAAAATTCTTAAAGAACAAAATCGAAACCTTTAATTATTTTGAAATATTAAGCAAAAAGATCCAAAGACAACTAGGAAGTCCCATAGTGTCTATTAGGAAGGATCATGGTAGGGAATTCGATAATGAAGTGCAATTCAGAGCTTTTGTGACGCTAATGGTATTACTCACAACTTCTCGGCTCCACGCACTCCACAATCGAATGGGGTAGTAGAAAGAAAGAATAGAACTCTACAAGAAATGAGTCGAACCATGCTTAATGAACAATCCATACCTCAAAAGTTTTGGTGTAATGCCGTTGATACTTCAACGTATATACTCAATCGAGTCTTAATTAGACCAATCTTAGGAAAAACTCCATATGAGTTACTTCGAGGCAAAAAGCCAACGTTAAATCACTTTAGAGTCTTTGGTAGTAAATGTTTTATTCTTAACACTAAAGATTACCTTACAAAATTTGATCCTAAATCAACCGAAGGTATCTTTTTAGGTTACTCGCCAAATAGCAAAGCTTACGTCATATTAAACAAAGAAACAATGAAGGTAGAAGAGTCATTAAATATAAAATTTGATGAAAGTCCACCCAAACCCTCTCCACCTCTTGTCGATGACGAGATTATAGAAAGTGAAGCTATAGTAATAAAGAAAAAGATAAGTGAAGAAGAAGAACCTCTAAGTGATGAAATAATAAACATTAAAGAGTCCAAAGATCACCCCGTAGATAAAGTCATAGGAAAACTAAACGAACGAACATTAAGGTCTCAAGTTCAAAACCAACGTAGCTTGTTTTGTTTCGTTTCAACCTTAGAACCTAAGAATACACAAGAAGCCATAAAAGATGGGAGTTGGGTAATGGCTATGCAAGAAGAACTAAATCAATTTGTTTCTAATGATGTTTGGACACTTGTCCCTCCACCTAGTAATCAAACCATAATAGGAACCAAATGGGTTTATAAAAACAAATTAGATGCAAATGGAGTAGTGTCTAGGAACAAGGCTAGACTCGTTGCTCAAGGGTATAACCAACAAGAGGGAATAGACTTTGATGAGACCTACGCCCCCGTGGCTAGATTAGAGTCTATAAGAATACTTCTTGCGTATGCTTGTGCTAATGATCTAAAGCTTTATCAAATGGATGTCAAAAGCGCTTTTCTAAATGGTTTCATAAATGAAGAAGTATATGTAGCTCAACCTCTGGGCTTCATTGATTTTGAAAAACCAAACATGTGTATAAATTAAAGAAAGCCCTTTACGGTCTTAAACAAGCTCCAAAAGCTTGGTATGATAGACTCAAGTCATTTCTAGTTAAACACAACTATACCATGGGGTTAGTTGACAACACACTTTTTACTAAGAAAAGAGAGTCACATATAATCATAGTACAAATATATGTAGATGATATTATATTCCGATCCACTTGTCAAGACATGTGTGATGATTTCTCTAAAATCATGCATGACGAGTTCGAGATGAGTATGATGGGAGAACTTAGTTTCTTTCTTGGTCTACAAATAAAACAAGTAGAAGATGGTATCTTCTTCAATCAATCTAAATACATCAAGGAGATGTTAAAGAAATTCGGTCTAGAAGAGTCAAAACCAATTAGGACTCCAATGTCATCCGACACCAAACTCACAAAAGATGAAGATGGAGAATCCGTAGATAATACTAAATATCGTGGCATGATAGGTAGCCTTCTACCTCACGCAAGTAGGCCGGATATCATGTTTAGTGTTTGCTTATGTGCTAGGTTTCAAGAAGACCCTAAAACATCACACCTAGAAGCCGTAAAAAGGATATTTAGATATATTAAGGGTACAACACAATTAGGATTATGGTATCCTAAGGGCACGGGAGTAGAAACAATTGTATATGCAGATTCTGACCATGCAGGTGATTACGTTGATAGAAAAAGTACAAGTGGGTATGTACTTTCATGGGATGTTGTTTAACATCTTGGTTTTCTAAGAAACAAACGGCACTTGCAATATCAACAACCGAAGCCGAGTACGTCTCCGCGGGCAAAGCATGCCAACAAGCACTATGGATGAAATAAGCGTTAGTTGACTACGACATTCATCTAAGCGACATAGCCATCCTATGTGACAACAAAGGTGCCATCGACTTAAGCAAGAATCCGGTATTGCATTCTCGCACAAAGCATATAGAGATTCGTCATCACTTCTTAAGAGACAATGTTCAAAAGGGGAACATCTCTATTGAGAAGGTAGCATCCGAAGACAACATAGCCGACGTCCTCACCAAACCGTTGAAGCGGGAACAATTCAACCTACTTCGTCTTGGTCTTGGTCTAATGGAACAAACGTCATAACTTATTTGACTCTACAAGGTATGTAAACACTAGCCTTCTTCTTTCTGAGTCTAGGATTTCTATTTCATGCACAACTCACAAACAATACGGGAATTTTCAAAACCCAAGATAAGTTTTCCACTTATAGCTTTCTTATTTAATACACATTTTCAAAGAAAATCTCTTTTCAAAATGTTTTCTAAAAGGATGATACCTTTCCGTATCAATTTCACAAAAGCAATTTCTCACGACTAGGACAAATCGCTTTTTCATTATTAATACAAAGTAAAAAACCCGTTTTCATTGCATCTCATGTCTTTTGAATGCTAAAGGGGACACATAACTAATATGTGTTTTCGGGTACATTCATTTAAGCAAAAATGAATTAGGAGCATTGATAACACAATATTACGTACTTAAGTACTAAATATGTGTTTTCGGGTTATCTCAATAGGATTTTTTTTACCTCTAGTTTATTTTCCTTTTCTTTTTAGAGGTCGAGAAAACCGCAACTCCAAATAGTTTGCATATAGGCACACACTAGGCAAAAATGTTTCCAAAAGGAAAATTTTGTGCTGTCTGGATCACCAGACCCACGGATCCCAGCCTTCATGCTGGACGGATCCATCAAGGGAAGGATCCGTGGGATCCGTGAAACAAAAGCTATTTTTACCTTCTATTTTTTCACTTTGGATGAAAAATCCACATTTGTTTCATTTTTGGGAGTATGCTCTTTAATGCTTGTGTTCTCATGATCACATGCCTTGAATTCATATCTAATCATTAGATTTTAATCCACATTTTGGGTCAAGCATTCATTACAATGCTTTGTTTTTCTATATATAGAACTCCAAAAATGCTTGCATACTCATCTCATCCTCAAAACACAATACACCATGTCATCCAAAAACCCTTTAGATGAATCACCTAGTACAAACAATCATCTTCATGATACCCAAACCTTTGTGCTTCCACCATCCAAAATACCACAATCAAACTCTAGGATATCCGCACGGATTAGTATCCGATCTTGTTGTTTAGCAAAACCAACCTCAAATGGTTCATCCTCAACAAATAACTCACCACAAGATGCTTCCATTATAGCACCTCCTCATCACCAACAAGTACACCAACTTCATCACCACCTAAAGTCACTCTTTTGGAACTCCTTAAGACTCCAACAAGATCTAAACAACCTAAACAAAAGAAATAGTCTTTTCAACACCACCCACATCTCCAAATACTATCTTTCAAGATCTTGAAACATCACCACCATTAGCTCTCATCACATTACAAGAACATCTAGGTTCTTTTCCACCACCATTTACAAACATTCCGGATGTTGATCCATATTTTCCTATTTTTCCACCACAACTTCCGCATAACTCAAATCAAAACAACCCAGAAAACTTCCGCACTCATTACCCACATCATTTACATTGTGAACATTGCCAATCCACTAGGGAAATCGCAATAGAAGTTAGGGAAGAAATGCGTTTCATACTCAACCTCATCCTTGATCGCATCAATACCATCACTCATCAAAACCTCCATCCATAACCTTATGCAAGCATGGAAGGAATCACTACTACTATTTTCTACTTTTAGTATTTTTTTTCTTTTGAAGTCATTTTCAAGAACAAGTCTTGTTCTTATTTTTACATGCTTGTAGTTGGCATAAATACCACTACACTTTGTTGTTTTATTACAAGGCCTTGTTTACATACCTTGGCTCCCAATCTTGATTCTCGGCATTCACAAGATTATTTAAGCATGTTACTAACCTTTCTTTTTGTAGGATTTTTATTTTTCTTCACTTGACGCCCCAAACAAGGGGGAGCTACCGTCAAGGGGGAGTTAGCAATACGTGGACTAATTTTTCCACACTTTTATGTTTATTTCTTCCAAGGGTTAACTTTTTGTTTCGACAAAAAGGGGGAGAAGAAGTAAAACTTAGGGACTTTCAAAACTTACATCTATTCTTAAGTTTTACTCATCATAACATTATGTTTTGTCATCAACAAAAGGGGGGAGATTGTTAATACAAATAAACCGTAAAAACGTTTATTAATATTTTGCGATCTCTTTGTGTTTTGTTGATAACAAATGTAATGTTATCTTAAGTATAATTATAAGGATACATGTTATTTTTGTAAAGCATTTACATATAGCCATTTAAATACAAAAATGTAATAATTAAGCATTTGTTGTTGATTTGTTGTGAAGTGAGTGGTGAAAAACACAATATCAACGTATATCAAACTAACCGTAAAATTCGACAAATCAACCCTTTAGAAAAATGGTTAACGTGCCAAACCTCACGAGTGTGATAAAAGTGATACCGGAAAAGTGATTTCCCCGGGTCGTGTCCCAACGAGGTGTGAAATTGACGGAGTCGTTGAGTTCCGTGATTAGGACTTGAATTGGTTAAACGAATTTTTGGAATTGTGATTACGTATTCTACAAAATAAAAAACGAAAATGAAAATAAAGCATGTAAAACAAATAAAATACTAAATAAATTACGACTAAGCCTAAGGAATAATAAAACGACGCTAAACTACATCCTAGAGTGCTAAAATGCAAAAACGCTAAAACCGGCAACCACCCGAGCCAAAAAAAGTAAAACTTCTGCAATTTAAGGGCTACGGGTGTGATATCAATTTTCCTACGTTCTAATTGACAAAAAATGATTTTAGAAAAAAGCCGGGTATTTTTTCGACTCTTATTTTATTTATTATGAATTAAAAACGATTTTAATCTAATTAATTAATAAAAATTACTAAACATTTTTATAAAATTCTTCAAAATTTACAAAAAATGCCTTAGATGATACAGGAGCTAATAAAAATAAAAAATTGTACTACTTCTTAGGGAAATAAGCTGAAACGAAAAGAAATAAGCTAAAGCTTCCTAAACTGAACATCTCGTTAAGTATTAAATGTTGCAATTAAAAACACAAAAGACCCTAGGGAGAGTTGGTTAGCCTGTTGGGTAATATGGTCGTATGAGCTGGATGCAAGAGGTGCTGGGTTCGAATCCACCCTCTTGCGTTTTTGGCAGTTTATTTTACTTATTTATTTTTTTTTTAACTGAGATTTGAAGGAAGATTTTTCTACAAAAACCAACTTTGTAAAGAGCTTAAAGTAAACTGATTTCACAGCTATAGCCCAACAGTGATCAAAGAACTAACAAACACCCAGATTGACAACTACTTAATAAGCTGTTTTAACAGCTTTTTAACTGCTGATTTGGACACAACAGAAACAAACACACCCCTTAGACAGATTTAGTCCCAAACACACCCTTGGACAGATTCATACCCAACACTCTTCAGCCACTGATAAGCACCAAATAAGCATAAATAAAAAGCAATATAAAAACAGAAATAAGCTAATCATTCAACTAAATAACTATGCTAAGTTAAAGGTACATAAGAAAACAATTACAATGGGAGTAAGCAGTTTGAATAAGCAAACTAACTATGGGGATTCCTAAGCTAGACATGGAAGAATAAGCAAATAAAGATTACAATTAAGCACTAATAAGCTAGAGTTACACTACTTCCTAACCAACTAGACTAATTTGCACCTAAGGGATCTAAATAAGCTACAAAAAGAAACTAATTAACACTAAAAGAAAGAAGCACAGGGCTGCTGTTTCACTGTTGCTGCAGATCAGTCCCAAGACAGCCCAAAGTGGTGCTTTTGAGCTTATTTATAAGCACTAAAGTCAACTCCTAGTCTTCCAAAAAGCAAAACCAGATAAAGTAGGCACTGTGGGCTCCCTAAAAATCTAACTTGCAACTGTTTTGAAGGCTTTTAATTGGCTGAATAGAGGTCCGCAAAAGGGGAGCAGTTGGGCTGTTTGACAGAATCAAAAGGATGCACAAGGGCAGTTTCACAAGCATTTATAAGCTACAAAACAAGTTTAAAATTATAATATAAGCTAAGATAGATTAACCTAAAACTACTAACTACTTGCAAAACTGAAATTAAATCCTAATCCTAACTTTAACTAATCTAAAATGGGGCTTAAAGAGGGGACTGTTGAGACAGAACCAAGAAGAGTTTTGTTTTTTAGAAAACATTCAAAAAGCATTTTTGAAACTTACAACTACTAAAGATCACTATGATGGTGACATTTACACTAAAGCAAACCATTTTGACATCAATCATGGGTCAAAACATGAATTTTTGACCCAAAAACTAGCAATTCCAAACACTGCCTCAATGGCAGAAACACATGAACCAGTAAAAAAAAATGAGATTTAACGAAACTTCTTTTAACAACTCTAAATTATCTTAAAACTGAATTAAAACAACTTGAGAACACACTTTAAATTGGAATGGCAGAATAATATAATGAACCAAAATAAATTAGCATAAAAACATGAAGTTAAAAATCTGAAAATTGCATTAACTAGAAATCAAAGATTACAAATTAAAATGACAAAAGATATTAAAAGTGGGGCTAGAACAAGATTTCTAGACTGCCTTATCAAATGGCTACATGTTTCAATTTATACTAAAAGCTCTTTGGGTCTTCATCTGCTCTTGTGTTTCTTCTTGCATTAATCCTGGACATCCATTTTCCTTTGATCTCACTCCATTTAATCTTGGCCATTCATGGCTTCTTGTGCACCTAGGATTGCCAGGGTGGAATGGGTAACTCGTGACTTTGTCTTGGGTGAAGGGGATGAGTGGGATTGGGATATGGGATTGGCTGGGTAATGGGGTGATATGGAGGTGGAGTGTTTGGGGAGAAGGAAAAGAGTTTTAGGGTGCTAGGGTTCTTGGGAGCAGATAAAGGGTGAGGGCTTGGGTTTGTGTGGGCGGGAAAACAGGGAAGAAGAAGAGGATGGGGGTAGGGTTAACTATGACCGGGTAAGGGTTTGGACTGGACTGGGTAACAGGATTAGATGGGCTTAGGCTTAAAATGGGTTTGGGTAGTTTAAGACTTAGGATTAGTTTTGGAATCAAGTAGCATTTAAGGGACCAAAAGTGTAAACTCTGAAATTCCAGGGACCACATATGTAACTTCTGAAAAGTAATCCAAGGGTCATTCTTGTCACTCCCAAATAAACCAAGGACTAATCTGTCATTTTTTTAAACTCGAAGGATTGAAATTGTAATTTTCCAAAATTTATCAAAATGACCAATTTTTGACAAGTAAGAATTACCAAAGGACTAAAAAAATGTTTATTTTCCAAATTAAAATGTCCAGGGGTAAATTATGTCATTCTTTAAAATTCCAGGGACTAAAGTTGCCATTTTTGAAAGTTGGGGGACTGAAACTGCCAATTATGCAAACTTTGTTCGTTTTTCAATAATTTTGCATCTGAAACATATAAAACACAATTTTGAGATATTTTCAGTATTTTGATGCATTTCGGAGTGTTTTTAAATGTTTTGCAGTTCAGATTTGACCTAAAATGATGAGTGAATAAGCACTCATCAAATCCCCACACTAAAACATTGCTAGTCCCTAGCAATCTTTTGAGAAAACTTAATGGATTTGAGTCTCTTTACCAAAATCCATTACTTCTGGAGTAGCCAAATGTTTTAGTTCAAGTAAGAACTATGGTACACTGATAACCATATGATTTTGAGCAAACCACCAGCTTTCAACGGATTTGATTTGTCTTTACCAGAAGCCGTTTGCGGACTAGCCAACTCTTAGATAAATTATCAATATTATCTTTGGTGAGCTGATTACCAATTATGGATTTTCCACTGCCTTTACCACAAGCCATAACCTTGCGGGCTAGCCAACTCTTCACTTTTTAGGATATGGTGAGTTGAGAACCATACAATTTTGGGCATATTGCAAGCCATATAACGGAGAAATCTTTACCAAGAGCCGTTTGCTCCTGGATTAGCCAATCCTTTTGTCTTACAGACATGGCGGACTGATAACCAAATGAGAAAGTGTAAAACACTTACTCCAAAAACAAATTTTGGCCAAAAACGGGGGAATTGGTATAATTATATGATAAAATTCGTGAGAATTCCCCCACACTAGAAATGAATATTGCCCTCAATATTCAAAGTACCGGCGGTTATGCGGCGAGAATGTAAAAGGGAAATACTACGGCCATTATTTGAATTTTTTAGAAAACTTATATACAACATGAGGGGGCAACTCCCCACACTAGGGTGGTAGAAAATAGAAAGAAGTCAGAAATATGGGTGAAACCCCATATAGTGTGCTATGTTTTGATTAACGAATCGCTAGCTTGACTCGACCCCGAATTAATTTGTTCATGGGGAAGTAAGTGGAAGAGACAATCTCCCTCGGACTTTCATTCAAGATGTTTGGACAAACATTTGAAGCACGTGAAAGTTCCACACCGATGAGACATAGAGAGACCCGGCTCACAAATGGTACATGGAAATGCCGGGGTCAAAGATGGTATCTTCACTCCCGAATGAGTGAAGAAGAGAAGAAGTCACCGAGTAGGTGAAGAAAAGAAGGAAAATCATGATAACAATCATGAATAGATCTTCTTCCTCGGAATTAAGTGCAGTTGCACTTATTTGGATTTTATTGGTTGAGCTCTTTGGGTTGGAAGGCATCTCGGTTGGGAGGGTGGGAAGATTTGTCATAACTATGCAAATTGAGATTCTCTCCCCCCGATCATGATTTTTGCCATCCAAGCAATCATACTCCAGCGGAGATATGATATGAGTGAGTTCACTGGAGAACTCCTCGTGAAGAGTATATGGAGGTGGGACATGTGCGGTGCCGTGGGCTATAAATATGCACCTCGTCCATTATAGTCTCCGTGTCAGACTCATCACTATTAAAGATTGGATTAACTGAATTTAGAGTAAATTCAGAATCGAATTCGAATAAGGGATTAGTGATAGTCGTATTAACTGTTGTGGAAACAACATGGTCAACATCCTCTTCTAAGTTGGCGATCTCGAATGTGGAAGTGATGCATCAATAAATTCTATGTCTTTAGAATATAAAGAATCGGCATCACTATAATCACTGTCAAAATCGGAGAAAGTCTCAACAAGATCATTTGTAAGAGGAGAAGACACATCACACTCATGGTCAAGAATTCCCTCAGACTCACTTGGGATCGGGATAAGGTTCTCAACACTGGACTTTATGAATTTGTCCGATTCCTTTTCAGGAACAGTGTCGAGATGCTCGTCCCCCATGTTTAGAGAGTGAGTGGGAGCTTCAGGTGTGATAGCAGTTGTTTGAGATGGAATCTCAACTGCTGGGATATCAACTGACTGAGGGAGTTGAGAAATATTATCTTTAAAAGGATAAAAACTCTCCTCGTCATCATCATAGAGAGCTGCCTTAAGAAATTGGGAACGCCTAAGAGCTGCATGCTCTAGGACTAATAATTCCTCCTTAGATTGGCGGGCCTCTCTTTCTTCGGCTAACAACTCTCCCATGGTCTTTTCACTACTCACTTGATTCTTAAAGTTACTAATCATATCACCAAGTGTTTTCATTGCGGTTTCAAAATCATGGGAGATTTCTTGAGACAACGGCTCAGGTGGAGTTTGAACCGTATAATGCTGTGGAGGTTGGAAATTGTCAAACATGTGAGAGTCATGATTGTCACAAGGAAATGGATTCCCTATTTGACAATCAGAGCTGAAATGGTGACCTCCACAGTACTCACAACAGTAGAACTGCTGAGTCTGGACTGGCGAATCATATGGATATTGGTCATAGCCAAAGTTCTGAGCATTACTGGAAAACTGTTCATAGACAAACGTGTTTCCGGATTGACACTCAAATCCTTGGTGAGGACCTCCACAAAATTCACAGCAGGCATGTTGATTATATGATAAGTCGGGCTGTGGTGGGTAATTGGAAAAGTTTGAGGAGTCGTTAAATGAGTTCTGATTAGGATCATAATCAAATGAATTCCTCGAACCACAAAACAAACAACTCCCGTTATGAATATCATTACCACACTTTACACACGTACACCAAGCAGGGTGAACCAAAGAGAGGCTCACCACAACCGACACAAGGAATAAACGATTGTATTTGAGAGTTATGAAAAGGAATCAGTTTATTCAAAGAATCAACAAAACCAACATGGTGATCCGGATGACTATCAAGTCTCGAAGAACATTTTGAAAAATCAGGAGGTGGGACAAGTGGTGTGCTCTGAGAGCTAGCAATTTCCACCACTTCCGTTATGGTCTCCGGTTCTTGAACGGGTTCATCGAGTTGTGGTGATGGTCGGAAAAACTTGGAGAATCATCGAGAGAGTTATCAGATAATTCGCACCAATAACAATATTTGCTTGCACCTATCCTTCCACATTGCTTGCATAAACAATCCGGATTCTGACAACGGATCTGATCCTCTTCCATACGGCTTTTGCAGTGGAAACAACGAGGATAATCGATCGTCGCCATGAGAATTAAACATATAGAGGATTAAGAAGAGAATCAAATGGTTGAGAGGATACGAAGAATAGAATTAAACGGCAAAAGAGGGTAATAGAAATAGAATCAACAAATAAGAGGAATGAGAAGAATATTTTTGTATTTTTGGATTTTATGAAAAACGGTAACTTCACGAGGAAGGATCTTCAAGTCACTAATCGCAAAAACTTCACGATATTGTCGCAACACACCTCCCCGGCAGCGGCGCCAAAATTTGATTTGTTGTGAAGTGAGTGGTGAAAAACACAATATCAACGTATATCAAACTAACCGTAAAATTCGACAAATCAACCCTTTAGAAAAATGGTTAACGTGCCAAACCTCACGAGTGTGATAAAAGTGATACCGGAAAAGTGATTTCCCCGGGTCGTGTCCCAACGAGGTGTGAAATTGACGGAGTCGTTGAGTTTCGTGATTAGGACTTGAATTGGTTAAACGAATTTTTGGAATTGTGATTACGTATTCTACAAATTAAAGAACGGAAATGAAAATAAAGCATGTAAAACAAATAAAATACTAAATAAATTACGACTAAGCCTAAGGAATAATAAAACGACGCTAAACTACATCCTACAGTGCTAAAATGCAAAAACGCTAAAACCGGCAACCACCCGAGCCAAAAAAAGTAAAACTTCTGCAATTTAAGGGCTACGGGTGTGATATCAATTTTCCTACGTTCTAATTGACAAAAAATGATTTTAGAAAAAAGCCGGGTATTTTTTCGACTCTTATTTTATTTATTATGAATTAATTACTAATTTAATCTAATTAATTAATAAAAATTACTAAACATTTTTATAAAATTCTTCAAAATTTACAAAAAATGCCTTAGATGATACAGGAGCTAATAAAAATAAAAAACTGTACTACTTAGGGAAATAAGCTGAAACGAAAAGAAATAAGCTAAAGCTTCCTAAACTGAACATCTCGTTAAGTATTAAATGTTGCAATTAAAAACACAAAAGACCCTAGGGAGAGTTGGTTAGCCTGTTGGGTAATATGGTCGTATGAGCTGGATGCAAGAGGTGCTGGGTTCGAATCCACCCTCTTGCGTTTTTGGCAGTTTATTTTACTTATTTATTTTTTTTTTAACTGAGATTTGAAGGAAGATTTTTCTACAAAAACCAACTTTGTAAAGAGCTTAAAGTAAACTGATTTCACAGCTATAGCCCAACAGTGATCAAAGAACTAACAAACACCCAGATTGACAACTACTTAATAAGCTGTTTTAACAGCTTTTTAACTGCTGATTTGGACACAACAGAAACAAACACACCCCTTAGACAGATTTAGTCCCAAACACACCCTTGGACAGATTCATACCCAACACTCTTCAGCCACTGATAAGCACCAAATAAGCATAAATAAAAAGCAATATAAAAACAGAAATAAGCTAATCATTCAACTAAATAACTATGCTAAGTTAAAGGTACATAAGAAAACAATTACAATGGGAGTAAGCAGTTTGAATAAGCAAACTAACTATGGGGATTCCTAAGCTAGACATGGAAGAATAAGCAAATAAAGATTACAATTAAGCACTAATAAGCTAGAGTTACACTACTTCCTAACCAACTAGACTAATTTGCACCTAAGGGATCTAAATAAGCTACAAAAAGAAACTAATTAACACTAAAAGAAAGAAGCAAGCTTTGTTTCACTTTATTGCTGCAGATCAGTCCCAAGACAGCCCAAAGTGGTGCTTTTGAGCTTATTTATAAGCACTAAAGTCAACTCTAGTCTTCCAAAAGCAAAACCAGATAAAGTAGGCACTGTGGGCTCCCTAAAAATCTAACTTGCAACTGTTTTGAAGGCTTTTAATTGGTGAATAGAGGTCCCAAAAGGGGAGCAGATTGGGGCTTTTGAGAATCAAAAAGGATGCACAAGGGCAGTTTCACAAGCATTTATAAGCTACAAAACAAGTTTAAAATTATAATATAAGCTAAGATAGATTAACCTAAAACTACTAACTACTTGCAAAACTGAAATTAAATCTAATCCTAACTTTTAACTAATCTAAAATGGGGCTTAAAGAGGGATTGAGACAGAACCAAGAAGAGTTTTGTTTTTTAGAAAACATTCAAAAAGCATTTTTGAAACTTACAACTACTAAAGATCACTATGATGGTGACATTTACACTAAAGCAAACCATTTTGACATCAATCATGGGTCAAAACATGAATTTTGACCCAAAACTAGCAATTCAAACAACTGCCTCAATGGCGAAACACATGAACCAGTAAAAAAAAATGAGATTTAACGAAACTTCTTTTAACAACTCTAAATTATCTTAAAACTGAATTAAAACAACTTGAGAACACACTTTAAATTGGAATGGCAGAATAATATAATGAACCAAAATAAATTAGCATAAAAACATGAAGTTAAAAATCTGAAAATTGCATTAACTAGAAATCAAAGATTACAAATTAAAATGACAAAAGATATTAAAAGTGGGGCTAGAACAAGATTTCTAGACTGCCTTATCAAATGGCTACATGTTTCAATTTATACTAAAAGCTCTTTGGGTCTTCATCTGCTCTTGTGTTTCTTCTTGCATTAATCCTGGACATCCATTTTCCTTTGATCTCACTCCATTTAATCTTGGCCATTCATGGCTTCTTGTGCACCTAGGATTGCTGGTGGAATGGGTAACTCGTGACTTTGTCTTGGGTGAAGGGGATGAGTGGGATTGGGATATGGGATTGGCTGGGTAATGGGGTGATATGGAGGTGGAGTGTTTGGGGAGAAGGAAAAGAGTTTTAGGGTGCTAGGGTTCTTGGGAGCAGATAAAGGGTGAGGGCTTGGGTTTGTGTGGGCGGGAAAACAGGGAAGAAGAAGAGGATGGGGGTAGGGTTAACTATGACCGGGTAAGGGTTTGGGTGGACGGGTAACATTTGATTAGATGGGCTTAGGCTTAAAATGGGTTTGGGTAGTTTAAGACTTAGGATTAGTTTTGGAGTCAAGTAGCATTTAAGGGACCAAAAGTGTAAACTCTGAAATTCCAGGGACCACATATGTAACTTCTGAAAAGTAATCCAAGGGTCATTCTTGTCACTCCCAAATAAACCAAGGACTAATCTGTCATTTTTTTAAACTCGAAGGATTGAAATTGTAATTTTCCAAAATTTATCAAAATGACCAATTTTTGACAAGTAAGAATTACCAAAGGACTAAAAAAATGTTTATTTTCCAAATTAAAATGTCCAGGGGTAAATTCTGTCATTCTTTAAAATTCCAGGGACTAAAGTTGCCATTTTTGAAAGTTGGGGGACTGAAACTGCCAATTATGCAAACTTTGTTCGTTTTTCAATAATTTTGCATCTGAAACATATAAAACACAATTTTGAGATATTTTCAGTATTTTGATGCATTTCGGAGTGTTTTTAAATGTTTTGCAGTTCAGATTTGACCTAAAATGATGAGTGAATACGCACTCATCAGTTGTAATAGTTTATTAGGATGGGTAAAAACCATAACCCATGGATCTTAGCCCATACCCAAGTAGACTAGATACAATGTATACTTAGATACATTGAATCTAAAGAAAACCCATGGACCAACCCATAACCCATGACCCATAACCAAAAAACCCATGGGCAAAGAGGAGCGTTCCACGGATCCCTAGGATTACACTAGACGGATCCCAAGTGGAAGGGATCTGTGGGATCCGAGGAACAGTGAAGAATTTTGTCTATAAATAGAGAACCATTTCTTCATTCTAACTCACCCCTCTTCTTACTAAATCTCTCATACACTCTCATTCTCTTCTAACATATAGATCATTTGATCTAGAGAGTTGTTCTTCTTTCTTTCTATTAGTGATCCTCATATAGGTCCTTCTCTAAGGCGAGATCACGAGCATTCTACAAGTCATCCAAGCAAGGGGTCCTTGATTGATTTGTCACCCCGCAAGATTTCTGTAGCAAAGATCTTGTATTTGATATTTCACATACTTGTTGTGTAATAGTCGTGTTGGTTTGGTCCACCGTGCTACGGACTCGGTATTTAGCTTTGTACCGGAAAAAGTGTAAGCAACGTTGTGAAGGCTTCTCCGCCAAGTGAAGGAGTTTGTTGACATAGTGCTTGAACTCTCGAGTAGGTGACTCGGGGAGTGGAGTAGGGCAAGGAAGGTGTCCTTGTATCCGAACCACTATACATCGGTTGTGTCTTTTCTTTCCCTTCGCTTTACTTTATTTACTTGCTTTATCATTAGATCTATACTTTCTCTACATCCATAAGATCTCACATATTAACGAACCTAAAAGTTTTTGAAACTAACTTAAAATCGACAAAACTATTCAACCCCTCCCCCATTCTAGTTTTCCACAGAAACATTGCTATTGCTCTCATATGCTTATCAACTTATAGGACTTACAATTTTTCAAAATTGATTTTTGATAGTATGGTGAAAATGTGGATAATCAGTTCAAATTTTTAATGTATCCACGATTTATTCAAACAGTTTTGGAAACCACACAAGTTAAACTCAAGTTCCATGCAAACATTTACAAAACTCATTTCCTCAAACCAAAACTTTTTAGCAATATGAAGATGGCATCTAAGGGGTTCAATGGACTTGTAGTAACTTTGTTTGAAAACATGTTACACATTCAGGGTGAAGGATCAACAACCCTAGTTTACTCCCAACACACACACCCAAAACTTATGGTTCTCAATCAGAATCCCAATCATCTTCATCACCACTTAGGAATAATACCAGACAGGACTCTGATGTTCCTCAGCACAGAGTTCATACTATCACTAATGATGCAGATGGGGCTGTCTCTGACAGTATAAGAAGGGCTGCTCCAACTGACACAGGCTTAGAAGCTGGTCAGGTCATGGGTAACATAAATAAAACCCATACTATGGCAACATCTAATGAATTTGGCTCTAAATGATCAACTACAGGTGATGGAAACCCCAGCCACATGGATAACATGGGGTATATGCCCAATGATCCACCTCTCTCAGAAGTTAACACATCTAGAAGTGGTGAGGGCAGTTTGCAACTTATACAGGATTTGATGGCTACATGTACCAGACTGATAGAACAGGTGCCTATCTTGGAGCAGGATCTTGAGAATACTAAAACTTTGCACAAAAGGGTCAACACCAAACTTATTGGCAAAGTGAAGTTGTTGCAGCTCAAGGTAAAATCACTTCAACAACCAAGAAGAATCAAATTGGCTGTATCAAGCTCAGAAAGCTCTGATGAAGACATGGAGCAAGGAGATTCTTCCAAACAGGGGAGAAAATCTAATGAAGACTATAATGCAGATATTCAGGGGAGGATGGATTTTGATATGGGACATAATGATGAGCAACCTGAGCAAGTTTATCAAGACACAGAGCATCCATTTGATGTTGAAAACCTTTTGAAGAATGTGGAAAAGGTAGCAAGACAGATAGGAGTTACATTTGATACTGCAGCTGCTAGAAGAATCATTACACAAGTAGTAGTGCAAAATAAAGAAGGTACTGCTGATATTTCAGTTGATATTGCTAGTAATCCAGGTACTGGTACTCCAACAAGAGTTGATACTGAAGAAAGCTGTCTTAAAAGGAAAGCAACATCATTTGATTCCAATTCAGAAAAGAAGCAAAAAGTTGAAGAATATACTTGAAGAGGTTGAAACACCAGAAGACATTACTGATAAACAACTTCAACAAATGATGGTAGCTATTCCAGATGCAATGTTTGTTGAACCATTGCAGTCGAAATATCCCATTGTTGATTAGGAAATTCACTCAGATAAATTTGGTACATTCTGGAAGATCATCAGATTGGGAAACAATGTGGAAATGTGCAAGACTTTTTCTGATGTAGTCAAGGCATTTGATAGAGATGATCTTGTAAAGCTATGGAAATTGGTCAAAGAGAAGTTCATCCATGCAAACTTTGAAAATAACAAGGAACTAGAGCTATGGACTGAGCTGGTTAGATTATTTGAACCTGATCCTTTTGATAGTCTCTAGAAATTTCATATTCCAGACATAGCTACTATATGGAGATTGTATGACACATCTGGTGTGCATCATGTATCTACAATTGATGGTACAGATGTTTTTATGCTGGTAGAAAAGGAGTACCCTCTCAGAGTTGGAATTTTGGTGTTTATGCTATCTGCAAAACTTATTGTGGATGAAGACTCAGAGATGGCAAGATATCTAATAAGAAAGATCAGGAAACGGTGTGACTAAGCCATGAAGACTGCAAGAAGAAAGTAGTGTTTGGAATAATCCTCAGAGCCCACTTAAAAGAAACTTGTCATTAAGGCTAATCACAAGTTTAGGGGATGATTGTTGGAAAATATTAAGCTTCACACTTAATACTGCTAATATAAGTTAGTACTACTAGTATTGCTAAGTATAGCAGTTAGTACTGTTGTTTGTTTTGAAAAGACGTTTGAAGACTGTAACAGAATATACAAGATATATTCTATGTATTTAGAAGATATACTTAGATATTTTTATTGTACATGACTCCTTATCCTATAAAAGGAGGTCCTAGGTTTTGTTAACAAATACAATTAATTAGAACAGTCGTGTGAAAAGCTTCAAGGTTGTATACCCTGATACTAGCTAAAGTATCCGTATTATTGTTTAATAATATTGAAGTAATTTGATAAGTACTTTGTCCATTGCATCTTTTCTGTTCTATTAGTTATTTTTCTAAGTGTTACCAAGTAGATTCCGCATACTTGTTAGCATTAAGCTTTATTTCATTCATATTTGTTTTGGAATCATCCAAAGCAATATACTTATACAAGCTAAGTAGATCTAAGGTTTGGGACTCACAAAGACTCCAATCTACAAAACTTTTGATATTGCCAAGCGACCACCTGGTAACTTATAGTACACAAAGATATTTAAGGTAGGAAAACATAGATTGTTTAAGGGGATACTTGAGGAAAAGAATTAGTCTATTTATAATTTTCACCTGCAAATCCATTTCCATTTTGCTATCAACTTCCATATATATAAAGGGAAAGAGTAAGATATTTGTGATAGTGACTATATATCGTAAAGTTGGGATACAATATGAGGTTCTTCGAAAGATCTTACTTCAAACACTTGGCTACGTGAACCACCATGTCCTACGAAAATAGATTGAAAAAGAAATATGCACTTTAACTTTAAAAGGTTGGTAATTAGCTTAGTTTCTCTTGGCTGAAAATGATATTAAAGATTATATAGAAACTTCTCATGGAACTTTAACTGAAGAAAATGTGTTTTCTCATATAAAATTATATTCTGATCATGTTACTGATGTTTTAGTTGATTATGGAAATGAACGTGCTAAAGTTATATCATTTATTGTAATATATTTTATTTTGTAATACTTGGTATACTAATATTATAAAGACAAATTTATACATCAAAGATAATTTTTTTTAGGTCAACCAAGCACAACATGTAACAATATTACCTTATTTCCTGGAACTTGTTAGGTGATGAGTGTTTTGACAACTACATTTATATTTTCGATTAGCAGATTCTATCACAACTTGCGTCTGCTATCATACCACATGTGCGAAAAACAATCCAAAATAATCTTTCAAGAAACAACGTAGTAAGAGCCTTTACATCACAAACAATGTCAAATTATGTATCATAAACCCCATCTAAAAATTCACCCATTTTGAGCAGTTTTCTACCTGTCAAACCCACCGATTTCAAATGGGTCAACAATCGAAACGTCAACCAAATAGTTATCATACTTAAAACCTCACCCAAACACTTAAATAAATGATTCAACAGCTCAAGATCTACCCGAAATTTTTTAATAGTAAAGTTATTTTTTAAAAGGCCATTATCTACTTATAAATGGTAGATTGAGTGCATGCCTTACGATTTTTGGATATAGGTTAACCCGATAATTTTGACGACATTGACCTGGGTAACCCGTTACCAACCTGATTGTGTAACCGGTACCAAGTTCAATCCTAAAGCATTATATGTAACATCATACTTTAACCCCATTTTTCCCCAGATGAGTCAGTGTAAAAAACTTAATGGTTGATAAATAATAAACTTAACGATCAAAGCTGAAAAAACATTATATGTATGATCAAAGCATTATGTGATAATGCATGGTATTATGATCCCTATAAAATCACAAATGCTAATTCGAAGTTTGTTTTAATTATTTCCCAATACTTAATTTGAATTTATGGGCCAATACCTTACTGTATATTTTATTTAATAACTAAAACCATCATTAGAAAGCATGCTCTGTGTTAAAAGTTAGAGTCTGTTTGGTTTGTTTATAGGAATCACAATGGATATTGGTATAATAATATAGTGGTATGGGAATGAGTTTGATAGTTCAAAAAATGTTGTTTGGTTTATATATTGTTTGATAAATATGAAGAAAAAGAGTGAGGTGAGTGAAATTAGTGGTGGAATAGGGCCCATGGATGGTTTGACAAAATCCACCAAGTCCAAGTGGTATGGATCTATGGGTTTTGATATGCAGGGCCCACATAAATGGTTTGGCAAAATCCCTCAACCAAATAAACACAAATGGTATTAAACTCATACCCTGATTCCCACACCCATATACCAAACGGACCCGTAGTACCAAATCGACGTTACTTTATACATGGACAAAGCAAGCTACACTTTCTCAGCACCCACGCCCAATCATGCAACTATTAAATCTAAAAACAAAAACAAAAAAAAAATAAATAAATAAATAAATAAACAAAAATATTACCTTGGTTTACACCAATGACATCCTTATTGTTTAAAATTTCAAATGTTTCGACAATCATGTTTTTCTCATCACAATGAGTATTAATCCTTTTTTAAGATCTATCCCTATTGTTCCACCCACCAGGCCTTGCATAGGCTGCACATTGCAATAGAACTGATACTGCATTAAGGAGAAGTTTTTTTGATAGTAAACAAATAACTTTTATTAACAGACTAAGGGCTGTTAATAAAAACATTGAACCTTTCTCATGAGTCTTCAGTATCACCCGTTGTTCTCCATCTATGGGGTTTACTAATGGAAGGCAGTTTTTTTTTTGGGTTTCAAGTTTCGACTCTTCAAAGTGCACTCCATGGTAAGGCCTATCAAAAGTTGATATGGTCTTACATTTTAGACGAAGACCCCTATCGGATCCATTCTCATCTTCGTGCCATACACGTAGCCGTTTAAGGCACCAATCAGTTATAAATGGAAGGGCAAATTTTTTTTGGGTTTCGACTCTTCAAAGTGCGCTCCATGGTAAGGCCTATCAAAAGCTGATCTGGTCTTACATGGACTTGTTTAAGGTGAAATGGGATTTTTCCCTTTTCTCTCAAATGCCTTAGACGAATACCCCTATCAGATCCATACTCATCTTGGTGCCATAAATGGAGACGTTTAAGGCATCAATCAGTTATGAATTACAAAAATACATACATCAGTTTGCTCGAGTTTCTTTTTATGCTCTGCTGCCTAAAAGATGACACCAATAAGAAAGAAAGGACATTTAGATGATTGTGATATGAAATGACAGTGGTACTTTCAATCCATTTACATATAAATGGGTCGACTTGATTAAATTTTATTAATGATGGGCTAAACGGGTAGAGTAAAAAGAATAAGCTTCAAGGGAACCGGTTTGGAAGTCACCTAATGCGTCTTTTAATGCATAAAAGCTTCTAAATTTTTTTCCTTCTTTATTGTAACCGAAATAGTGTACTAATAGTAACTATAGTGACAAACTAATTATTAAGAGAAATTTTAGTCATAATGAAGAAGTATACTAATAGTACCATGTTAATTCATGACTCGGGAGATGTCTATTTTTCAGGAGGACTTGCTCCACTGGTCAATACACTCCCTATACAAAATAATATCATAATATGAATTTTGGTATTAGAATAAAGGAAAGTTCAAGTATGTGCAAGAAATTATATATGAAGAAGTTTTGCATTACTTCATGGTACGAACCAATGGTGCTGGTGGGGAGATTAGGAAGGCTAAGTTTCTTTTCTTTTTTTGGCATCCAGTATGGCCGTAACATTGGTGAAACAATGGTTGTCACATATTAACTCATCAACACATAAGCCAACAGCTGGTTCACTTACAATCTATCTAAATAATGCACATGATAGGGTACATGTTTGTTTGTCCCCATTATCTTTTTATTTTTCGAATTCCTACATAATCACCAAATATCTCTAACTAAGACCGTCTCAATCCCCAAACAAACTTAATAAACAAACATAAATGGTTTAACGTATTTAAGAAATCTAATATGCTTTTTTCCATTCATGAAAGGTCAGCTTTTAATATTTCCAGATAAGCTTACATAATACATACTAAAGGGTTGTTTGGGATTAAAGGTGTTGTTAGGAATTGATTATGGAAGTTGCATAAATAGGGTTGTTTGGAATTTCTTACAAGGGTGATGTTTGGATTTGCTTATCGAACCACATCACCCAATAACTCAAATTTAGCAAAAAGCTCAAACGAATCAGAATGTGTCACCTGTGGTAATGAAAGTAGCTCGACCAGTTGATCCCGCATGACTTGTCCTTCCAATCCGGTGCATGTAGTCGTCCTTGGTATGAGAATATGCCACCAAAAATATATAAAGTAAAAAGAGTTGCTTTTAAAATCATCAACTGTTGATCTTGTATAAGATCTTGCGACATGAAGTTACAAATTCACAATCTAGAGTTTATAATTTTGTAAGAAAAGTATTTTCTAGTGGTCATATAGTAATATGATACTACATGCAACAAAACTGATTATCATTCGATAAAATATAAACAACGGTTTACCCGAATTTTAAACTAATTTGAGAGGCTCTTAGTAAATTATGCCTAACATCTTAACCAAGCCAAAATCACCAGGCGCATTCTTAACCAAGCCAAAATCAGCAACTTTTGCTCTCATATCATCACCAAGAAGAATATTAGACGGCTTTAAGTCTCGATGAATAAAGCTTTGCAGTGCCAAACAATGCAAATACTCGACCCGTCTTCTCACATCTAATTGCAAAAAACATCAAATACCTCACATTGGAGATGGATATCATCGTCTCTTGAAATAAATTTGAAACCTGAAAATATAAAATTATCAATAATATCATATACAAAAATACATTACAACAACCAAATCATACATATCAAATTAAATATATTTAATTGAATCGGAACAAAATTAAAGTGACAACATATAAAAAAACACATACAAATTATGCAGAGTATGTGATTCGGTCTCAGTTTTTTATTTTTCATACTCGGCTGCATCCCAGTCCTGAATTACTGGGTTTACATCATAAATATAAAAAAAACAGCAATAATTCAAACCAAATCAGTTCAATACAATTAAAACATACCGAAATTATTGAGTTTGATTCAATAATACAAAATTTTAGTCCTTAATTAGGGTTGATGATAATCTTTGACTCAAAGATATATAGACCAATTTGTAGGTAATTTTGGATATTTTTTGAATGTATTGAATTTGATTGGTGAATTGAAACTGAAAATTGAATACCGGTTTACAAGAAAGAAACGTATAGAGGAAGATTGGTTGAAACCTTTTTTGACTATGTTCTCAAAAAGTATTGCATTAGGGTGTTGTACATAGGCTCCATAAAAGGAATGCCACATCCAATATTTATCGTGTTTTTAATACCCCATGAGTCCATGCTTTAGGGCGCTTATATAAAAGCTTTTATATATATATATATATATATATATATATATATGTGTGTGTGTGTGTGTGTGTGTGTTTTTATTAGATAGTATAAATAAAGGTTATTGTATTTAAAGGCTATCTTGTATTATTTATAAAGTTAAGTGAATGTTGTGTTATTAGTTAAGTTAATGGGGTACTAAAATATAATCTTAATAAGTTTAGGGAGTATATTCTGTTTGGGAAGGGATATTGGTATCCCTTCCTTAGATTTTATATTTTTTATTTACTTATTTTTATTTTTTTAATAACATCTTTATTATCAAACTACAAAATATAAGGTCAAAAGTTAAAAAGCAAAAATTTTAAAAACTCAAAACAAGATAATTATTTTAAGATAAAAGGAGTATTATAGTATGTTTGGCAAAGAGATTAGGAGCGTTTAGGTTTAACATTTAGCAGCTAAAATTGAAAATTCATTTTACAATAAGCATTTTGCGCTTTATTTTTATTTATTAGAACACTACTTTTCAAATGCTACTTGAAGAAGCATTTAACATTTGCGTCAGTGTTTATATCATTTTACATTTCATAATCACAAATATATGTACATTATCAAACGTTTTTATAACACAAACAACTACTACTAACCACTACTACTAGTTTTTTCAAACATACAAGGAACAAGTGTTTTTTGTTTTCAAGATAAAACTTATTCAACATGGCGTTGCACCTCTAATATAATCAAGATCCATCGATAGAGGCACTTGTGATAAAAATTAATTATGCTAAATGTCATGAACCCAAGTTTGGTCATTATATATTTATATTGCTCCCCCTTTATGGTTGTTGTTAGATTATGTTAAAATCATTTGCACTTCAAATAAGAAAGGCACGTGGTCACTCGAATTCATATTTTTTCATAAATATCAAACATGTCACACACATCGACTTTCAAGTTAGTGTGTGTCGGGGTTCACTCCGAGGGGACATACACAAGGCCTAAAACATCATACAAAGAGTCAAAGATATAGTACGACACGCACCATCATACGCGTCACAAGTCACGCCTAGCTTGAAGCAACAAGACTTAGTGAGTTAGCCCTCTCCAATGATATACAACCTTCATGTTATTAGGTAGACGTCTCAAAATCATTTAGAAAACGAATTTACTTAACTTTACGTTCATCAATTATTCCCTAACTAATATGATTATATCGTGTATCCATGTACACTTATACCCTTTAAACGTCACATATGCACCATGATCATGTAATTGTTGGGTTTTAATAATCATAACAATTACATAAACAAGTAAACATCATCAAAGCATGCAGCGGAAGTAATAGGAATAATATATGTAAATAATTAACCGAATAAGAATGTGCGTACCTTTTAGCAAATCAAGAAACATACGATAATGTGAACGATGAACAAAAACCCAAACCCTAGCTTAGGGTTAAACAATATTCGACCCAAAGAAGTCGACCACCAAGAAATCCCACAAACACAATTATATTTGTCCTTCGTTCTTGTACACACGTACTAATATCGAATTGAAGTGAAACACTAGGTTCTTGATCACAAACAAACCAAACACTTATTCTTGAGTTGGAAAAATCGAAACCCTTGGGTGGGTTGGTATACGATCGGCCAAGACAAGAAAGACGGAAAGAAGAAGAGAAATTAGGTTTGCAAGTCACCAAGATTAGGTTATGAATGAATACAAGGGTTTGTATATATAGGTAACCAATCTTGGAGAAAAAGTTTGTGTAGGAATGGGTTTGGGAACCCATAACCGATCGGCCTAGTACCCAAGGAGGGTTTCTAGATCCTTCCCGACTTCTAATTTCATCTCTAGTCCCTTTAGTTTACATTTAACGACCGTTAGCCAAACTTCATTAAATATTAACTATCGTTAAGTATTTATTTCGTGACAAATAATTAATAATAATAACATTTATATATATTAATTATTTAACATCAATTCTCATACGTAATGTGTGCAATCCCGAAGTCTCGAGTTCGAATCCGGTCATACATATATTAAAATATCCATAAAACCTTTCAACTCCCACTTGGATATTACTTAATATAGTAATGACATTGGTTTAGTCTAGCCTAACACGCCAATGCACCCAGATCGAATCGAGTATGGTATCCTGGAAAACCATTTAATGATTCATCATTTTTACTTATCCTTTTGCTACTAATACTACATTAACTATGAATATGGATCAAGTCATTTCATAAGTTAATATTCTGTTTCTCGTTATATCTGATTGAACAAGATTACCAAATCATCTGAACGTATTCCAGATAGATCTTGGGTATGGCCATACAAACATCTTGTCAACCCTACGAGGGGCCCAAATATAGTATTATGCTTTGAAACAAATTCAAAGGAACAAATTCTCTTGACTACAAACATAACTCATGAACTTTGCAACACTTCTGAAAATAGCCCTTATAACTACCAGTTACGGATAGCGTTAGATTATCTCACACAAGTGCACTACATTCATAACAGTTATCTAGTATCTCAAGTCTGAGGATAAACATTTCATGATTTACTTAATGACAGAGATCCATAAGTATAATCATGTAAAGTTGGGATCTGTCCTATATTCAATTCATTGAATATCATGTGAATCTGGTATGTCCCACGCATCAATATACTTTAAATATATTCTACCAAAACTCAGATTTGTCTTAATTCAATGACATTCCCACATCATTGATCGACAACGGACTATTTAGAATAACATAAGTCATTCACGGATTAAACATGCAAATATAGGATATAATATTAAGAAAATGAAAAATAAACATAAACAACTATTTTATTTCATTAAAATAATGTTTGTTCATAACATCCTTTATCCAAATACCAATCACAGGTCTGCATGAAACTACTAGCTAAACGAAGTCCTATCCCATCAGCAAGATGGTCGAAGTTTTTCTTTTGGCAAAGGCTTCGTAAAGGGATCAGCTAGATTATCATCTGTATGAACTTTGAGTAGATTGGTTTCACCTATTTCGACTTGTTCTCGAACATAGTGATATCGTGAGGAAAATGTTTCGCCCTTCATGACTCCAGGCTCATTGGAAAATGTTATTGCAGCAGAGTTGTCACAATACACATTTAAAGGTAATTCGAATGAGGGCATTACTCTGAGTCCCTAAATGAATTTCCTAATCCAAACAGCTTCCATCATCTTCCGAAGGCAGCTATGTACTCAGCTTCGTAATAGACATCGCCAGTCGTTGTTCCGCTTCTTGCTCTTCCATCAAATGCTCCTCCATTAATGACAAAGACATATCCCGTTTGAGACTTCTTATCATCTTTATCAGTTTGGAAAGACGCATCGCAAAAACCTGTAACATCAAGTTCTGGATTCCCACCATACACTAGAAACATTTCTTTAGTAGCCCTTAGATACTCAAGAATGTTCTTAACAGCATGCCAGTGTTTCACACCTGGATTCTGTTGATATCGACTGGTGATATTTTGTGCAAACGCCACATCAGGCCTTGTACATCTCACAGCATACATGATAGATCCTACAGCCGAAGCATAAGGAAGTTTTCTCATGTGTGCCACCTCTTCAGGTGTTGACGCACATAGTTCACTACTTAAGCCATGTTCAGGTTGCATCGGCAAATATCCCTTCTTGGAATTATGCATATTGAATCTCTTCAATATTTTATCGATGTAAGTACTTTGGCTTAGTCCAATCAACTACCTTGATCTATCTCGGTAGATCTTGATTCCCAGAATAAATGCTGCTTCCCCTAAATCCTTCATAGAAAAGCACTTTCCAAGATAAGACTTTACATCTTGCAAACTTGGAATGTCTTTTCCCATGATCAATATGTCATCGACATATAAGATAAGGAAAATAATATTACTCTCGCTAGCTTTGTGATTTACACATGGCTCATCAAGATTTTGAGTGAAACCAAATTTCTTGATTTCTTCATCAAACTTCTTGTTCCATTGCCTTGATGCTTGCTTCAACCCATAAATGGATATTTGAAGTTTGCATACACGCTTTGGAAATTTTGGATTCACAAACCCTTCAAGTCAGCCATATAGATGTCCTCATCTAGGCCAATTAAGAAGGAAGTTTTGACATCCATTTGCCATATCTCATAGTCATAGTATGCAGCTATAGCTATAAGAATTCTAATAGCTCTAATGTCTCTGAGGAGAAAATGTCTCCTCGTAGTCTATCCCAAAAGTTTGAGTAAACCCTTGAGCTACAAGACGAGCTTTATAGGTGTGTACATTGCCATCCATGTCAGTCTTTATCTTATAAAGCCACTTACTTCCAACTACCTTGGCATTTGGAGGTAAGTCAACCTCTATCCGGACTTCAAGTTATCTCTCATGGATTGCATTTCCCCATTCATTGCGACTTGCCATTTGTCCTTTCGTGACACATCATAGCGACCTTATAGTTAGCGGGTTCACCAAGATCCCCTAACATATTTTCCTCAGCATTCACGTTAAGACATAGGCGTTCAGTGCCGCAGCGTAGCCCTTGCGGATCTACGAATGGGAACCACTTCAACTTGGTGGAACACTGACTTTCGGTTCTACTTGAGGTTGGCTAGTGTTTTCAGAAGGTGGTGTATCTTCTTGATCATCTTCCAGATCATAAACTCTCCCACTAAATTCATGAGATATGAGATCCCTTTCAAGGAAGTCTCCATACCTAGCAACAATTACTTTGTTTTCAGGTGGAAAGTAAAAGTAGTAACCCATAGTTTCCTTTGGGTATCCTACGAAGATACACTTAACAAATCTTTGTTGTAGCTTATCAGCTGAGTCACGTTTAACAAACGCCTCACAACCCCATACCTTTAAGTAAGACAAGTTGGGAGCTTTCCCATACCACACTTCATAAGGAGTCTTATTAACCTTCTTAGTTGGAACCATATTCAAAATGCGAACAACAGTTTCTAAAGCATAATCCCAAAAGGATAAGGGAAGAGTTGTAAGATTAAACATTAATCGCACCATGTCTAACAATGTACGATTTCTTCTCTCAGATACACCATTTTGTTGTGGAGTATATGGAGAAGTGAGTTTCTGGACAATCCCACACTCAGCAAGATAATCTTTAAACTCTTGGCTTAAATATTCACCACCTCTATCGGATCGAAGAGCTTTAATCTTCTTTCCTAGTTGCAATTCTACTTCACTCTTGAAAATCTTAAATGTTTCAAAGACCTCATGTTTATGTTTAAGTAAATAAACATAACCATAACGACTAAAATCATCAGTAAAGGTTAAGAAGTAGCTAGCACCCTTCCTTGACACATGTCTTAGTGGTCTACATACGTCAGTATGTATCACACCAAGAAGATCGGAAGCCCTTTCTAAACTATTTGTAAAAGTTTTCTTGGTCATCTTCCCATATATGCAAGATTCGCATTTATCAAATGATTCATCATTGATGTCTTGTAAAAGCCCATCGTGTTGCGACTTTTGCATACGTTTCTTGCCTATGTGAGCAAGTCTACAATGCCAAAGATATGAAGAATCCAAATCACTTTTGATTCTTTTATTATTGATGTTAAAAATGTGAATTATTTTTATCAATCACATTATCATGCAAATCAATTTCAAACACACCATTTCTGGGAATAACATTAAAGTAAAAACACCATTTAAAGAAACCGAAATTCCATAATCAGTAAATGTATGAATAAAACCAATATCTTTCAACAAGGAAACAAAAACGACACCCCTAACAATAGAAGGCGCCGAATGACAATCGTTCAAAGATGCGTACACTTACTAAACACGAAGGTAAAACTAAATCAAAGCGTGCATATAGCTTCAACGACCGTGCATGTGCTCCATTACCCACGTGGTGTATTGTTGTCCATAGGCGAGCTTCCTTGCACCTCTAAGTCCCTATAGTGTATTACAAATGTGAATACCACATCCAGTATCATATACCCAGGAATTTATTTTATGAGGAAAACCAAATAATTCTATCATCAAAAGAGTACCTGAAGTGCTAGCAACAACTGCCAGATTTTTATACCTCTTAGTACGCGAACTCATCAAGGTAGAGCGGACAGTTCCTCTTCCGTTGTCCTACCTCGGTCGCATGATGACAAGCCTGATCCTTTTTAGGATTCTCATGCTTTTTGGGAGGGTACTTCTTGGGTTCTTGTTGATAAGACATAACTTGTTTTCCCTTATCAATTTTACCCTTACCTTTCCCTTTCTTGTTCGCTAGCGGCTTATTAGGCTTAGAAATCCTACCCTTTTGGATGGTAAGTACCGTAGGTGTAGGAGCCTTCTTGGGCAAACCTTTCTCGTAGTCAATGAGCATTGCGTGTACCTCACTAACTGTCTTCCCCGTGCAATGCATATTGTAATTGCGCATGAAACCATCAAACTCCTTGTTAAGGGATCTATTGATAAGGCCAATTTGTATGTCATTAGGGTAGACGTAATTGAGTCTCCCGAGCTGGTCCATGTAACTCATCATTTCCAGATAGTGGGCGCTCACAGGTTTCCCTTCCCCTTGCTTGCAACTGTGTAGGGCATCTATCAATCATAGACTCTGTCACAAGCTTCTCAAACAACCAAATAAGTTCGTGAGCATGAGGTGAGGGAAGTAATTCTCAAACTGTTTTTGCAAGTTTGGAACCATACTCCCAAGCATAATGCAGGAAACCTCATTATATCTATCATACTGCTTGCTATGTACCACATGCTTCAGAAGTTAGAGTAGCATCACCGCAGGTTCAGGAGGACAAGGCGTTAGTCAAATAATCTAGTCTTTTGGCAACCCTCAAGACAAGGTTGCCAATACCAATCATTGAAATTAGCGCTACACAGATCAATTTATCTCGATCAAACATAGATTTGAACGACGAGGCTAGTGCAAGATATTCAAATTTTGGAGCCATTTCATTTGAAAATAAAAGTTCAAAAGTTAGTACTTTCGATAAATAAACATTCAAGAAAATAAAATGCCCTTTGGTCAATATTCATATTAACCATAGAATTTTCCTTGAATTTAGGACCCTCATTATCATAGTTTCACCACATCAGTTGATCTGCTAGTGGTGAAAATATATGTAACATATTGGATTTCACATACACATCAAACCATAACCAAAGTAGGCATACAAAAGATGAGTTTTAGAGAGAGAAAGTTAGAGGTTTGGGAACTTTAGTGAGAGAAAGAAAAATCTTATTATGAGCTCCAACTCTCTACCTTGGGAGGTAGAGAGTATTTATAGTCATTACATAAAACGCCACCTGACGGGCTGTGGATCAGGCATACAGTGGGTAAAGACCCGTCCGTCCTCCACGGTGTTACAAAACTAAATACTACTTAACATTTAATAACTACGACTACGAGCTTTCTAACGATTACATATACTTGAGGTGACCGACACTTTAACTACTGGATTTTCCAAATCCTAACAATCTCCTCCTAAGGGAGATCACCTCAAACACACATTAAATTACATAGAAAACAAACAGATATTACATTGAGATTGTTCTTGGATTCTTGTTCAGTAGCTCGTAGTCTTTGATTCTTCATTTTCGCATGTTTGGATAATCTGAGTGGAGGTCTTTAACCGATCCACGGATAATGAGTTATGAGCCGCCTTTGAAATCATCACCACATTAATCTCTGACTCATCCATTGTGGTGTTGGTATTATGTGATGTTGTGACATTTGGACCGACATGCTTACATTCGATCATGATATCTTCTCATCAGAGTAGCGGAAGCATTCGTTGATTCATGATATTGGCAGCAGAAAGCGTAAGCATGGAGTGAAAATATCCGAGTCATTGATGCACTAATCATGATTTCTTTGGAACTGAATGTGTTGAGTGAGAATGCGGCTATGGATTGACCGCTTTATTCGATCGACTACAAACGCCGGGTGTACCTGCATAAGACAGTTAGCAACAAAGCGCATGAAAGTGTCTTTGATCACATTCGATGAATTGAGGTACACGCCCACGGTTCCCGCTGATCAAGCATAAGTACGCCTTTTGGATCGTATAATTCAAGAATTTCCTTGACAGGGGTTTCGCATTTGCTCTAGTTGTTCTCAAACCGAACGCCTCAAAGAAGACAACACGGAGTGAGTGAATCAAATGAAATGAGGTTCAGCGATTGATGAAAAGAGATTTGAAAAACAATCGCGTATTGCTCAATAGAAATTGTTTTTGCAATACAACGAAGGTTTTAATGAAAATCAATTATCAATCATAAACACCTTTTATTTTGAGAAATAAGTACACAATCGATGTGCTAAAGAAAAGAGTTTTTAAGCACAACGACCGGTTTTTCAAAAGTAACCGTCAATCCATAACTCGAACCGGATTGATTCAAAAGATTGAATCGCTCCATTGTTTCGTCCGGCTTGTCACATGGTTGATCTATTGGATAGATCTGACATGCCACCTACCAATAGCTTGTTTGATGTTGACTCCGAAGGCTTTCCATCTTCATCGTGAATATGTATGCATATCACTTAGATGTTATGGCAATACCACAAGGATAATACGTAGGACTCATAAGATATAATCTCTCTTTCCACATTGTGTGAAAAAGAGAGTCTTCATTGAAAGTGTCCTAAAGAGATTTATATGATGATCTCGTGGCTCTAGACTCAATTGTGCATATTTGGTTCCTATGGCGGAGACTAGGGAGAGGGTCTCCTACTTCAATATCAACAATCTCTAAGAGAAAGTCGATAGATTATGTCGGTTCCCTGTGAGAATGAAACAAGCCCTTTTAAGAGGAACTTGAGTGGTTTAGAAAGTTGAAGTGCAAAAGTCGCCACCTTTGGGTCCATGACGTCTTGTCTTCAATACCGATGTTACCTTGGTAACCACCAGTAGTATATGTATTGAACCCGGTTTTACGCCTCTAAGGTTGAATTAATGGAGGGCTATTTCTTTTCACCCCTTTTCACATTCAATTCTTTTTCATTCTTCAACCCCTTGAGTGCTTACCGAGACTTCATAACTAGAACCTTGTTGGGTTTATTCCATTACTAGCTCAGTCTCGATCCGACTCTTCCCATATCTCACTTTTCTCCTTTTTTCATCATAACTAAGGACTTCTACACTATCTAGTGGATTGTCCCTGGGTAGATCCCTCTGGTTCTGGCGGATCATGGGACCTTAATCTAACCTTATCATCCTTATATCACCATGCATAAAGTAGAGTTGGTCGGTCTTTTGGTGTAGTTCTTCCGCCTTGAAACCAATTGAAAACCATTTGAAAATCAATCAAGATACTTGTGATATAGAATCAAAGCATTTTGTATCTTAATTGTTTTGATATTTTAGAAATGCTCCCCCTCAACATATGCATAAAATTCAGAATTTGTTTAGCACATGGAGGCAAGAGATCTTTGAAATCATTAGATTAAGAATGAAAGGTCCAATCTTTTGATTAACATTTTCTAAAATGATCATCATCACTTCCCAATCAATTTGAGTAGATAAGACATTTTGAGGAAGGATGAGGTTTTCTCAAGTTTGCTCCCCCTCAATATGTGCCTCGAATTTTGAAAGAGTTTTTTTTGCACATATTAGAGGAACCTCGCACTTAGAGACAATTCATCACGCTTCAATAATTTGAGGTTTAAAATAGATGCTCCCCTCAACATGTGCATGGAAAATTTGAAATCGTTTGTCACTTGCGGGGAGAAAAACATGCTAAACACTTATGAAACCATTTATCGAATTATCAGTTTAAATCCAATTTAAATCACAAATTCTTCCCCGATCACAATTATCAAATCATTTGAGATTTGTGATCTCTGCAGATTTAAATTAATTTTGAAAGCTTTTAAGGAGAATTGTGACTTGATTATGAAAACGTTTTAACCGATAAGGATTGGATTTTGAGACTTTAAACTCCATTGATTAAACATGCATAATTATCTTTTGAAAACATAATAATAACCAAGGTCTGGAACCAATTGTGTAACATTGTAAAACATTTAGAGTAGACCTTACTCATTTAAGTGCAAATTGTTTGAAAAGAACACTTTTTGATTTAATTGAAAAATCGTTCTCCCCCTCAATCAATGACGAAAGTCGTTGATTGATGAATTGAGATTTTGACACTTGATAATTTCTTTTGATTTTTAAAAATAGAGTCCGAAGTGTTTTCAAAACAATTGAGTTTTCATAAGATTGCAAATATTTTTCAGAGGAATCATTAGAAGGAAAAATATTTGAAATTAAACGTTTGTCTTGTTATTGGACATTTGTTTTAGACTCGAGCATTAGGTTTGAAACATGAGATAAAGCATGGCTCTGTTTTTCTTTGAAAAGGTACCTGAAATAACAATAAACTATTTTTTACTTTCTCCCAAAATATATATATATATATATATATATATATATATATATATATATATATATATATATATATATATATTATTTTTATTTAAAAAACATTCGAACAACATCTAAAGTCCCGTGTCATTCTTTTGAATGACAAAGACAAAGACCGTAGATATTATCGAATCGAGGAAGAAAAACATGACAAAAAGACAATATATATATATATATATATATATATATATATATATATATATATATTTAGATTTTCAGATTTTTATGGACTTTTGAAAGTTTTATATTTTTGTATTTTGCTTTTTGAATAAATATATACAAAATATAGATGAAGGAAAGACCTTTACTCCTCGTCTTCCTCCTGAAGACGTTTGAGTGTTTCTAGTTGAAAGCTTTTCAAGCCAAGTCGAGGAAGAATAAACTCAAAACGTTCTCTCGGAAGAACTTTGGTGAAGATGTACGCTAACGGTATTCCGACTTCACAAAATAGAGTTCCACCACACCGTTTTCCACTTGCTCCCTGATGAAATGATGTCCGATGTCAATGTGCTTTGCTCTTGAGTGTTGTACGTTGTTGCATGAGAGAGCAATAGCACTTTTATTATCACAGTAATGAGGGATTTTGTTGAATTCAAAGCCATAGTCCGATAATTGGGATCTCATCCAAAGGATTTGAGCACAACAAGATGACATGGCTATGTATTCATCCTCAGTAGAGGAAATAGAAGTACTCATTTGCTTCTTTGAAGACCAGCTCACAAGCTTATCACCCAAAAACGAGCACCTCCCGACGTGCCTCGACGTGTATCTTGACATCCCGCATGATCAGATCTCGATAGGCTGTTAGTGACATACCGGTGTCCTTCGGGTACCATAGTCCCATATTGATGGTTCCTTGGAGATACCGAAAGACCCGCTTAACCGCTTCAAGGTGCTTTTAGTAGGCTTGGCCGATATCTAGCACACATGCACACAACGAACAAGATGTCCGGTCTGCTAGTCGTGAGGTACATCGGGGATCCAATCATACTTCGATATTTCGTTTGATCTACCATGATCCCTGAGTTATCCTCATCCAGCTTAGTACGTTCAATCATGGGAGTGTCAACAGTGTCACATGATACAAATCCAAATTTCTTTAAAATCTCATTTGCATATTTAGATTGATTTATAAAAATGCCTCCAGGACTTTGTGAAATTTGTAATCCCAAGAAAAATAACATTTGTCCCATCATTGACATTTGAAATTTGGAACCCATTTCATTTGAAAAGCGATCACATTCATTGGGGTCAGTCGAGGCAAAGATAATATCATCAACATAAATTTGAACGTGAATTAAATGTTTGCCTGACTTCCGGTGAACAATGTAGGATCAACTGCTCCTTTCTTTGAATCCATAAGATAGAAGAAACCTAGATAGAGTATCATACCATGCTCTAGGAGCTTGCTTCAAACCGTAAAGGGCCTTTTTCAAGCGATAGACATGAGTAGGATGATCTGGATTCACAAAACCCTCGGTTGGTGACGTAAACCACCTCTTTAAATCTCCATTCGAAAGGCGGTTTTAACATCCATCTGATACACAACCATATTCTTGCTAGCAGCATTAGCCAAGAAGTTCTGATTGCTTCAATACGAGCAACTGGAGCAAATGATTTTTCAAAGTCAATACCCTCCTCTTGACGGTATCCTTTTGCAACCAATCGAGCCTTGTTCTTTAAGACATCACCATGCTCATCAAGTTTCACTTTGAAGATCCATTTTAGAGCAATGATCATAGCACAATCTGGAGCAGGTACTAATTCCCATACATCAAGTCGATCAAACTCATGAATTACTTCTTGCATGGCATTGAACCACCAGTCTTCATTCATGGCGGTTTTAATGTCTTTTGGTTCGACCTTAGAGAGTACGGAGTTGAAGAAGCACCATAAGGCATCGGTTGCAAGTTGTTTCCGTGTGGATACTGGGCGAGAGGGGTTTCCAATGATGTTGTCCAATGGGTGGTCATGTGTCCATTTTATAGGTGTTCATGTGGTTGTTGTTGTGGAACTGAAGTAGCAGAGTCGATATCTTTTGATGAAGAAGGTTCTGATGATGATTCAGAGCAAAGATATTTTCAAATGGAGCATCTTCGGGAGTAGCAAAGGGATTAACTTCTTCATTGATGCAAGAAACAATTCCATGATGTACATTTGATGATTGATGATTTGTTGATGAGAAAGAGTGATCAGCAGCGCTTCTTGACTTAATGATATTGAGACTGAAGGGTTCACTTCATTCACAGGGATAGGACCAGCCGCTGTTGATGGAATTGACATTTCATCAGCATTCGGTTCATAGTGTTCATCAAACATTGGATCAAACAATTTCTTTAAATCATCTTCCGATGGAGGTACATATGGAGTTGCTGGAGATGAGTTTGGTACAAGTGATGAACCAATGGGACTATTTTGAAGTGCGGGTCCAGAACTGGATTGTCCAGGAGCCATTTGACCGGTCAGCTCATCAAACGTAACGTGAATTGTTTCCATAATATTTCGGGTTCTCTTGTTGTAGATTCGATATCCTTTTCTGTTTGGTGCATATCCTACAAATACTCCAATGTCCGCTTTAGCTTTCAGTTTACCTAGATCTTGACCATCATTAGTTGGGTAACATAATGCACCAAACACTCGAAGGTATGATAGATCAGGTTTTCGATTGTGGACAAGTTCATAAGGAGTCTTTTCATGAGATGTGTGGATAAGGGATCGATTTCGAATGTAAAATGCAGTGGCAATAGCTTCAGCCCATAGAAACATTGGAACCTTTGAGTAAATCAGCATTGTTCTTGCGGCTTCCACAAGAGTTTGATTTCGTCTTTCAACTACACCGTTCTGTTGAGGAGTACGTGGAACACTTCTTTGAGGACTGATTCCAACACTTTCATAAAATTCATTAAGTTCTTTATTAACAAACTCAGTTCCATTGTCAGTTCGGACGATTCAAACCGTTTTGTTGAGTCGGATCTGAAGTTGTGTAATGAGTTTAATGATGACATCTGGAGTTTCATCCTTTGTCCTCAAAAACTTAACCCAAGTGAATCGGGAGTAGTCATCAACCACTATTAGAATGTATTTCTTCCCATTTATCGTTTGCACTCTCATTGGTCCGCACAGATCCATATGAAGGGTATGAAGAACTTCCATTACTGAATTTGTGGGTTTTGGTTTGTGGGCATATTTCGTGCTTTTACCCAATTGGCAAGTGAACAAAGATGATCTTTTTCATATTTTAATCTGGGTAAGCCTCTGACAAGATCCTTTTCGAAAGGTTATTAATGGTGCCAAGTTCAAGTGATTGAGACGACGATGCCATAACCATGACTTTGTTTTAGAAGCCTTTGACAGCAGGCAGATTGGAGAAGACTTCATCATGTCTTCGATAGAGATGGTGTATAGATTATAACCACGAGTACCTCTTAATAATTCCATACCATCAAGTTCTCTAACGAAGCAAGTATGTTTTCTAAAGGCCACCTCTAGATTGGAATCACAGAATTGACCAACAGAAAACAAATTATGACCAAGACCTTCCACATAATATACCCTGGAGATTACACTTTTTCCAACTACATAATCACCACAACCCATAATTGCTCCAAAATGATCGTTCCCGAATCTAACAGTCCCTATGAATTTGCTCACGAAGTTCATGAGCCGTGACCGGTCTCCAGTCATATGCTTGGAAGTACTGAGTCCAAGTACCACGAACGATTTGAACGATCTGCAGTTGAACACGACAAGAATGGATAATCGGATAATTGGGATCCCCATGCAAGAATGGGTTCCACTTGGTTAGTAACAGTGATTGGAACACCCACATCAGAAATAGAAGCAATGGAATCATCAGAAATAGATGTAGTGCCCGTATATGTATTTGACCTATTCAAAGTATGTTCACTTCTTAAGGGAATAGTTCTACCAGTAGGCATCCATTTTCTAGTGGGCATTGTCTTAGCAGATTGAGGGCAGAACTGATTGACCTTCTGGCCAAAAGGTATCCATTGATAACCTATCATTCTAAATGTTCTTCCTGTGGGTTTCCACTGTTTTCAAACTTTCATTCGTTTTTGCCTTTTAACCTTCTTAGCATGATTTTTAGCATTAACAATTTTAACAGAGCATTTGGTAGCATTAGACAAAGCATTCACACCATAATCATGATTAGCAACAGAATTCAAACAGACATCATTACATAGTTTGCAAATAGTATCGAATTGAATTAATTACAAGACGCCTATGGCTAATACTAGAATCAACACGATTCGTTTTATTCAACTCAAACTTAAAGTTCCTAGGTTGGTCTTCTACTCTCTTCCAATGCACATTTTAGCTTGCGAGGTCCTATCTTGCTTGGTATTGCCTGGAGGCTTTGACCGCTTGCTTTAATGTCACTGATTACTCTGTAGAGGGAATTATGGGAACATTAGTTGGTTGATCTACTTTTTGCATTCCTGAACTAGATGTGCAAGGATCTGTACTACTAGAAGGCACATTGGTGTTCACTTTCTTGAAACTGGGCCTAGAATGGTTTGAATGCTTGGCACTAGGCATAGAACAAGGTATCACAGCTTTGCCTTTTGCACCTAAGGATTTAGGACATGTTTCAATTACACATTCTAGCAGCTCCTGAGATCGTTTGGCCTGGAGGCAAGCAAACCTAATTTCTCTATCAAGAGGTTTATTAATGAAATCCTCTTCAACAATCTCACGGAGACATTCTAGACTATCCTTAAGGTGAGCACAATAGTCATGAAACGCAGGTTCATTATTCCTAAGATAAGGAGGAATGTATTTACTTGATACAGTGTATTTGCGTATCGAGGATGACTTTGATGCAACATTCTTATTAAAAACAAGTGGCAGTTTCCCATTTTCCTGACTTCTCATATTCTCAATTTCCTTTTGTAGAGACGTTATTTTTCCGTTGTTTTGGTCACGAGTGACTTTCATTGAATCATATAACTCTTTAAAGTGTCGTTTAACTTTTTCATTTTCTTCTAGAAAACTCTCGTTTTCCTTTTGTAAGGCATTGACTAAGTTTTGAAGATGAAAAGTTTGAGAGTACTGAGAATCTAAAGGAGGAGGCATTTGGGATCCAGTCACATTGTTCTTTTCACCCTTTAATTGAGAGATTTGAGCTTTCAACTTTCTGATCGTGTTACAATGAGCTCGAATCTGTTCATCACGTTTGTTTATCAAAAATCGCATCAAACTCGGAACATCCGAGGATGTCTTGATATTTGAGGTTTTGACATTTTCTTTAAGATGTTGATATTTTAGTTGTAAATCAAAATGTTCAACTTCTAGTTTAGAAAGATGCTTTACCAAATTATCGTGATCATCCTGATCAATTTTTTCATTAAGTTTCGAGTTAATCTTTTCAAGCTCAATGACACGATCATGGGAGACTTTTAGAGCAACATATAATTCATGAAATTGAGAAGCATTAATGGAACAATTCGTAGCAGTGTAAAACACATCTTGAGCAATACATTCATAAATAAGAGACTCATTCAGTGTATGCAAGTTTTTCCTCTCAATCTCATTATATTTTAATGCTCGCTTTCAAAGTCACTAACCTCAACTATCATTGCATCAAATTCCTTTTCCATTCCTTTAATATCTGAATCTATCCCCTTTTAAGACTCTCAAATTGATCTTTTAGTTGTTTAAAGAAAGGCATGACCTCGGTTAGATAGCATTCTTTTGTTTGCTCAAAACCCCTTTCCCTTCAGTTATCCCAGTGGGTGTGATCCTTTTCTTACAAGTTTTCTCAAAATCGACAAATAGTTGAAGAATAACATATTGACTGATTAAGGTCTTGCTCTTAGTGGCAATAGTTCTAGGAACTAAATGCATTGGTTTATTTGGAGGATACACGTCATTGCTGGCATTTTCCTAAGGGGAGGGTTTGTTTCAACAAGATTTTCAGCTTTTTGCTTACCTAAGTCCCTTTTCCGAAAACTTGTTCGGTGTTAACAACGTTTGAGGCTTAAATTTGTTTAAGGAGATCCAGTTTTCCTTCTTGTAATCATGGGGTTTGATCGTTATGTTATTCTTTTTACATTCAGGATCTTCTAGCTTCTTATTCATTTTCTCCCTAGATGCATCATCTAATTTTCTATCTTCCTCAGTGCACTCAATGCAACTAGGTTTCTGTCTAGGTTTAAGAATCTCATTGCCATCATAGATTACATTTTGAGTTGCTTTTGCTATCTTAATACTGGTTGGGTTTATCTATAATGGGAACACTATGCTTATCGCTTAAAACTCTATGCTTAGTGACCATGTGAGCAGTTTGAATGGTATTCCCTTGTACATACAACTTATTTTCAAGCTTGTTCTTCAAAGTTTTTAGATTGGAAAAATCATTCAAGAGTTTTGATTCCTTAGCATGAAATTCCTGCTTAAGCACTTTAACATTTTCTTGAAGTTCTTGTTTTTGCTTAGCAGTTTTAGAAAGCTTTTCTTGTAAGGAGTTTAACTCTTGTTTTAACACTTCTTCTCTAAAATTACTTTTTCTAATAATTGTGCGCATTTGGTTATCCAACTCCTGCTCACGAGTAGTTAGCTCAAACTTAGCACGTTGTTCATAGATGGCAACTCGTTCTTTATAGGCATTAAGTTCAGAGTTAACAGAATCATCATGGGCACATGCAGTGTATTCATCAAAAACATAGTCATCATTGACTGCAGAAGAAGCATCACTTGGTACGACCTCACTTTCACTTTGTTTCACATATTGATCATATGGGACAACATTGATATTACCCATATTTTCAATATATGACTCAATAGTTTCAGTTGATTGTACTTTGTCATGCATCTTTTGCACATCGGTATCATCGTATAGTTTTAATACCTCAGAAATGATTTTGTCTTTGGATGGACCAGCTTGTGTAGATGAAGAGACTTTAGGAGGGACCATTGGAGAAATGCTAGCCATGAAAATGGTTTGTGCAGTAGGTTCATCATCAACGTTAGAGTCGTATGCATCACAATCAGCGACTTGAAAGGCATTCTGATGATTGTGGCCTATCTCCTGAATTGGCTGCTCATCCACATCTGCATCATATGTCTTGGCATTTCCCTCAGCGAGAAACAACAACTCTTCTTCATCCAAAGTTGCACCATTATCATGAGCTTGAACAAGCAACATCTTATCCCTGAAGTACTCTGCATTCGAGGCGTTTTGGAGATGTGCAGTTCCTTGCAATATGTCCCTCACCACCACAGGTTGTAACACTTGATCGGCTTTGCTTGTCCTTGATTTCCATTCCTTCCCCATATTCTGATTTGCCACATATCCTCTACCAACTCCACCTCTTCCTTGTTCAATCTGCCTTTCTTGAACTAGTTGCACCATAACCTTCCCATCTCTGACAAGAGCATGATTGTGAAGATTGGATGCGTTCGATCTCATTGTTGGTGTGAAGACTGTTGGTATGTGGACTGAGAGTCAAGTTTTGTTTAACCATAAGGGCCAGTTGATTAATGAAGTGTCCCACGGCTGCATCAGCATCAGCTTGTTTGAATCTTGGATCGGGAATGAGTTTGTGATTGCCATCACCCATGGGCATAACTTTAGATGCTTTGGTGGTAATTCTAATGTTTGAGTAGAAGGCAGTTGAATCATTTGATGAGCTTGTCTCTCCAGGGTTGGTTTTGAACTGATCAAGAATCCTTTTTTCAAACATAGCATGTCTCTCATTCTGAAGAAAGAAGGCATAGAGTTGCTCATAGTTTGTATTCTTCAATCCTTTGGTTAGCTTCACAGAGGTGACAAACTTGTGCCATTCGGGATTCATGTTGTTCACAAACTTTGAGTTCAACTGAATGTTTGGCATAGTCATTCTGATGCTCCTCATGTCATTAACAAGCTTGTGGAATCTCACGTAATACTCATAGACACTCTCATCTGGTTTCATCTTGAAGTGCTCAAATTCATCATAGAGTTGTGATTCTCTGTCTTCCATAGTTAATTCAGAACCAGAAAGAAGCATCTTGACATTATCCCACACTGCCTTGGCTTCGGTGTTATGATTGATAAGCTTGTAGATATCTTTTGGAAGACCTTGAAGTATGATGTTAGAAGCCTTGATATCAGCATCGAATCTCTTTTTCTCCTTATCATTGAGCTCATCATATGTCTTTGGTCTGTCTATCCCATAGATCATTGTTCCATCTGCAGATGTATCAATTAAGTCTCTTGTAGTCTCAATCAGATAAGGTCCTTCATCAATCGATTTGAGAATGTTAACCCCATTTTCCTTTCCAAGACAGTACTATCTGATTCTTTGAGCCCAAGAGTCGTAGTCGATTCTGTCAAGCATGGGTGGATGAGTATCGAGCCATTTGCTTGAACATCCTCGGCAACAGTGGAGATGATAGTAGGTACGTTGGTAGACATGTTTAAAGATTTCACGGGATTTTATAACTCAATGATTAAACCGGGAAATAGATTCTTTCACCGGATTTTACTAAATCAAGAGAAAACCGTATTACAAACAAAAGTCAACCAAGTCGCTGAGAATCCTTGAATCAAGTCGCTAAAAACCAAGTTGCTAAGACAAGTCGCTAAGTTCCAAATCGCTATGAATTTTGACAGCAAGTCGCTAAGAAATCAAGTCGCTAAATAGCAACTCGCTACTGGTCCAAATCGCTAACACCAAATCGCTAAGAAACTTAAGAACAAGTCGCTATCAAAATTGAAAGCAAGTCGCTACCTTACCAAGTCGCTACCCGTAGTGGAGAATCCACTAACTGTACTGTTTGTCGACTTGTCTCAAAAGGCAAGTCGCTAGTACCAAATCGCCACCAAGCAACACTACAACTCGCTAATTTTAGTCGCTAACAAGAAAGTTACACCGAGACCCAAGTCGCTACCAAGAAAAACTTTAAAAACACATTTTTCAATCCAAAACAAGCTCAACCACAGTGATTCAAGCTTACCAAATCAAAACCCAAGCACATATAATGATCCTAAACACAAAAGTACACCCAAAATTCAAAATTTAACACAAGAAGTGAACCAAATGATGCAAAAACCACTAAACTTTTTCAAACTAAAAAACCATCTAAAAACCACTAGAAATCCAAAGATGTGTAAGAGATGATCTAACCATGGCTCTTGATACCATTTGTAACATATTGGATTTCACATACACATCAAACCATAACCAAAGTAGGCATACAAAAGATGAGTTTTAGAGAGAGAAAGTTAGAGGTTTGGGAACTTTAGTGAGAGAAAGAAAAATCTTATTATGAGCTCCAACTCTCTACCTTGGGAGGTAGAGAGTATTTATAGTCATTACATAAAACGCCACCTGATGGGTTGTGGATCAGGCATACAGTGGGTAAAGACCCGTCCGTCCTCCACGGTGTTACAAAACTAAATACTACTTGTTGGGTCTATTATAGATTTGATGATACAAAACAAGAAGAATGAAACATGAAGGACTAAAAGTGACAAGAAGGGAAACTACAAAAAGATGGAAGATTTGGAAGATTCTAGAAGATATGCTTAAAAGAATATTTAGTTTCCTAATTGTATTATGATTCCTCTTGTAAACCCTAGTTGTCTCTAGTATATAAAGAGACATAGGGTCATTAGTTTTGTAGTACGTACGAGATGTAGACGTCTAAATGTGTGTGTGTGTGGGAACCTAGGCGTAGGTAAAACGCCTAGGGTATAGTTAGTTAGTGTTAGATCAAGTCTTTGATCTTTATTATAGTTAGTTAGTTAGTTTATGATAATGAAAAACCTTGTTCATAATAATGTTGATTCTATGTTTGAATATTCCGCCTTTATTATTATGTGTTCCTAGATATAATATTAGACCTCGTCTAAGAGCTTACAACGATCTTCACATGTGGTATCAAAGCCTGGGGCTCGTGATATCTAGGGATCTACAAGGTTTTCTTGAAGAAGAAGAAGAAAAATTCGAAGCTGTAAAAAATCGTAATACTTCTGCAGCACTGTTTTCCAGAAGGCATAACTTTTTATTGAACCGTTGGATCGGGCTAAAATTCGAACTGGAGCTTCTTGGTATATCTATCTTTAATCTCACCAAAGGGATTGTCAATCGGAGCCCTCAATCAAAAGATATAAGCAGTTGAAGTCTGCTGCAGAAAATTCGTAAGGTTACTACAACACTGTTTTGAAACGATCATAACTTTTTCGTTAACCGTCGGATCGTAACGAAATTTTGGGTGGATGTTCTCTATATATCAATATAACTTTCCACCGGAGGTATCTTCCATCTGAGCTTTTATGTGAAAGTACTGCTGAAAGTACTGCTGTGTATTTTCAAAGTACTGATGTGCGTTATTGGTCCCCTACAAGCAAAGTATTGCTTGGACACGAAAGTACTGCTTGGAATTTGAAAGTACTGCTAATTATTGAAAGTACTGTGAGGAGGTTTCAAAGTACTGTTACATTAAAAGTACTGCAGATTTTATTGAAAGTACTGATGATTGGATGAAAGTACTGCTCCTTCTCCAAAGTATTGCTCAAGGTACTGATTCTTTCTCATATGGTTTTCGATTTAAGGGGAAGTCGAGCGTGATAATGGTTATGGATTTTTGGATGACACACACACAGAATGGTGATTTGGTTCACACACACAGGAAGAAATTTATGTTCTTAAAAGGATTCAAAAAGGCTTGTATTTGATTCATTGAATAATTGATTACGAAGAGGATTATTTATCACTTATTTGAAGGTGAAGTGGAATTACTTGGTTTGTGTTCTTATCATCTAGCTTGATGAATCTAGCAATGTGTGATTTTTCTTATGATGCTCTATGCACACATTGGCTATCACTTGAAGGAGTTACATTGTAGTGCTCAGTGTCTCATACTAGTTGAGGATTCTTGTCAAGGGATTGCGGTCTACTTATATTTGTTGATTTGTATAAGTATGGAGTTCCGTGGATAGTAAAAGATTTAAGATACAAGTTTGAGAAATTCTACTTCTTCATCAAATTCGTTATACTCGGTTTTCTTCACAAGTAATCATTACATAAAGCCTACAGATTTTGAAGAATCATTAATGTACATGCATCACTCAAGGGGAAGTGTTTGATTTTTACTACTGTTGATCATTATTACTACTGCTAGTTGGAGTTTTCTACTGTTTTGGATCCATTTTTCCTATGGTGCGTAATGGTGGGAGATTTGAAGCATTGGAAGTCTTAGATTATAAGTATGATATTGGTTCGTGGTGGTCAAGATCATTATTTGCATACGTTCCCTATTTGGATAATAACAAAAAGGGGAAGAGATGTTTGAGTGACATGTTCAAGTCAAGGGGAAGATTGTTTCATTCATGGTGAGATTTAATTATCTCAACTTCTGCTACTTTGTCTAGGGAAGTTCGTACAAGAATCGTGTTTGTTTTGTCATCATCAAATAGGGTAAGATTGTTGGGTCTATTATAGATTTGATGATACAAAACAAGAAGAATGAAACATGAAGGACTAAAAGTGACAAGAAGGGAAACTACAAAAAGATGGAAGATTTGGAAGATTCTAGAAGATATGCTTAAAAGAATATTTAGTTTCCTAATTGTATTATGATTCCTCTTGTAAACCCTAGTTGTCTCTAGTATATAAAGAGACATAGGGTCATTAGTTTTATAGTACGTACGATATGTAGACGTCTAAAGGTGTGTGTGTGTGGGAACCTAGGCGTAGGGAAAACGCCTAGGGTTTAGTTAGTTAGTGTTAGATCAAGTCTTTGATCTTTATTATAGTTAGTTAGTTGGTTTATGATAATGAAAAACCTTGTTCATAATAATGTTGATTCTATGTTTGAATATTCCGCCTTTATTATTATGTGTTCCTAGATATAATATTAGACCTCGTCTAAGAGCTTACAACGATCTTCACACTACTTAACATTTAATAACTACGACTACGAGCTTTCTAACGATTACATATACTTGAGGTGACCGACACTTTAACTACTGGATTTCCCAAATCCTAACAATATAGAATAGGTAATTGTTGAAAAACAATAATTGACAAACATGTTTTCAATTCCTAAAATTTATGGGATTTACTATTTTGCCAAAACAATTATGCAAAACGTAAGCATGTTTTATCCCATCTTATGCCTTAAGTTATAGGTCTCACTAACTAATTTAATTAAGTTGTCTAATTTAAAAACTGCAAATTATTAAGCTGAGGTCTCACACAACATAAATATTCACCTTGTTATCGTAATCTAGTTCAAGGTCTCACATAACTAAATTACAACTTCAAGTATTTCATATCATTAGATGGTATAAACTTAAATTTAAAGGGTACAATTTTTGACGTGTAATCAAAACTTATGTATAAAGAAGCATGCATACTGTTGGAATTATATAACATGACTAATCATAAATATAAACAATAAACGTCAAGTACACATGCGGAAGCGTATAGGAAAGATTAACGAATAATTAATTAACATAAACAAGAATATGCGTACCTTTCTTGATTCTAGCCGAAGAATCAAATCCACAAACTAGCAATTGGATGAACCCTAATTAGGGTTTATAGGATTATGTGAATTATCCCTTACCGTTTTGTAATTCAATCCAAGAATACTAACAATAATGTGTTAGTAATTCAATCCAAGAATACTAACAATAATGTGTTAGTACCACTTTTTTGTACACACGTACTATACCGAATTAAAGGAATGCTAGTTTTAATCAAACAAATAACTTTGTATTGGAAATGTTAAGGATCGACACCCTTGAGTTGTGTGTCGACCGGTTTTAGCAAAGAAACACACAAAACAAGTTTTAGGTTTAGCTAATGAGTACAAGAGATGCAAAACACAAGACCCCTAGCCTTGTATATATATTTAACTAAACTTGGAGAAAAAGTTGAGTCGGATAGAGTATCCCACAAGGGATTCCGGAACCTTCCCAATATTATTTTGCATTCTAGTCCTTTCCAATTACATTTAACGACCGTTAGTCCATTACAACTAATTACTTAACTTCCGTTATGTTATTTCGTTTAATTAATAAATAAATACAACATTTATATTTAATTATTAACTTTAATTCTCATACGCAAAGTGTGCAATCCCGTGGTCTCGAGTTCGATCCTAACACACGTCTATTAATTTATTGTCCATTAAACCAACACATACAACTTTATAACATAAAATTTTCGAAAAAAGTTACTAATATTTTAATTGCTAAGATTTAAATTCTACAAAGTTTTAATCGATGCGTTGAGAAACTTACAACTTTGCACTAAGATGCTTCGTACATAGAATGGTTATACTAGGTAGCTCCAATCGAACGCACAGGGAGGCAGAGGACCAGGTAAGCGCTGAAGCATAACCTTAGACATCCTTTCAGTGTGACTGTGCGCACTTCTTTAAACCCCCTTTCTAGTTTGTTCTATTGGGTGAGCCGTTCTAACCATTTAGTACAGTCGCATCAATCGATTAAAAGTTCAAGATTTAATTCTTATAAAAAACAAATCAATTTCGCCATTATTTAGTCCATTTAATTTTCTATTCATAAAAAAACCCTTTTTGCTTACTAACATGTCATACAATATATAAACAAAAAAACACTTTAATAAAAATTAAACAAACTCAAATAATATAAACATATAACTAAACAATTTAACATATGTAAAACAATTAGCCACATGCATAATTATTTCGATAAATACTAATAAACAATTCTAGGCGTAAATAATGCATACATCAACTAGGGCTTTCAACTACTAGATAGATGAGCCACATGCATCGACAAGTCGATTGCGTAAGCCAAAGTCAATAGTATACCAAATAGCACATAACGAATTTTTATTAGATATATTGAGGTCTTCCCCAATTCAATAATTATCAAACTAATAAACATGTGTATATCACTTAACAATTAATCAAAACAATAATCCATAGCAAAACATGCATGTTCCACCATGGATTCCTCATAACAATTACTGTATAACCCAAGATACGCATAATACATGGCACATAACAATTATTCATTAAAACCACATAAAATATACATGCAATCCTAGGGTTTCTACAAGTTTTACAAAATTTAAACCTAATAAAATAAATTAAGGGTAATCGACTCGTAATAAAATAAATTGGGGTTATGAACAAAAACCCAAACCCTAGCTTAGGGTTAAACAATATTCGACCCAAAGAAGTCGACCACCAAGAAATCCCACAAACACAATTGTATTTGTCCTTCGTTCTTGTACACACGTACTAATATCGAATTGAAGTGAAAGACTAGGTTCTTGATCACAAACAAACCAAACACTTATTCTTGAGTTGGAAAAATCGAAACCCTTGGGTGGGTTGGTATACGATCGGCCAAGACAAGAAAGAGGGAAAGAAGAAGAGAAATTAGGTTTGCAAGTCACCAAGATTAGGTTATGAATGAATACAAGGGTTTCTATAGGTAACCAATCTTGGAGAACAAGTTTGTGTGGGAATGGGTTTGGGAACTTATAACCGATCGGCCTAGTACCCAAGGAGGGTTTCTAGATCCTTCCCGACTTCTGATTTCATCTCTAGTCCCTTTAGTTTACATTTAACGACCGTTAGCCAAACTTCATCAAATATTAACTATCGTTAAGTATTTATTTCGTGACAAATAATTAATAATAATAACATTTATATAAATTAATTATTTAACATCAATTCTCATACGTAATGTGTGTAATCCCGAAATCTCGAGTTCGAATCCAGTCATACGTATATTAAAATATCCATAAAATAATGTGCATCTATTCCATACATGCCTCTGTCGGTCAGACAAACATAGCACTCCCTTGAATGTGCATTATTCCCGCCTCAAATCATCACCAACTTTGGCACGCTCGTATCCCTTATAATATTGTAAGCAACTAAGCATGAATTTGTCCTTGCAATACCTATTTATAAACTCCATAAAAGCAAGACAGAGAACACGGTGACGTTTTTGTCAATCCTTAACAAAAACACTTTTATGTAAACCACTGATATCATTTATACATTTTTCATACCAGACTTAAAATAAATAAATTTCAAATTGTAAAATTTCTAAAAAAAAAAGTATTTGGTAAACATGACTTTAAGATTATGTTTAAGAAAAAGAACATGTTCGCAAGCATTGGATCAAGTGGTTAACACCTTTGCGTTCGGAGAGAGAGGTCAAGAGTTTGATCCTTACTTCTTGCAATGGCCTCTCTACCTTTGGTAGGTGTAGGGTTGTTACACCTCAATCTCTCTCATATATTGTAAAAGACGATATTGAGACCCATAATCTGTAGAAGACGGTATGCGGAGTTACTTTACTTTTTTTAACGTTTTTTTTAACGTACATAATTGATGATAAAAAAAAAAGTTGGTTAAAAAAAGTTAAATTCAAATGATACATGTCTTTGATTTTTTTAAATAAAAACAATACTAAATTAAAAAATAATGAACCGTTAGTTAAAAAAGTTAAGAACTAACGGTAAAAAAAAAACCCATCTACCCACATTAGGGGCCCACGAAAAAAACCCGGGTTACAAGTAGTTCCCGCTCAACAGCAATTGAGTTTACCCTCCTCGTCAATGATTGAAATTGAATAAAAGCCGCCATGGATGACGCGGATCGTCTCTTCCAATGCTTCAAATGCGGAATCTCACCACCTGGTAACATTTCACTTTCTTTCTTTTTTTTTTTTTTTTTATCATAACCTCTTTTTGACCTAATTTAGACTTAGTATTATCATGTTATTGAATTTTTTTTTAATAGAAAATGATATATTCTCCTCCAATTGACTTACTCACTATCATCACTTAGAAATATGTTAAAGGTTTCTAGTTCAATTCCCGCTGGCGGTGGGTTAAAACCCCGTGGATTAGTCGGAAAAAAAAAACAAAAAAAAAAAAAAAAAAAAAAAAAAAAAAAAAAAAGAAAACAATGAGCGAAAAAGTGTGCCTTTTTTTATGAGTCTATGGATGATTGGCAAATAAGGAGGACTTATCCTCCTATTACTACCACACAGGGCCGTCCCATGAATTTATGAAATTTTTTAGGGCCGTGGACGAAATTAATTAATGAGGCCTTTCGGTAATGAATGTTATATATAATGTGTCACCGTTTATAAGATATAATGCAATTAGTTATCTAAATGTTCTAACATATTGCTCATTTAAGATATTTTTTTTATCTAAATACTTTTTTCCTCGTGAAAAATATGTGTACACATGCATGTAATTATTAATGGGACAAATTTTGGGGCCCTGAGCGGTCGCTCACCTTGCACACCCTCACAGACGGCCCACATGTATCCTAATCGTATACTACTTGATATGATGCCAAAAAGTAATGCATTTAAATGCTTGGTTATTTAAGTCAATGAAAATCCGGACCCCCAATGCTTAGTGACATGTGTTTCAGTTTTTATCATCGCCGTCTCTACCTATTATAATCACATGTGCTTTGGTTGAGTTTTCACCATATCCGTCTTACCTCTGGGAAATCGTTTCCGATAGTTTTAAGTGGCATAGCTTCTGGTATTGGGTCATATGTATGTATGAATCAGTAGACATAAATGAGGTGTATAAACATATGAAAAGTTAATGATTCTTGTTTTCAGGTGCCAGAAACAAGAAATCTCCTCTGTTAATTATCCTAGCGAAATTCGTGATACTCAGGCAGTATAGGGTCGAATTATTGTTTTTGAAAAATTAATCTTATACACGATTGACAGAGATATTCGGTCATTGAAATCTTTACCCTGCCTCGTACGACTTATAAGTCTAACAAATTGCTACATAATCCCGTATGACATTTGTAACATACACACTGAAAAGTAGAAGTTGTCTGGCTTACTATAATGAACTTGATATTGATGCTACGTGCTGTAGGTTTTTTATGTCACAATAATATGCAGCCGTAAATAGCTTGGCACTTGGAGTTAGTTGTGAAATATGATAAAGCTTCCGGCTTTAATAGTATGCAATGCTGTTTTGAGCTTAAATCCTTTATATATTACAGTATATGGTAGAGCTGTTGTTTTGCGGTTTTGTTAGGTATTATGCCATACGCCAATAGTTAGTTACTTGTTGTCTGTCTCAATTAGAATCAGCTGCACGAGTAAAGAAACCAAAAAAGCAGAAAGTAAACCAAGAGAAACAGAATGGAGATCCATCAACTTCTACAGAAAAACTTTCTGCGGGTTCAAGTGGGAGAAAACAGCTGTCTGCAACAAACATCCAGAACGTAATTCCTTTCATTTTACTCTCTTTTCCCACCAGCGTGATGCTGATTTCTTATTTACTCCCTCCTATATATCATTTTTTTTTTTCACTTTATGTTAGCAAAGATTTGACATGATAGTAGGTAAACTGCAGTTCAGTCTTATTTATTACTCAATGAAACCCTTATATTGGAGTATTCCCTATCAGTGTCGGTTTCATAAGTCATTTTTCGTGGTGGCCAGCTTATGTAGTTAATTCATTAACATTATATAAGCCATTTTTCTTTCAGTTTTATACACCGATTGTTGGAAAAAAGATGTTGAATAATGGAAGTCAGTTCTCCCCAGTTGTTTTCTACGGTTCCCCACAAGGCGTGCCTCCCAAAAGACCATCCCGGTTATTGCGATTGTTACATGAGATACGTGTTGAGCTTGCTGCTCAACATAAATCAAGGTGCTTGCAGTATTTCTATAATTTTATTGGGGTATTTTTCTTTAGTCTGTATAATCGATAATGCTCTGTACTTATTAGTTGTCACTATATGATTCATTGGTTAATTTTTGGTGGTACACTTGTTTAGAGAGGATATTTGGGCTACATTTCCAAGGCAAGATGAGGCAATGAAGTATGCAAAAGATCATGTAGGGGTTCGTATTTTTAGTTACCAAGATCATGTAAGTGGACAAAGAAGGTTCCTTGTCTCAACATATAAAGAGTTTTGGCGGAGGTGCGTATTTTGACAATCACTATTTATCGGTTATGAGATATACATATCTTATTTTGCTTTGTTTAATTTGATTGTTTTTGTTAATTGTTGATTGCTAGGTACAAAAACATGAATTGTAAATTTCGTCACCATTACGAAGTTATTCAAGAGGTAATGCTTGTTTCTTGTCTTTGCTACACACAATCTTTTTTTAATTTCTCAATAATGAATTAAACTAATAGTTGTTTTGCATATTCAAATGACTGCTATTCTGATTTGGACTTATTATACCGTTCTGCTTTCTTTAAATATTACTGGTACTTCAAGAACCACATAATGGAACTGCAGAAGGGAGTATGACTTCATAACAAACAAAACAAGCTTTCCGAGAGTACCTATCGTTAAGAAAAGATATTATTTACGTTACCTGGATAAATCGTACTATTTGGACAGCCATGTATTACACACACTATTTTGATTATTGGGTTTTTGTAACTGCTGTGTAATAATGGCTCCAGTTTTGAAGTGGATATCATTTGCTTACTTATAAAATCATTGCTGCATTATGTTACCTAAAGAATTTTGTAAACTTAACCTATTTGATGAAATGTGTGGTACTTATAGGGAATGCCCTGCCACCTTTATTTTGATTTGGAGTTCAATATAAAAGAAAATGCCGAAAAGAATGGGGATGAAATGGTTGATCTTCTCATATTAATAATCTTTGAAGCCTTGCTTGAAAAGTACTCTATTGAAGGAGACACTAATTGGATTGTTGAACTTGACTCTTCCACGAAAGGTACAGATTTGCCTGGTTGCATGCATCACTTATCAAAACGCAAAAAATTTGTCAAGTAACTGCACTAGTTATTTCCTACTCAAGTGCATAAAGATAATGCTGTTCTGATAGAAATTAGCAACCACTGATGCTCTGCTCTTCTAACCTCTTGTTTGTTTTCTCCTATGGATGCATAGAGAAAATTATGTTCTGACAATGCAATCAATTGATTTCAGTTTGAAAGTTGTTTTATCTAATTTTGTAACAGTGTTTTGTGTATAGATAAGTTTTCTCGTCACTTGATCATCTGCTTACCAGGGATTGCTTTCAAGGACAACACACATGTTGGTGCGTTTGTTACTGAGGTATTGCTGAAGCCTGAGAAGTAGTTTTTACAGTTTGCATGATTCGTTAGACACTGCTTATGCACAAAGAGTACCTGCCAAGATGTAGTGATACTTTGATCTATCTTTTATGTATATGAGAATCAATTAGGACCATCTACTATAACATACTAATTTTTAGTTAAAAATTCGCTCTACCAGTCCGCACTCTTATAGGATACTAATCTGCGTGGTATCAAATTTAGCATCCTTTTATTTGTTTTTCTTGGATGTTCATTTTTTTCTTCTTTTTTCTTTTCATGTTTGTATGTTTGACTATAGAAACATTAAACTGTTCTATTTCAAACTTTTCTTTTCCATTACTTTTCCAGTTTTTGGTTAACCTATTGTTGCATGTTAATAGATTTGTTCGCGGATTCATAGTGCAAGAGGAAGAGATAAAAAATTTGAACAGTTATTTATTTCAAAAGATTCAAGCTCTGCTGATGTCCCTTGTCATCTGTTTATTGACACTGCTGTCTATTCCAGAAACCGTTGTTTTCGTCTGCACCTATCTTCTAAAGCAGGGAAAAATTCAGTGCTTCTTCCCACTGGACGGTTTAAATGCAAGGAAATGGTATGCATGAACTCCTATGCAATATTGCCACATCTTGACAAAATTTCCTTATGCCATTTGTGTTGAGCTGATTAATTTTCTATTAGCCTTGATAAGTTTGATACAGTATAAATTTCCTAATTGTAATCTTAGCTAAAAAAATACAAAAAATTACATATCTAATACGAGTAATATCTTAAGAAGGAACTGTGCTTGCTGTTTGATATTTTAAGTTTAAAAAATGTTATGGAATATGCGCGCACACACACACACACTTAACATGTACATGTATGTATTTCTAACCTTTATCAATGATTTTAATATCTCAGAGTGAGGAAGATGTGTTCATGGTATCCTTGATCTGCAACGTAGGGGCTGACTGTGAGAAGCTGCTAATCTGCAAGATGGATTTAGATTGTATTAAGGTTTTGCATTATGAAACAGAGGTAAATCATCTGCATGTCCATATATCCTTGAGCCATTGTGTGTGAGTATTCTTTGATTTCCCTGGTCTTGTAAAGTTAGCTGATTCATGTGTCAAATTCTTATTGGCAACTAGCTTAAATGAACTGATGAAAGGACTCCAATTTTTTTAATTCAATATCCATGATCCATTTATGGCAGAGAAACAGTGATTATTGTAAACCACGCACTCGGGAATTTGTGCCAACTGCTTGCACAAGCGATGGTTACTTCAGTGGAAAATCACCATTTCCAACCTTAGATGAGTTCATAGAATACATTGCCACCATAGGAGATGTAAAAGGTTGGTCTCCGTACACTACTATGACGTTTTCTTTCCTCTTGTGATGCTTTTTAAGAGTAACTTTGATTCAACTAATGATAATCATCTGTTCTTTCTTTGCTAGGGAAAATTCGAAGCTGGTATTGGTTCTCAGAGTATGGTTTGATGGTATACAGCATGTTAAGAAATAGATTTTGTGAAAGAATTGGCAGACAACACAAAAGCAATCATGGTAAATGTGAAAAGTGAATTCTATTTCTGCTTAGAAAAAACAGATAAGCTCACCAATAGCCTAGGGCTTGGTTAAAATTTGACATTTGAAAATTACGACCTGCGAGTTTCTCTTTTGAATTTAAATAAACTTGAACATTATATATTTTTAGATATATAGATAATCGACGTTTGGTAGGCAATTTATCTCCTGAAAGTTTGACATCATAAAAGACATGGTTTCAATTTTACTTCGCCACATTTTAGTAAATAATTTTTTCAGTATCTAGCTATCTGTTCTATCATCTGATTAAGTAAATAATTGTCTCATCTGTTTCAGTGATGTACGTGGTGGACCTACAAAGGGCTGCTTATTATCAGAAGTGTTATGATCCTGACTGCAGAGGTTGAGAAGATGCACCTTGAATAATTAAATGTTAATTCTATTTATGTTTCATGTTTCATGTTTTTTTTTTTTTAAATATCGGTGTATCTCACCACTTGATTGATTGATGGTCTTAGGTTATCGATCTCCCTTGCTTCCAGTTCCACCAGATGTCTTACCTGACTCTTATAAGATAGGGGAGCAAAATGGAAGTCAGGAGTTTATACATGAAAGCCCAATGGACAGCTGTCAGAAAGATGAGTGGTGGCGTGAAGCAATGTTGGTTGCAGAAAAAGTTGAAAATATGCCTAGAAAGCTAGATCTCGCGAAGGAGGTCAGTATTCTTGCTTTAGATGTTAGTTGTCGTTTATTGTGCTTCATATATACTATATGATTTTCATCATGTTCTTTTTGGTTATATCAGTTTTATGGGTGCCAACTTGCTGTCCATTAAACTGAGGGTTAGTATGTAGCTGCTTGAGTTGCTAAACAATTCCTATTAGAGGTGGGGGCTAGATGGGTGGTTGGGTAATGGGTTAAAACAGGTTCAGGTTGAAAAGAGTCATTTTTAAGTATGGGTCTAAGCTTAAAATGGGTCTGGTAGGGTCGACCCACAAATACGTTTATATAAATAAGGAATGGTGAGTGTGGGTGTTTGGTAGCTAAGTTTGGGTGTCGAACCTATCAAAAGTTTTTTTAACAAAATGAGGTGTTTGAATAAAAAGCAACGTGCTATTTATGATTACAAAAACACTTTATACTAATAATAAGTCGATAAAATTTATTTAGGAGGTTGTATGCAGACTTTGGGCGACTCTCAAACCTGTTCTATGAGACCACCTATTATACTTATTTTAGTCCATAAACTTACAAAAAAAAGTGTGAAGATTTATAAAATCATAATTTATAATAGCGTCTAATTTTACCCTTGGTAACGTCATTTTGTAATTATAGCACAATGGAGTTTGGGAAGAAGATGATGACTGGTGGATGGCCGCCGAAACCACTGCATCACAAATTGAGCTTACATACTGTGGACAAGCTTGATTGTTTGAAAGCCATATTGCAACCAGTTTGTTTTCATGAATTCTTCTGAGCTTATTAAGATAAGAGCATTCCTGTTACAAGATTTGCTGTATCTGAAAAGTTAGTTCCTTAGCCTACAATTATTGCTGCACCTCTAGAATTATTCTGGAATTTAGTTTAGGGCTAGTGATGGATCAACACATTCTTTTTCAATCTCTGTAACAGTGGTAGAATTGCTTTGTATTTATAGATCACAGGAATAAGTAATTTATATTGAATAGAGATATGAATGTGTGACAATCGTGCTCCAAATTTTTCTTGGTCAACCATTTAGGAATACAGTTGATGTTTCAACAAGTGTCCACCCTTAAAAAACGATGGTTTGTAAGGTGACTACTATTGATCTTTAAGTATTACGCATATACAATTCACAGTTTTTAAACAATTAAACGGTGGGGTTTCTAGCCTTCATCCGTATACTTGTGATAGAGATAATGAGGGCGTCAGTTGGTTTGAAACAAAACCAGAACCAAATAACGAACTGGAAAAACATACTTATCTAAACCAGAACCAAATAACGCCTGCAAACGAGACTGATTTCAAATTTTGGCATTGAACATGGCTTCAAATTTTGGAAACAGTTTTGTAAAAGCAGTTTGAGCTAGAAACCCCAATAACTAATTTGAAAAACACTTACTTCGAGAATCATTTTTGTAGAAAAATTGTTGACCAGAACCGAATATAGTTGGTTCCGGAAGTTTTTTGGTTTTGCCAGTCCAAACTGTTCACACATTTACACCTTTAACAAACACCACAACCTTTTTTTGAAAACTGCAAAGACAAGATACCTTTTAATCTGTCGCTATAACATTAAAGTCAGGAAGGAACCAAACTGTTATTTTGGGTTTAAAACCCTAGGTTACATCCTTAGCAACCAAAACTGAATACTGCAATTGTCAAAGATCACTGTAACGAAAATCGTTTATAACTCTATCTAAGATAAAAGTATAATCATTCATCGTCTTCATCTGAACCTGAACTTGATGCAGGTGCTTTGCCATTGGCATGACTTTCTTTTTTACCATTTGCTGTACTATCTTCTTCATCTTCACTGTATTCACTCTCAATGTCTTCATCATATTCCTCTTCTTCAATCTCGTCTTCCTCTTCTGCCCCATCTTCCAATGCGGGTCCCTCCTCCGTGAACCCACCGCGAGTCCCAGCCCGAGTTCGTTTCAAAACTTTGACTTTAACTCCTGTCTTCTTGTCACAACCAAGCCACGAATCACACAATAAATAATAAGTCAAATTGTAGTTCCCTTCAGCTGGTGCTTGGAACTTCCCCGCCACGAGACGGGACCCACTTTTGACTTTTTCAACTGCTTCTCTAACAGCTTTACTAGTTTCTCTACCATTAGCACCTGATCCTTCCATTGTTTCCTCAACAGATTTTGAAGCAGCGGCTACAGCCGAAGTTTCATCCATGAAACTTACTTTTTGAGAAAACCAGACATTGTTTGAGTTGAGGTCAGCAAGAAGAAACCAAAAATTTTCTTCTTTGTGGAACGGGTAGTATGGGGCATGTGGTAGAGCACGGGTCAACCCATTGGCCCGTTTCAGGGTCACCCAAGCTTGAACCGTGACTACATCACCTTCTTGTATACCCTCTTCACCTTCGGTCCCACACGTGACTTCAACTGTTAATGAAGGCATCATTTCGAGTACGGACTCCACATCTTGGATTTCGGCAGCAGGGAAACCTGCGGTTTCAGAGAGCAATTCAGCACGGTCCTCGGTTGTCATGTCACGAAGCTCCTGAAGGGTCTTCACCTTCTGCAAGAACATATATAAATCTACTTAATTAGCAAAAGTTCATATGTTTTTCCCACCAAAATATACTGCAAGGGATATACAATCTTTTACCTTGCGGGCTAGCTTTTTTAAAACAGCATCGTTAAAATGAGGAAGCTGCAGAAAAGGTGCAATTCCTTCTGAAGATCCTCCAGTGACTTTCCTTGCACTTAAAGGAACAGCCTGCATTAAGCACATACATAGCAAGCAAGTTTTACATACTGGCACCAGAAACTAGGGTTGTATAAAGTAAGGCATAAGCTTGGTTATAATCATAATTAACACAAGCCAATAATGCAGTTTATGATGACTACGTAATCACAAAATTCAAGCATCAAATAGACAAGATATCACACAATCACAGTTGGACGACATCCAAGGAAATATATGGCTATGTAAGGAATAGGTAGGCTGCTATCTTTTCATTAGATTATAATTCATGCTTAAAAGTAGCGGTGGCAAGATGGGTGGGTAAGAGCGGCAAAACAACAGGTCAAAATGGGCCTGTGGGTTGGATTTACCCGCAAACATTTTGCGTATTATAGATATATAACGAATAAACTATGATTACAAAAACCAATATTATTACTATAAATAATCTAAATCTTTTCAGAAAATAATTTAGGGTTGTATACCAGTATGCATTACAGAAAGAATGTCGAAGTGTTTCAACACATTCGAACCTTTCCCTATTTAACTAAATTCTTTGATTTGACCCATTTGACGTGTTTTAGGTACAACATAGCCCAACTCAACCCACTCATAGAGATAACTGGGTCAAAATTGCGATCTCTAGATAAAATTACTTGAAATGAAGAGCTGAGTAATTTACCTGGATAATACACTGAGAGAGCTCAACAACACCAATTGCAGGCCTTAGCCAACCATGACCTTGAGCCGAGCGTGGTATGACTGCCATCTGTATGCAATAAAAAATTATGGAACTATATATTTGGGATAAAATTAGGCTCTGATTTTTTGTATAGAAATGATCAGAAAGTACCTTCATCAACTCATCAAGAAGGCGAGGTGCAAGCTCCACCACACGTTTGAAGTCAGTCTGTAATTCTGGGGTTAAGGCTGCTGTTTGACGAGTCAAATGAGCTTGAAGCAACAACTCTGTCTGCAAAGAAAGCAAAAAATGAATATTGAGCCGAAGATAAATTATAAATTAAGAGAAAATAACATCTTCGACCGTATTTAGAGAGCTTGCACCCGTATTTAGAGAGCTTGCACCTAAAGACCGTATTTGATGTATTTTCAAAACAAGACAAGCTGGCCGCACAAATAGGCAACTAACAGACCACCAACCAGATAATGACACGTGGCATCAGAATAAATATAATATTAAATGAACTAGTCGCACAAATGCTTGTGTGACCCTGCAAAGGCTGTCTTGTTTTGTCTAACAAGTGGAAAATTTTCATTGATTATACTGTGGGTGTAAAGTGTATGTTAATTTGGCTTCATAGGTAATTCTCTATATAAAAAGATTCCGCCATACTCCAAAAGTGTTGCTCTATTATTTAATGGAAATTTCATAGAAGTAACAACTTACTTTTAAGATGGTCCACTTTGATAATAATACTTATCTATAGTAATTTAAGTTAAGATAATGGGCAAATCACGTAACTAAAGCTTTTCTTTGCCCTGCTCTGGTAGTTATATCTAGCAATTTAGGTTATTTTGCTCCTATTTGATAATTACTTTTTTACACTATAATGACCAGATTAGCCCGGATGGCAAACTTTAATTAAAAGGTTGGGAGACGAGAAAGTTCAATTACCACATTAAACCCTATTATTAAATTTCAATCAACAATGTACCTTTACTAGTGCAGGGTGCTGCTTCCAAAACTTTGCCTGCTCTTGTTTAATATTCTTAAGATCCAAATTCAACTCACTTCTAACTAACATAAATAGCTTCTGAAGGGGTTCTCCATCAGGCCTACGCACCGGGATCTCCATGTATTCAGCAGCTTTAATGAGAACATCCATAACTTTGCTGCAAAATCGAGACACAGATATTAATCCCGACACTAGTTGGTATCTATCCAAACCGTTACAGATATTTATTACAGATATATTCTTTATCGAAAAGAGAAATGCTATAATTACCTAGGAGCCAATGAGGGTTTCATGAAGTAATAGTAAGCGGATAGTGTTTGATGCATGACATAATTTCCCGTATATTTTGATGATCTAGATAGATACACAACAGCCACCACCAACGGTAGTAGGATACAAACCCCAACAATCCAGAGTAACAATATCCCACCAGATGCACCTTCTATGTTTAGCAGAAAGTCAGGAAGAGCTATTCCCATTTGAAATCCCTACAACGTGGTTTTCACAGAGATGTCAGAATAGTACTAAGATGGAAGCTAACGAGCTACATTCCACATGAAAATGAGAACAGAAACCAACCTGCCGACCGTCTGGGTGACCGTATTTTTCAAAATTTTCACGGGAAATTGGATCTGTAAGCGCCTGATATGCCTTAGCAATGGACTCCACAAAATACTTGTTCGCAGCTGGATCAAAGCAGAAGTACAGTAATCATCAGTAAACAAAAGAAAGGTTAGTACAGTCGAAATGTCATGAGAGTAACATTAACTATAGTTAAAACTTGAAGGTGGCAAGATGGGTGGGTCAGATAACAGACTGAAACGGGTTTGGGTTGAAAAGGGCCATTTTTAGTAAGGGTTGAAATGCATAGATTCAATCGGGTGGACTCGTAAACACATTTATGTCTAATTTTAAAATTTCTTATGATTACAGATGGGCTACTAATGATCACAATGACAATATTATTATAATAAGATTACAAATGTTGGAACAGGCTTGGGTTGACGAAAATGTTGACTCGTAAACACATTTTTGACAATTTCTAGATACGGATATAAATCTTGAAACAAAAAAGGTTTATGGGCTTGTCTATTTTAAAAATAAAGCTCTGACGTCACTATGCCTGTTTGATCGGTTCCCCTATAACCTAAATTTTCTAATTTTGACTCATGTAACAAGTGTTAAATAAAAGACAGTCCATATAGATTAATTATAAGAAATGTGTTGGAATTTTCAACATGTATAAAAGTTAAGAGCAACATTAACCTGGATCTGGATTTTTATCAGGATGGTATTGAACAGAGAGTCTCCTATACGCCTTCTTTATTTCGGAGTCCGTAGCTCCATGTTGCAATCCAAGAATACTAAATGGTTCAAATACTTGAATCTGATTGAAGCAAAAAAGAAACAGTTCCATCAATTGCACAATAATCAAATAAAATATAAGCAAATATTAATGCAGTATAACATGACCAACGTAATTACATAAGCAAATTACTTACCTCGCGATTTACAGTCTTAATATAGTACACAAGGGCGGCCATAAGCACCCATAACAACACCAATGTCAAGTTACTCCATGTTGACAAGTTTGATATCTACAGACAGATTCAAGAGAGAGATTAGTAAAACACTGAAAAAACTTATTATAACAAAAACGGAAAACAAAAAAAATACCTTTTTGAATATTGATTTGCGATATTTTCCTGACCGGGCGCAAACCGCACACTGGCAGTTAATGCTCTTTGCCTTTTTTGAGGCAGCACGACAAAGCTTCATTATCGTATAAGGTATAAGTGGCAGTGCCATCATTGTCAAAATGAAGATTGGGAAAAGGGCACTGGTCTCTTCAGAAGCAGCCATCACAACTTTTTGTCTAAAATTATGTATATGCTTTTCAGCTCACCTATTAATAGCGAAATGTTAAATACGTCATCGGAGATTTGCTAGTTATCTATTACAATTTCAGCGACTTCATGAATTAAAACTTCAATACTTTCTGATTATAAATCTTAAAAAAACCATTTTGAGAGAATATAAGTACGACAAGTAAATTCAAATCGTGGATTCGTGGGTCATAATCCATAGCAATGTGTTGATATTTAATGCCTAAAACGGCGATCAACCCAACAAAGCAGCTTAAGGCCAATGCCGTTAATGCAAAGCTGATTTTGACACGACACATATAAGTAAATGCAATTAAATGCACAATCATTACATAGTTAACAATGTGCAACAATTCTGGATTCTTTAACCATCTATTGCTTTTGTTTGAGTCTAGCTATTAACGGCAGATACATTTTCTCAAATTTCGTATATCATTCATAATTTCGTAAATCGTTCAAAACATAACAAATCCCGCAACAAAAAAAAAACATATAATCATGCAACTAAATCAACTAAACAATCCTTACAAAAATCAAATCAATTCGTTATTCAAACACCAAAAACAATCAAATCAAACATATCAATTATAACAATTCACTATTCATCAAAGATCAAAAACAAAATACCCAAAAACAACATAAAGATCCAATCTTTACACACCCAAATGAATCTTAAACAATATCCAGAATCAAAAACCCATAAAAAACACCTAAATCACAGCTCAATTGTTCAAAATTGATGGTGAATTAGTACTGAATTGAGTCTAAATGATTATATACCTTAGAATTGAAATGGGTTTGATAGAATTGAATTGATTGGAATTTTGTGAAGGTTTTTGTGCAGTGTGGGTTTGTTGTTGTTTGTTACAAGTCTTGGTTTTATATTATTTGAGATCTCTAGGATTTAATGTATGCGTTTACTATTATGGGTGTGTTTGGCTGTGTATCAATACGAAGTTTGATGGTTTGAGTGTGTTTGGCAATATTTTATAGAAGCTATTAGCTACTGGATTAGAGTATTAGCTGAAGGGTACTTTTATTTTCATAAAATTTTGTTTGGGGAATTAGTTATAACGAGATGCTGGAACCCGCCGCGTTGCGGCGGGGGCATTTGCTATTTGCTATGTTTCTGGATGGCGTCTAATATCGATATAGCTGGAAAATAGGCACTTATATGTTTTTTGTTTACATAATATACAAAGGATTATTCGGATTTCGGATGTAACATTTAATAGCTGTCATGGAGAATATACATGTAATAATAACATGAGTAAGGTGTGATCCACCTATTAGACTACTGACCCGTCCTCTACTGACCCGTCCTCCAGGTGCATCTTTTCCAGGACCATACGATGGCAATGGTTCAAAGAGCGGACACTCTCCTTCATCCTGCTGACAAAAATAAATTTAAAGAGTCTTATTCACTTTTCGAATCATTTGAGTTAGATAGCAGTAGTGCCTGAATATTAAGCTTATAGGACAGCAAGATTAGCTTATTGGTGAAATAATGATTTAAGTCAATATGCTAAGCCCCACTGACTCTGTTTTTAGTGTCAAAAAGTAGCTTAAATCAGTTTTAGTCCAATTCAGTAGTCATTTGCATTTTTATAAAAAGTCAAAAGGGTATTAAGTTTTTAAGTATGTCTTAGTTGTCTACTTTCAAGCTTATTGTTTAGCTTATTTAATCTTCCAAAAAATCCAAAAAAATAAAAAATAGAAACTTCAATATCAGTTTTATCTGCACGTTTAGTTTTTAAAAATTATTAAAATCCTTTGAGACTTAAACTGTAGCTAGAAGTAGGAGGATTGGGGAAGTATCTGATAAGTGTTATTGCAACAGTGGTGGATCTAGGTAATTCATAAGCTTATAGAAAGCTTGTAAAAGCTCCTCATAAGCTAGATATAGGGGCCAAAGTGTGTCAGCTACGTGAATTTCAAGAATCCATAAGCTCAAAAGCTAATTCCCACATTAGCTTATTTAGAATTTGCCTCAAAAGTCACCTGCAGGCCTGCTAAGTTGAACTATAACCTGTCAGATTGGTTTTCGCTTTTCAAGACTTATTTGAGCTTATTTTTGGTACGTTTGTGACTATTTGAGCTTAAATGTATACCTGTAATAGCTTTTGGTTTTTGGCTCTTTTAGTTTGCTTAAACTGAGCTTATTTAGACTAAGCAGAGAGGGTGTTATCCTTTGCTAATTTGAGCTACTGTTTAGCTTATTTCCTCTTCAACAGCTTATTTTCCAAAGTTTTATACAAAGTTTTCAATAAAATCTTTCCTCAGCTTATTTTAGTATTTACTGAATCACTTAACTTAAAAAACAATCAATTTTGAATTGAGAAATGATGCCATTATGTATTCAATAAATTTTCAAACATCTAAACATCAGTTTCAAAAGTTATTGACTCCAAATATATTAAGGGGCGTTTGGATAATTTTATATTCATGCCTTATAGGGTTATTTAAACCTGGAAAGCCTATATGCTTACTTCTAACAGCTTATCAGTTTCACCGTATCGTAAAAACAGTCCTAACTATCCCCTTACTTCAGCTATAGTCGTAAACACCCGATTATGTAAAAAATTAAAAATAAAAAGAAAAGTGACAATTTATCAAACACTCTGTATGCATAACATAAAATTAAACTGATTCATAAAAAAAAGTTATACCCCAGTGTAAGCATCAACATGAGCAGCTAAACATTCTTGACGTCTCTCCATCACTCTCAAGGAAAGCATGTGCTCAAAGTTACCCTTCCAGTACCCTTCATGGCCTTCATGTTTCCCAGCAGATTATAGCAACTTTACCTGCCGCGTCACCCCTTTCACCGAATGATGATTGACAGATGCAAATATGCGCCAAACAGTGAGAATGCGACGGTGTTGAAGAATGTCCAATATACCTATTATATGCAGAGAGCACATAGTCAAATACCAAAAATGACAAACTAACGTATGATGGTCTGAACGGTAAAATTTATAATTTAAACCCTAAAATGTTTACATGGCAAGCATTTCAGGTGCTATTTATTCAGCTTCTTTTGACAAAAAATTCATCAACCAAATTAAAATTACAGAAAAGAGAAACCGAAAATTATGAAGTTTTGTATACCAGATTAGATTCAAAACTAACTCAATCCAGTAACCACTGAATTCGGCGAATCGAAACCCTAAGAAAAAGCCTGTCAACAAAGTGTGAAAGATAATTTTAATATACTAAAAATCAGTATCGTTAATCAATACAGCTATAATTCATAATTAACCATACAAAAACGAAAATCAACATATACTAAACCTCACATATTATGCAAACCGTTCATGTCCAACCGTAACCACTAAATTTAGCTCCTTACGAAGATAAAACTGCATCTTCACCTAAATGAATCTTCTCTGAACCGTACCCACTGAACCACACCCTCTGATCCACACATACGGAATCAAACCCAATGAACAACACCACCTAAATCGCACCCTTGAAACAAAGGCTTTGGAACCACAACCCCTGAAAGCTGCTATCTTTAAAACCAACACACGATAAAGAAAGATCTAAGTAGTTTTAATAGGCAATCCTAAACACTCTCTTACCAATCACCAAATATAAGAAATTTAACATATCAAAAAGCCGTAGAAGCAAACCTACCAACCCAAAGCTGTGGAAGCATCACGTGCAACATAACTACTGCCTGTAACGCCTGCTTATCACTATCAAAAACTGATATGAATTTATTTTGCTCTTGTACTCGTCCTTTTAGCCAATAAATTTTCGCATCATGAACCTGCGAGCCGTTGCAGTCAATCTGACAAAAAACACATTACTCAATCAGTTAAACAAAAACCAAATCAGGAAAACCATAAACAGATTATGATAACAAAAGGGTATTTAAAGACTTTTTAATTACTGGTGTGTCATACCATATTATCCGATGATTTTATTTGACACAGAAAAGGCAAAATCTGAATCACTTACCTGAAATATTAAAGCGTAATTATTTTTCTCCATCCTGATTTTGAGTGGCGCCTGACAAATCTACGCGTATGATGATAAATCTACACGTATGATATTTTGATGCAAAATTGAGAGAGCGACATACGTGCGTTGACAAAGAGAGGCGGTGAAGTTGATAACTAATGAACCGAAGCAGAAGTCGGTATAATGTTCTGGTACATGCGATTCATAGGGACAAAAGAAAAAGTTTTTTAAAGGATTGAGAGGTGAGTAATATTTTATTAAAGGTCACAAATAATGTTGTAACCCAGAACACGTGTACACTCATGAGGTAATAAACGTAAAACCATCCAAGGCATAACATGCCACGTATGTAGAAAGATGGAACTTATGCATGCATACATACCAACCAAATGCATGTGAGTAGCAAAGCAAAAAACCTTTTTTAATCCGGGAAAACCACTCTAGCAGAGTAGAAGCGAAAACATTATTATATCCCACGCAAACTACTCTAACAGAGTAGAAACATCACACACTGCGTGAGTAAGCCAAAAACTATTTTTTTATTCCAATTATGCACTCAGTGTGAGTGAAAGCGTACCACATAGTTTATTTGAATATATAGAAAAGGTCCTCCACAAATGTTATATATAGAGAATTAGAGCTTATTGTTTAGTTTGAGTGTGGGGACACGAGGGAATAAATTTTATTTCAATTGTTGTTGTTTGATTAAAAAGTTTAGTGATTAAAAATGAGAATTAAACCTTCAATTTTAAGTATTTTTTAAACCCATTAAAGGTGGTGGGTATACAAACCCATTCTTATTGCAATACTGATAGTTATTCACAAATTTACCCCCACCCAGTTGTTTGATTATGGGTGTGTTATAAGTATCGGCTTAAGAAACATGTGCATTTATATTTGGCGGCACATTTTCCTTTTTTATAAATCAATAATAGACCTGTATCTTGTCTCTCAATTTAATACGTTGGTGAATGAGATGAAATCTATAATGAAATGTAGTACTAGTAGTATAAATACCCCTTCATGTTTATGAAACGAATTACACCAAAGTTCTAATGATTCTTTAGCATGTCTTAAAAGTTATTGATTACAATGGTAATCTTGTGATAAAACTAGTTAATTATAACACGTTATCAGTACGATCGTTCACGGTCATCATAATCAAGAAGGATTGAAAATATCAATCACATACTCTATCGTAAAATAACTATAATATAGATTTACGGATTTTAACGGCGTCGTTTATATATGACCTAAAACAACGTCGTTTTGGTTTTTTTTTTTTCTACTTTAAGTGTCTTTAAACCACGACGTTTTACTCTTCCATGTAGTTTTGTCCCGCAACAGTCGTTACATATCTTTTTTATTTTTATATTTTTTTTCTTTTTTTTTAATTAAATGGGTTAGCTATTATCTTTTGGTTTATCAATCCTGATACCCAAAACACCGACATCTTTGTGAAATTTTCTCTTTTTCACCTTTACGCGTGTTAGGTCTGTGAATAATATTTCCGATATAATAAAGCTTATTGCTTCTTTGTTATCGTTGCCCTAATTTTTAGAACATTTTCAGTAAAGAATAGTCTTTGCGGGTTAAGGATATGAAAGGATTTTGTGCAAAGACACAACGGCTTTCACAACTGTCCTTCACAGAAATGTGGAACGGTCATGCCGGTGCACACTAAACAAAATAGGCAATTGGAAATGAGAAACGATTTACAAAATGAATTCAGAGTAGTGAGGAAATGAAAATCCCGAAGTATTTTCATTGAGGGGTAAAACGGTAATTGTCATGAGTAAATAATATTTATCGTAAGATAAATATTAAGTAATAAAAGGCAACATATATCCCCTTAGGGATATATGGTTCGGCCGAACCCCACAAGGGGTATAGTTTGACAAGCTGTCAAACTCTATTAGTTGGTGGACAAGTTTAGGGCTTCCTAGTTCTTCTAGGATTGTTCTAAGGGTTCTATAAATACAAAGGCATTCCTTATGAACCATATAATTAATCTTCTATCCCTAAAATCACATCCCCTCCTCCTCTCTTCCTAGGATCGGTCAAACCAAATGGATAAATCCCTTTTGGTCGATTCAATAAGTCGACTTATAATCGACTAGGATTTTACCCAATTTCGTACTCGTTAACTTGCATAGGTATAATTATACATGTGCAGTATCGGTGGATACCTGACGCCATCCAAGTGGTGGTTTTCTCCAATAAGCCTTAAAGAAGTTTTTGTATCATCAGAATAAAAAAAGAAGGCATTCTGCGTAGCTGAAAAAAGGTCAAAGAGCGCAGTGCAGGATTAACAAGTAAGTATCCCTAAACACCCTTCTTATGTGTTAGTTAGGTTATATCCCTGATTAGGAGATCTACCTAATTAGGGTTTTGGCTACATGGCTTTTCTTTGTTTATTTTCCGTTGTGTTTGATTATAAGCCATGAGGGTGAATACCAAACCCGTATAGTGTTATCATCGTTACCCTAATTATATATAACCTAGTTAGGATTCTTATAATTACTTATGTTAATACAAATATCGTCATTAAACGTTATTTATATTTTTGATCTTTACCTAAGTTTTGTTAACGACAAAAGTAAATTTAATTTATAAAAGCTTAAAGCTTGTCAAGTTTAATAGATATTTAAACTAGCTTTTTCAAACAATATATTCATCATTCAAGCATTTACATTTGTGATTAGTGACATCTTGATATGACTCTAATCATTATGTATGATAGTAGTTTTTTAGAATGTGTTAGGTTCTTAAAACCAAACACTACTTAAGTACTTGCATATTTCTAAAAATAGAAATACAACATATGACATCATGTTATGCATCATGGAAATCATTGGAAGATTTCATTAGATATTTTGTGTGGATTTGTACTCTTCATATCTTGCACAATCTCACTTAGATATAGTTGACTTTAGCAAAGATTTGATATCTTGGCTGTCAGACCCCCACGGTACCAATTTGGTACACGGGCGGAACCCTTTTAAGGGTTCCGTGGTCCGTGGACGCTCCTGTCCATTTTGGCTATAAATAGCAATGCCAAGCCAAGTTGTTTCTTATCCCTTTCTACTATATTCTCATACATATCTTCTCTCTAACCTTTCTAACTCAGTTTCATATCATATTAGTGATCTCTTTTGTAGCAAAGAAGATCAAGTCACATTCAAGCTTCAACGAGAAGTTGGAAGTCTTGTTTGTTTAAGTGTTGTATGATCTAGTGTTGATTCATACTTCATTGTTGTATTAAACCATCATAATCTTGTGAGTGTGAGTGGTTAGTATTTTAGTCCTCAAAATACATTGTGTGTGGGAGTAGTTGTACCCTTGGAAAGAACTCGACATCTAGCTTAGTGTCGGAAATAGTGTAAGCGACGTGTAAAGGTTTTCTCCACGGTGAAAGGAGCTTGTTGACTAGTGAAGTTAAACTCTCGAGTGTGAGACTCGAGGAGTGGAGTAGGGCAAGGAAATAGAGTCCTTGTAGACCGAACCACTATAAACAACTTGTTGTGGTTTGATCATTTTTTCCTTATTTACTCTTTACATATTACTTGCATATTTCATTAACATATCCAAAGATCAATATCAATTGATCTTTCAATAAGTTTCAAAACAAAGTTTTTAATTGGTAAACTATTCAACCCCCTTCTAGTTTTCTACAATTGGTACCAGAGCCTCGTTGCTCAAGAATTTCTAAAATAACTTGTATTTTATAAACTTGAAACGATCCATGGATTCTGAAAACTTTAAAGAAGGGCAATCTATGCAAAGACCACCACTCTTTGAAACCAATGGATTTATCTATTGGAAAAACCGTTTTGAAACATATGTAAAATCAAAAGATATAGATCTTTGGTTTATTATTGTTAAAGGGATTTTAGTTCTACAACAAAGGATATTTCCGTTGATGAACAAAAGAAACTAGTTGCTAAAAATAATGAAGCTAAAATGATGCTTTATAATGCTTTACCTAGAAAAGAATATGAAAGAATTTTTATGTGTGAAACCGCCAAAGATATTTGGGAATCTTTAATTGTTACACATCAAGGTAATTCACAAGTCAAGGATAACAAAATTGATCTTCTTGTTCAACAATATGAACAATTTGTTATCCCTGAAGATGAAACCATTGATTGTGGCTTTGCTCGCTTTAACACTATTATTACATCACTTAAAGCACTTGATGAATCTTTTCGTAGTAAGAACTTTGTCATGAAATTTCTTAGAGCACTCCATCCCAAATGGAGAGCTAAAGTGACCGCTATTGAGGAATCAAAAGATCTCTCAAAAATGTCACTAGACGAGCTAATTGGCAACCTCAAAGTTCATGAAATGGTAATGGAGAAAGATTCGGAGATCATCAAAGGAAGAAGGGAGAAGATCAAATCCGTTGCTCTAAAAGCAAAGGCGGAATCAAGCGATGATGATGAATCTTGCTCCGGTAGTGAAGATGAGGAGTATGCCATGGCCGTTAGAGATTTTAAGAAGTTCTTTAGAAGAAGAGGAAAGTTTGTAAGACAACCTCGAGAAGAAAAGAAGCCATTCCGAAAAGATCGGGATGACAAAAAGGGTAAAGGTGAAAGAAAGTGTTTTAGATGTGGTGATGCAAGTCATCTCATAGGAGAATGTCCCAAGCCACCTAAAAGCAAAACTCAACGAGCTTTTGTAAGTGGTGCTTGGAGTGATAGTGAAGACGATGAAGAATCAAGCAAGGAAGAGATCGCTCTAATGGCACATGAGTCAAACGAGGTACTTTCCGACTCTTCTTATTCTTCTATAGATGATGACACTTTGCAAAAACAATATAATCAATTGTGTGAGCTAAGTCTAAAAATCATAACTAAAAATAAATTTTAAAAAACTAAAAAGGAATTTTTGGAAAATGAAGTATATGAGTTGAAAGAGAAGGCAAAACGACTTGAAAAAGGAAAAGCAAATGACGATGATTGTAAATCATGTCAAGAGCTTAATCTTGAAATAGAATAACTAAAGCTCACACAAGAGGTTCTAATCGAAAATAATTCTAAGTTTAAAAGGTTTAACAAAAAAATCGCTCTTGCCGATGAAATAGTTAAAATCCATAAAACACCCGGAGACATGAATGGGCTAGGTTTTAATGAAGTATTAATTCCAAAGAGTCAAAACAAAACGGCCGAAAAGGACGAACATTATGTCAAAATTGCTGCGAAGATACAGACGGACCGACGGAACCAAAATAAGGGTTCCGTCCGTTGTGCAAAATGGTGCCGTGGGTACTTCAGCAGAACGGAATGTTCGCAATACGGACCGCATCGAATTTGTTAAAATAACAAAGAAAACCAATAATAGTATTAAACTAAAACCAGCTGTTACTTCAGGAGTAGGACTTGTCAAAAATGAATTTAGATCAAAACTACTCAACAACGATATAAAACTCCTTTTGCCAAACGCCCCTTTCCTAAGAGCAACCACAACATATAACCCAACTACCAACACAATGGTTGGAATCAAAACTTTCCTAGACCATATCAAACTCCCGATTACATGCCATGGAACTCTTACCCATCGTTTCCATACATGAATCAAATAAATGGTATGTTTAACCCAAATGGACCCATGAGATATTGGGGACCAAATGCTTGAGTTATTTGCTTCTTAGGTATGCTTGAAAGTTAGATTGGAACCTGATGAATGGATAAAAGATAGTGGTTGCTCACGACACATGACGGGCAACAAAAGTCTCTTCTCATCATACCAAGAGTATGACGGAGGTAATGTCACCTTTGGTAGCAATCTCAAAAGCAAAATTATTGGCAAATGTACGATTGCTCATAACTCCCTAACTATTGAAAATGTTGCTCATGTGGATAGGTTAGGATTTAATCTACTTAGTATTAGCCAACTATGTGATAAAAAGTATAAAGTACTATTTGATGAAAATGGTAGTAAAATACTAAAAGATGGTATCACCATAGCTAAAGGAGTTAGGAAAAATAACATATACGTCATGAAAATAGATAAAACATATAATGACAAACTTTGCCTAACAACATTAGACGATAGCTCATCTCTTTGGCATAGACATTTAGGTCACGCTAATATGAGACTTATACAAAACCTATCTTCAAAAGAATTGGTTAGGAATTTACCAAAACTTAAATATGACCAACACTTTTGCGACGCTTGCAAAATTGGTAAACAAACACATAGTAGTCACAAATCTAAAAATATGGTGTCCACATCTAAGTGTCTAGAATTATTACATATGGACTTGTTTGGACCATCCGCTATAAGAAGCTATGGAGGCAACTTATACACTTTGGTCATAGTAGATGATTACTCAAGGTTTACTTGGACGTTGTTTTTGAAAACCAAAAATGAAGCTTTTGATAAATTTGAAATACTTAGCAAGAAAATTCAAAATCTTCTAGGTGTCAAAATTGTGTCGATCCGAACGGATCATGGTCGTGAATTTGACAACGAAACTCAATTTGGAAACTTTTGTGATACAAATGGTATAACACATAACTTTTCCGCTCCACGAACACCTCAATCAAATGGAGTAGTAGAACGTAAAAATAGAACAATTCAAGAAATGAGTAGAACAATGCTTAATGAACAAAACATTCCTCAAAAGTTTTGGTGTAACGCCGTTGACACTTCTACATATATTTTAAATAGAGTCTTAATACGTCCTTTCTTAAACAAAACACCATATGAACTTTATAAAGGTAAAAAGCCAACGTTAGGATATTTTAGAGTCTTTGGTTGTAAATGCTTTATTCTTAATACTAAGGATTATATCACCAAGTTTGACCCAAAGTCTTATGAAGGTGTATTTCTTGGTTACTCTCAAACTAGTAAAGCTTACATTGTCCTAAATAAAGAAACAATGATAGTCGAGGAATCGTTGAACATAACATTTGACGAAAGTCCACCTCCCTCTAAGACATCACCTTTGGTTGATGATGACTTAGTTGAAAGTCAAATAATAGAAAGTCAAATTAAACAACTAGAAGATGGCATTTTCTTTAACCAATCTAAATATATAAAAGACATGCTTAAGAAATTTGGCCTTGAAGATTCCAAACCAACTAAAACACCCATGTCCTCGGACACTAAACTCACCAAGGACGAAGAAGGTGAATCCGTAGATAACACTAAATATAGAGGAATGATTGGTAGTCTACTCTATCTTACGGCTAGTAGACCCGACATTATGTTTAGTGTTTGTCTATGTGCTCGCTTTCAAGAAAACCCAAATGCATCACACTTAGAAGCCTTAAAAAGGGTTTTTAGATACATTAAGGGAACAACGTGTTTAGGATTATGGTATCCCAAAGGAACGGGTATAGAAACCATAGTGTATGCCGACTCGGATCATGTCGGTGACTATGTTGATAGAAAAAGTACAAGTGGTATTTGCACTTTTGTTGGACATTGTCTCACCTCATGGTTTGCAAAGAAACAAACGGCCTTAGCCATCTCAACCACTGAAGCCGAGTATGTCTCAAAAAAAGCATGTCAACAAGATCTTTGGATGAAGCAAGCTCTAGTAGATTACGGAATTCATCTCAACGACATTGTGATACTTTGCGAAAACAAAGGAGCCATCGATCTCAGCAAGAATCCCGTTCAACATGCTCGTACAAAACATATTGAAATCCGCCATCACTTTCTTCGCGACAATGTTCAAAAAGGAAACATTTCAATCAAGAAAGTATCCTCCGAAGACAACATTGCCGACATCTTAACTAAGCCTCTTAAACGAGAACCTTTTAATCTTCTTAGACTTGGTTTAGGGTTAATGGAACCAAACATGTAGGATAAACATAGCCCAAAACATTAGAATAGTCAAAACAAAACAATTTTGTCTTGTACCTGCTACTGTAGCCACGGCACCAAACGACAACAAAGACGGAACCAAATTTTGGTGCCGCTCGTCCGTGGTGTCTCTGAAGCAAAACCGCTATATACAAATCATCCTCTTCCTCAAAACCCACTTTACCAAAACGTGTAAAACTTAAACCAAGCTCATTATTGTCATCTTCCCACTCACTAATCACTGAAGATAACATCATTGTAAGTATCCTAACTATATTTCATCTCTTAATTCTGAGTCTAGGATTCTTATTTATGCACAAAACTATCACAAATCATTACATGGGGTTTTACGTATGCTTTTATACCAAATATGAATTCAATTGGCAAATTGCATAACTAGTCATTGAAATTAGGTACTACATTATCATATTGCATAAACAAATCATGCTTCCCACTAATTGATAGATAATGAATATAAGGCCCTATTCAAACAACCAAACACCCCATGTCAAAAGTTTTGAAAAGCTTCTCACTTGTAGGAAAACAATTTTTTCATTGCTAATACAAATAGAAACGTTAAATTTTCATCACTTGCATGCTCTTGAATACTAAAGGTATTGCATAACTAATATGCATTCCCGTATATTCAAATGAAGCCACATTGAATTAGGAGCATTTGGGTTATCTCATGGTATTTGCCAAACACCCCACTAAAACCATTTTTGTGCATAAAATGAGTCGAGATAACCGCAACTCCAAATTGTTTTCATATAGGCACACACTAGAACCAAAAACATTAAAATTTATTCTTATTTTTAACATATCAATTCTTGTCCTTAGGAATAACCATGGTAGCCGCAAGATTCTATGATCACAAAGACACACTTAACTACATTCCCAAACACCACAAAACCAAAGGACTTACCAAGGAACAAGTAGAAATATTTAAGAGTCTAGAATCAAGGTATTTCCATGAGGGTAGAACCATTCACCCATCCTTCCTTGAACATACCAATCTTCGTGAAGAACTGGCCGCCATTCAATTCGATTGTCTTCTTGACATCGATGAACCAATTTGTCCTAGGTTTGTGTTAGAATTCTATGCTAGTGTGACCGGCTTTAGTGATGAAGACGATGATGAATTTTGTCTTAGTTTTAGAATCAACCAAAATGACTACACCATCACCTTAAGCAACTTTGCTCAAGTGCTAGAAATTCCCAACCGAGGAACTTGTGTCTACACGGATAAGTGGTCTCTCACCGCTCTTGATGCAATCAATGACCGCACCTCTCGCTACCTCACCCGTTTGGCCGATAAGGATGTCATCCGTGAACACCTTTTTAACCCAAAAACTGATACAACCCGTGTTACCCGAAAGGGAAAAGAGGTAAACCGAGATCCATATGGAATGGAGCTAAATGAAGTTAAGCCCGAATTTAAGAAATTGGAGGAGCTACTTAGAGCCAACGTCATTAGCACCATAGTAAATAGGGATCACATAAACGCTTGCCTTTGTCACATGCTCTACAACTTGTCCACCCGATAACCATTCAACTTAGCCTACTACATAGCTAGGAGAATGATTGATATTCCAACTCAAGGATCGGTTGCTCTTCCATACGGGATGCTTCTCACCCGTCTCTATAGAAACTTCGCACCAATTCCACCAACCCCAAGAGGAATGCACCTTCACTATGAACTCATCCCTCACATCTTTGTACCTTTGAGTGATGCACGAGTTGCTAAGACTAAAGGCAAGAGAGCAAAACCTCCAACTCCATCATCATCATCATCAAATAGCTCCTAGGATGGTCTTCCAAGCTCTCGTCTTCCGCCTCATGAGTATTATGCATCTCTTCCCGAGATAGAGAATGAATCAGCAGAGTTCAAGCAAACTAAGGGAATGTTCAAGTGCCTTGGTAGGATGATGAACAAGATTTACAAGAAGTTGGACAAATGAGGGTACTTTAAGGGGTGTTTGGAACAATGCATTATCGTCAATGTTTGACACAATTTGGATGGTTTTATTATGTAGGATGATAATATAACTTGAAATAATGTCGTATGCTAACAATCTTATGCAGGGGGATAGCACAAGTATGCTATCAAATTTTACCCATTTTCACTTATATGTGAAAATCAAAAAGTCTTTCTCAAAATCTATGCTCCACTATGTTTATACATGCGTTATTTACTTTTCCTAACTAGAAATGTTTAGTATAACAGCTTTCGATAAAAAATTCAGGTTTCGGAAATGTCCCCGACACCTAAAAACGTACTATGTCCATATTTCTGCACTCCACGGATCAGACGGCACCATAATTTTGGTACCGTCCGTTATATAAAATGGTACCGCCGTGCACTGCATAAAGTGCACCGCACGACACCCTTTTTAGGGTTTCGGCCGTGTAAGATTTTGGTGCCGTGGATCCTCTAGGTAATTTTCTGAATTTCGACTCTTTCGTGATTCCAAATTACCATCCATTGCTTATACATCAATCTTAATTAGTTTATACTCTTATTAGAACTAGTATAATTCACTTAGGTATATAAGAAATCCATTTCCCACCAAAATTCAAAAATTTGAAAAATCCACCCAAGGAGCCCTTTGGCATAAAGGAAGGAACCAAATTTTTGGTACCTTCAAATCCGTGGGTAATCTGAATGTTAGGAAATTCCACTCACTAGAACACATTTATTGCAAATCTTTTCTTCTTCACTCCATCTCCGTTGTATGGATTGACTTGGGTGATATGACTAGCATTCAACCCACTTTCAAATCATTAGGAACCTCATCTCTTCAATGGTTTAACATCAAAATCAAACACATTTCTCCACAATTTTTCACTTCTATAAATTGAGAGGTTTTACCATGATCATCCTCACACCTTCTTCATTCTTACTACTATCTAGCAAAGTAAAACCCAAGTCAATAATGACAAAATCATCTCCAAAACCTTGCAAGAAGACCGCTAGAATTAGCGTTAGGCCTTGTTGCTTCGTTAACATTAGCTCCTCATCCGAGTCTTCTCCACTCACAATCTCATCTCCCATCCGAGATGACACAAGTCTCACCTTGGCTACACCACATCAACCACACATTATGATCACCACTCCACCACCTACAAAAACACCAACTTCACCTCCACCGGCACCCATCCAAACATCCAAAACACCCTCACCACCTTCACCACCAAGGTCTCCAACTCTCATTCCTATGGAGTTATTTTCCACTCCACCAACTTCACCAAATCCTTTCCTAGAGGACTTGGATGACTTGCCTCCTAGGCCAAATCATCCACCACCATTGCCATCATTTGGCACAATTGAGCGGATTGCTCATGAGTCACCTCGGTCATCCCTTGACCCAAACGCCCCATTAGGGCCTAAACCTCTTCTCTTCCACCCCATTCACAAAGACATTCATGGTCCTTTGTATGGGGACCATCCACTTCCACCATCAATGTCCCCTCATCTTGAGGACATTGAGGAGTGTATGTGGGATGCCAATCCCACTAGAGAGGAGATTCAAGCGGAACTCCACAACCTCCACCAATTCAAAGGCATGGTGGATTCTCACTTAAGTGAGACTATGCAAATGCAAAATGCTTTGCTTGCATCCATCATGACCACCCCAAACAACCCCAACACATCTACCATTCCACCACCACAACCTCCCCAAACATTCTACCCTCCTAGGCATGGTTGCTCAACTTGTGAGCAAACGGCCCAAACCGTGGAAAGGACCCGGGTTATGGTCCATGACTTCCAAGAAGAAATGAGGTTCATCCTCAATCATATCCTTGAGCGCCTCAACGCTCTTTCTCATCCACCATCTAACTAGGATGGTCATAGATTAGCATTTCTACTTCTTCTTTTCCTAGGATTTTATTTTCGTTTCTTGTACTAAAACACATCATTGTGTTCTCCTTTCATGATCTTTGTTCATGAAAATTTTAACTAATGAATGGTGTCTTTATTATAGTGTTGGTACTTTTACATAATGTTTGGAAATGCTTGTGAATGATCATTATTACTAACATTCTTTTTGTAGCTTTATTTTTACAATCCATGTATCTTCCCATTAAACACCCTATTTAGGGGGAGCTTTGATCAAGGGGGAGATAATGGCTCGGGCTCATTACATTCCGCATAGCCTCCTCTTTTTGTTGAGACAAAAGGGGGAGAAAATATAGAACTTGATAATATTTTGACTTTTCTGAAAAGTCAACTGCATACTTTGACTTTCTGAAAAAGTCAACTTCATGCATCAACTAGTGAATACTTTGACTTTCATAAAAAAGTCAAACATCATACACTTGCATTATCATTCTCTTTTCAAGTTCTAAAACTAATATTTTTATAACTCTTGCACAAACTTTGTATCTTTTATAAAAATAAAATTTATATTTTGTCCTCAACAAAAAGGGGGAGATTGTTAATACAAATATCGTCATTAAACGTTATTTATATTTTTGATCTTTAACTAAGTTTTGTTAACGACAAAAGTAAATTTAATTTGTATAAAAGCTTAAAGCTTGTCAAGTTTAATAGATATTAAAACAAGCTTTTTCAAACAATATATTCATCATTCAAGCATTTACATTTATGATTAGTGACATCTTGATATGACTCTAATCATTATGTATGATAGTAGTTTTAGAATGTGTTAGGTTCTTAAAACCAAACACTACTTAAGTACTTGCATATTTCTAAAAATAGAAATACAACATATGACATCATGGAAATCATTGGAAGATTTCATTAGATATTTTGTGTGGATTTGTACTCTTCATATCTTGCACAATCTCACTTAGATATAGTTGACTTTAGCAAAGATTTGATATCTTGGTCGGACTCCCCACGGTACCAATTTGGTACATGTAGGAACCCTTTTAAGGGTTCCGTGGTCCGTGGACGCTCCTGTCCATTTTGGCTATAAATAGCAATGCCAAGCCAAGTTGTTTCTTATCCCTTTCTACTATATTCTCATACATATCTTCTCTCTAACCTTTCTAACTCAGTTTCATATCATATTAGTGATCTCTTTTGTAGCAAAGAAGATCAAGTCACATTCAAGCTTCAACGAGAAGTTGGAAGTCTTGTTTGTTTAGTGTTGTATGATCTAGTGTTGATTCATACTTCATTGTTGTATTAAACCATCATAATCTTGTGAGTGTGAGTGGTTAGTATTTTAGTCCTCAAAATACATTGTGTGTGGGAGTAGTTGTACCCTTGGAAAGAACTCGACATTTAGCTTAGTGTCGGAAATAGTGTAAGCGAAGTGTAAAGGTTTTCTCCGCCGGTGAAAGGAGCTTGTTGACTAGTGAAGTTGAACTCTCGAGTGTGAGACTCGAGGAGTGGAGTAGGGCAAGGAAATAGAGTCCTTGTAGACCGAACCACTATAAACAACTTGTTGTGGTTTGATCATTTCTTTCCTTATTTACTCTTTACATATTACTTGCATACTTCTACAACATATCCAAAGATCAATATCAATTGATCTTTCAATAAGTTTCAAAACAAAGTTTTTAATTGGTAAACTATTCAACCCCCCTTCTAGTTTTCTACAACTTATATTACCATAAAGTTTGAATCTTTAAGTGGGTATTGCTTGGTTTCGTCAATTGTGTGTTTAGGGTTTTCTAGGGTTTTTGTTTTGTGACAACTAGGGTTTGATCACTCTTGTGATTAAAATTAGGGTTTAAGATTTTGATCGATAAGGTGTCGACTTTATGGGATATGTAAGTATCCGAGATCAATCTTTGAAACTCTAGTGCGTGTTGTTGATTACCACAGGTTTCCAAAGTTAATAATATGGAAACAAAATTACATGAGGAACATGAAAAACTGATATGAGATTACCAAAACCCTTGTGTGAGTCAATATCATGTATCTCAGCCTGATGGGATCTTGAAATATTGACCAACACAAACCTTGGTGACTGTGACAATCGTCAATTCCTGGTTAGTGACCGATAACCATTTTTGTCATTTTTTAACTATTTTTATGTTGACAAGTTAGTTTATACTTGTCGGGTCATTTTTATAGTTTACGCCAATTTTATTAGGAACCTGTGTCAACGAACGTGTATACGACCTACATTTTTAGTTTAACATCGTTTAAACATCCCGATATGTTCGTGTCACATTTAAAATACTAAAATTATTTATTTTGACAACTTGTAACATTTATATAGGTTTTAGACTTTTACGTTACCCGATTTTACGTTTTTCGCGGTTTAAGACTTAACGTTTTAAGTTAACATTTAAATGATACACTTACAATTTTTGGACAAAAAAAAAATTCCTACCCCTTTTTTCTTGCACATGCCCCCCCCCCCCTTTGTACTACTCACAATCCATGCAAAACTAGTCACCATCACTAGCTTTACTAAAACCATACTCCATCTTATTTTCACTTCATTATTCACACACATAAAAAAATGATTTTGTTGTTTTCTCCTCCCTTTGGATTTGCTGCCATACTATCTACACCACCACAACACCATCAAAAATTTTACTTGGAGCTTATTTGAAGGTAAAACTAAAGGTGCACGAACCCTTGTATCATTCTTGCACCAAACCTCTTTAAAATGAAGTTTTCTTATGATTTATGCAAGTTTTTTTATAATCTTTTTAGACCTGTGATTTTTATTGTAAAACACTCTTATTAGATTCATGATATTGTGTAAAAACTTTGTTTAGTTGATTTGTAGTAGTGGTTTAATGATTTGCTCAAAAGAATGAACTCAAAATCTTGAGTTTTGAACTTGTAACATACTTTTAAGATCATATATAAAAGAGGCTCTTAGATCTAATTTGCTACTGAAATTATTTGATTAAACTGATGTTAAGACATGTATAAAATAAGTTTGGGTGTTGGTGGGGTCGTTTGTGCTTGATTGAGTGATGATTGAACATGTTTTGGTTATGGTTAAATTCCAACAACTCACTACCGAAATCTTTGGATCATATTGTTTGGGTTTTTGATATGTGCTTAAACACATATCTTTTGTTTAACAAATCTGACCCAAAATAACCAAGAAAGAGCCGTTTATTGCTAATATTTGTGGTTTTCTTGAGTTTATGCTTGTGCAGGTACGGATATGTAAAAAACACACAAAAAGGAACCAAATCAGACGTAAATCCGAGCACGAGAGATTAAGAGAGCTTAAGCTGAGCCAGAAGGTCGAAAGTGTGCATTTTGGAAGATTTTATTCTCTGAGGATGATTTTTGGAAGAAATAATCAAGTTTAAAGAATTGTCAGAAATGGTCCCTGAAATTTCAGTTATTGGCAAAAGTGATCCCTCAAGTTTCTGGAATTACAAAATCAGCCCTTGGATTATTTGAGTATGACAAGATTGGTCCTTGAAGAACATTTTCAGATTTTACAGATTTGGTCCCTGAAGTTTCAATTTATACACATTTGGTCCCTTAAATTCCTAATGGATCACAAAGTTAATCCTAAGTCCAAGCTATAAACCCACGACCCAATATATACTACCCGGTCCAATCCACTTTCTCTACCCGGTTTATATCTCAACCCGTTACCCACTATTACCCCGGTCAACCCAACCCAAACCCGGTCAAAATAACTCAAACAATAATAAAAAAAACTACCCCGCGCTATCTTTACCCCCAAACCTACTATTACATGAACCCTAAATTACCCTCAAGGTCAATTGGTCAAAATTACAGCAATTAAGGATAGTCTTGTACTTTCTTCTGACACACCTGACACATGTGGGGTGCCAGGTCATCAATCCGCGTGCAACATTCCCTTTCCTGGCTTCTGATTGGTGCAAGAGACGTGGTATTCATGATCTAATGGTTGAAATTAATGGGATGAGGTGTATGATGATCCAATGGATGACAAGCGATTCAAAGAAGCACACATTGGCAAATTCTAGATCCTTCCTTGAGGCCAAGCTCGTGTATAAATACCTCTTCACTTTCATTGTAATAAATATCTAGTTTTTCAGTAGCATATAGTTGTTTTTAATTTACTTATCAAATGTTTTTAGTATTTTTCCATTAATTTCTATTGTACTCTTTAGTTGTAATCGAATTTTCAAATTAATGAAATTTTACTCTTGAGCTCTATTCTCTTATTAATTCTGTGTTTTATTAGCTTATTAGTATTGTCATATTCACTTTAGCTTATTACAAAATCACCTTAGCTTATTTCTTCATTAATTCAAAAATAAAAAAAATCAAAAAAAAATAGTTGAAAAATAAAAAAATACTTTAAATCTTTCTCTAAGCTTGTAAAAAGCTTCACTATCGCTTCATTAGGTTCATTTTAGCTTATTATAGCTTATAGTGAGCTTACCTTTGTTTCATACTCAAAATTCACTAAAACACCAAAATCAGTCATCAAAGTTAAAGTTGCAGATTCATTGGTTTCATGGTTCGATTTCTTGCTTTTGATCATGGAAGTGGGTTGATTCTTTGGAATTGGGTTGAGTTTGATTCATTTGGGTTGATGATAATCTAGGTTAGTGGTCCACTGTTTCATTGAATTCAAGCCATTGTGGCTAGGACTCTTGTAAGTACTTGTTGCTAACTCATCTCTGTCAATGTGTTCCACTTAATTCTGTTAGTTTCAATTGTTAGAATTACATTAGTTAGTTCTAATTTTGATAGTAGATCATAGTTTAAGTGCTGTCATAGATTAGTGTTTAGGATAGGTTAGTATTAATTGCATAACAGTTAGTATAATAGGTGTTTGACATAAGCAGTTTAGCTATGATAAAGGTTTAGTAGTTTGTTAAGTATTGATGCAATAATCTTCACTAGGTCAGTTAGGTTCATTTTAGTAGTTATATTGCATCCATAAACTCATTTAGTCAAATATCACTTTGAATCTATCTAGTTATTTATCTGTTAAGATTTTTAGATATCATTAGCTTGATTTGTGTTTAGAATTCATAAGAGTAGGTTAATTCAGCTTTATTACATCATAAAACAACTATTCCAGTTCATTAGATTGATTCAAAGTTCACTTTAGTCAACAATTTCAAAATCTGTCAAATAGTCAAAAGTTAGAAAAATAGTTTTTCACAAAACTTTGTGAATTTTTAATAGCTTCATTTCTGGTCAAAAGTTTTTGGGAATTTGGAAATCACTAGTTCAATTGGTTAAATTTTGAAATCTGATTTTTGTTAAATTTTTGGACATTATCTTAATCACTCAATCAGCTGTTCAAAAAGGCCATATATGCCCTGTTCACACTCAGTTTACATTGAGTGTGAGCAGGCTTATTGAAGGATTTGCACAAGGTTCAATATAGCTAGTTAGGTCCCCAAATTTGGTTTAGTAGCTCTTTGCTTGGTGGACTTGAGTTCCATATTTCTGGATTTCACTCTGGCTTATTAAATAAGCTTGAGCTTAAGCTGAAAGTAGGGTCTTAAGAGTTGTTTGGTTTAAGTAGTTATTAGCTCTAAATCTTGGTAGTTTGCTTATAAGAGATTAGGAGTAGCAGTAATTAGTTGCTTGTAGTTAGTTTTAGTATAATATAGCCTCAGAATCAGTTTGGTAGTGTATGGTGCTTATTAGCTTATTCTTAGTGCTTATTTGGAAGTCAGTTACACATCAGCTCTCATTTCTCACACATAAGCCTAGTATTTTATATTTTTCATAGATTCAGAATATTATTTTAAACTTTTCCTGAATTTTTCATTATTTTTAGACTTAGTTTGCTATTTTTATTGATTTAAAACTGTTTTTAAAGCATTTTAATTAGCTTTTATTACAAATAAATCAGAAAAAGATCCAAAAAATAATTTTTCAATTTTCACAGATTAAGATAAATACAAAAAGCAAAAAAAATAATTTTTCTAGATTTTTCCTAGCTTAAATTGTAATTTTTAGCATTTAAATTAGTTTTTAATAGATTTTAATTCATAGAAAATAGAAAAATATTCAAAAAAATACAAAAATAGTTTTGAAAAGTCTTTTGAGTTATTTTAGATTTTTAGAAAATAGTTTTATAATTTTCACTTTTGTTTTCATAATTTTTAGTATTTTTTTTAATTAGTTTTAAAGTTTAAAATTAGTTTTTAATTCAAATAAATTCCAGAAAATTCATAAAAATTAGTTTTAATTCTTAGTTAATTTTCGAATATTATTTTTAGCTAGAAAGTAATTTTAGATTATTTTTAGGACTTAGATTAGACGTAGTTGCATTTTATTTACGTTTAATTTATTACGTTTTAGGATTTTCCGTAGTGTAAATTACCGTAATTGCTTTCCCATTTCCCATAGTTTTAGAATCATATCACAAATCCAAAACATCGAGCATTTTAATAACGAACCAATAACGACGTTGCCCATTCACACCTCGTTGGGAAACGACTCGGATTTCCTAATCCGTATCACTATCACTCACGGGTTTTGATTCATTATCCTTTTTCCTAAAGGGATTTTAGATCATTTCTTGTGGTTATTTTTGATATCGATATTGTGGTTTTATCCATACACACATACCCCTGAACTTCAACGAATCAAATTTTGTGCCTGCCGGAGGTTGTGTCGCGACAATATCGTTAAAGGTTTGACGATTAGTGACTCGAGATCCTTCCTTTGTGAAGTTACTATTTTTCTAAATAAAAAAAAATAAAAAAATATTTTCCTTTTTCTTTTGTATATATATATATCATATTAAAAATACAAAAAGATTTTCTCTTGTGTTTTTGCTAATAAATAGAAGACACCCATTATATAACATTCTCAACGGAGGTGTTATCATTAGTAAGTTCCCGAACTAAAGATCAAAAACTTGCCTTTGTGTCGCTTGTGAGTCGATTTATTTCTATTTGATAAACAAACTGTGTGGTGGGTATAAGGACGGCCTGACATTAAATTGCGGCTGAAAAGAAGCGGGGTTTTAATAAGCTTCGCGCTGACCTAAATAAGCTTCTCCGCTCGCTTGTGCGTTTGTCTTATAGAAGTGATTTATTCACTTGGGATTATTGGTTAAGTTCACTGTGTTTTCGAATACCGTATCATTTTAATTGCCTTGGTTTTTAAGTGCATGCGCACTCGATCACGATCTAGACGACTTCGAAGCGAATCGAACGTACCGGAGTTACGTAATATGGCTGCTCCCAACGGACCACCAAACCCCGGTCCTAATCCTCCTCCCGATAATCAAAATGTAGCTCCCGATCTCCGAACGATGGAGGAGTTATGTCAACCCACAATGTGCGGGAGGGGAGGACCCATTGCATCGACTAATTTTCAAGCTACCGATTTTAGCTTGAAACACCATATGATAGAACAAGTAAAAAACAGTTGTCAATTTCATGGTTTACCAGATGACGATGCAAACAAACATCTTGATAATTTTTTGACCGTCACTTGAGTATGAAACAAAATGGGGTCTCCGATGACGCCTTCGTCTGTATCTTTCCCATACTCTTTGACTCATCATGCCACGTCTTGGTTTGATCGACTCCTCAAGAATTCGATTCATACCTTCGAGGAAATGGTTTCGAAGTTTCTGGCAAAGTACTTTCCACCGTCGATGGTGACGAATTTGAGAAACGATATCGTAATTTCCGGCAATATCCCGACGAATCTTTGTTTGAAGCTTGGGAACGATATAAGCTTGCGATTGATCGATGTCCGAATCATAACATGTTGCTTGTCACTCAAATTGATACGTTTTATAATGGTTTAACGTTGAGGCACCGTGAAACGATTAATCTGCTTCTGGTGGAACTTTCATGAAAAGACGTACCGAGGAATGTTACGATCTTATTGAGAACATGACCGCTCATTACAATTATTGGGATTCTACCGCCGAAAGGGGTGCATCATCTCGATCAAATACGTCTTCTTCTCTCAAAATAGCCGCCATGAACAAAAAGATCGACGATATCTTACGGATTACTCAGATGAATCAGAATCAACAAGTAAAAGCGGTACACCCGATTTGTGAGACTTGTGGAGGTCCAAATTCTTATTCCGAGTGCCCACCGTCGGAGTTACGCACATGAGAATGTTTATGCTGCTACCGGAAACTACAATCAACCGCAAGGAGATCGAAATCTTCTTAGCTACCGTTCAAATAATTATCTCGGACCTCCCGGTTTCAATCAACCTCAACAACAAAATCAGAATCAAAACCGTTTCAATGGTAACCATCATAACCGAGGAGCTAATGTTAATCATGGTAATCAACACTACCAAGCTCCTCCACCTCAAGTTTACCAACAACCACCTCCTCCTCAACAATCTTATCAAGCACCTCCTCAAGTCGCCCCGAACAACGATTTTCTAACTTACATGAAGAACTCTGATTACACCATTAAAAGTTTGCAAAATCAAATTAACGGCATGAGGACGGACTTCAAAAAGGAGATGGAAGCTACAAGCAACAAACAAATGACTGAAATAAGGAATATGATGGCTAGTTTCTTTCAAGCCAATCAGCCGTCTACGTCTCAACCCTCGTGTTCCGGTTCTCTTCCAAGCAATACGATTCCAAACCCAAGAGGTGACATGAAAGCAATCACTACCCGAAGTGGTGTAGCTTACGATGGACCCACAGTTCCTACCACTAACACTTCTCCTTCCTCTCATGTGGTAGACTGTGAGACCGGGGTGGCAAAGGACCCGTGCTTCCTACTGATAAGGAGTATCGAGAATGTCCAACCCACGGTTGTCCAAGATTCTGAGCCCGAAGATGCTCTCGTGAATGTGAAGAAAGCTAATCCGAAACCGTCTATCCCATATCCGTCTCGTCTTAAAGATCAAACTCTTCGAGAAAAGTCGAATCATCAAATGGAAACGTTCTTCCAAATCTTCAAAGACTTGAATGTGGAGATCAGTTTTGCGGATGCCCTTCTCTTGATGCCTAAACTTGCTTCTACGATTAAGGGATTGCTTACAAACAAGGAGAAACTATATGAGCTTGCTACGACATCTCTGAATGAGAATTGTTCGGCGGTTATCCTCAAGAAACTTCCCGAAAAGTTAGGAGACCCCGGCAAATTCCTCATTCCATGTAATTTTCAAGGAATTGTTCAATGCTCCGCCTTGGCCGATCTTGGCGCGAGTATCAATTTAATGCCAAATTCAATCTACGAGAAGCTTTCGTTACCCCCACTTACCCCAACATGTATGACCCTCGAGCTAGCCGATCGTTCTACGACCCGCCCAAAGGGTATAGCCGAGGATGTCTTTGTCAAAGTGGGGGAGTTCTATTTTTCCGCGGATTTTGTTGTGGTAGATTTCGATGCCGACCCTCGAGTACCCATTATTCTTGGAAGATGTTTCTTACGGACCGGTCATGCTTTAATTGATGTATTCGAAGGAGAGATTACGTTGAGAGTTAATCAAGAAGCCGTCACATTCAACATTAATCAAACGACGAGGTACTCCTCAAATTTCGACGATGCTTCCATCAATCGAATCGACGTTATTGATGTTTCTTGTGAGGAGTACGCTCAAGAAGTTCTCGGTTTTGCTAAAAATTCTACTGATTCACTTTCTGAACAACCTTCTGAACCACTCTCTGAGCCTATAATTGCCGACTCTTCCCCCTCTCTTACTCCGTTTGAGGGAGGTGACTTCCTTTTGGAAGCGATCGATGAGTTTCTTACTACTGACGAATCGATTCCACCGGGAATTGATGATGGTGTTTATGATTCGGAAGGAGATATCCTTTATCTTGAACAATTGCTAAATGAAGATCCATCACCGTCACTCTCTCCGAAAGAAATTACGATAGAAGAAATCAAAGAAGTACAAACGTCTGACGAAAAACCTCCGGAGCCAGAGCTCAAGGATTTACCTCCTCATCTTGAATACGCTTTTCTTGAAGAACCGAACAAGTTTCCCATCATCATTGCTAAAAACTTGAAAGATGAGGAGAAAACCGCACTTTTGGAGATTCTTCGTAAACATAAAAGTGCCATCGCTTGGCAAATTTCTGATATCAAAGGCATAAACCCTCGTTTTTGTACTCATAAGATCTTAATGGAAGACGATTGCAAACCCGTTATTCAACAACAACGTAGGGTTAATCCGAAAATTCATGAGGTTATCAAAAAGGAAGTTCTTAAACTCCTCGACGCCGGAATCATTTATCCAATTTCCGATAGCTCATGGGTTAGCCCTATCCATTGTGTTCCGAAGAAAAGTGGAATGACCGTTGTTATGAACGAAGATAATGAATTGATTTCCACACGCCTCGTCACCGGATGGAGAGTGTGTATTGACTACCGAAAGTTGAATGATTCTACAAGGAAGGATCATTTCCGCTACCTTTATGGATCGATGCTCGAACGTTTAGCAGGGAATGAGTTCTATTGCTTTCTCGATGGTTTTTCCGGTTACTTTCAAATTTCGATTGATCCGCAGGATCAAGAGAAAACGACTTTCACGTGCCCTTATGGAACGTTTGCTTACCGACGAATGCCATTTGGCTTATGCAATGCTCCCCGTACGTTCCAAAGGTGCATGATGGCTATTTTTCATGACATGATCGAGAAGTCTATGGAAGTTTTTATGGACGATTTCTCGGTTTATGGAGATTCTTTCACTTCTTGCCTCTCTCATCTAGACCACATGCTCAAACGGTGTGAAGACACCAACTTGGTCTTGAATTGGGAGAAGTGCCACTTCATGGTTCGAGAGGGCATTGTCCTCGGCCATAAGATTTCAAAATCTGGATTGAGGTCGACCGAGCTAAAGTCGACGTTATAGCTAAACTCCCTCATCCCACTACCGTCAAAGGTATTCGGAGTTTTTTAGGTCATGCCGGTTTCTATCGCCGTTTCATCCAAGATTTTTCTAAGATAGCCCGCCCTCTGACCCATCTCCTCGAGAAGGATGCTCCGTTTATCTTCACCAATGAATGCGTTGAAGCATTTAATTTTCTCAAAAGAAATTAACTGAAGCACCGATCTTAGTTGCCCCCGACTGGATTTGCCCTTTGAGCTCATGTGTGATGCTAGTGATTACGCAATTGGGGCAGTCTTGGGGCAACGTAAATCGAAACATTTTCAACCCATACACTATGCGAGTAAGACATTGTCCGAGGCCCAACACAATTACACGACTACTGAAAAGGAATTATTAGCCATTGTTTATGCTTTTGAGAAATTCCGACCCTACCTTGTCTTGTCAAAGACCATAGTGTATACCGACCATTCTGCCCTAAAGTATCTTTTGGCAAAGCAAGATGCTAAGCCACGATTACTTCGGTGGGTTCTCCTCCTTCAAGAGTTTGATGTTACTATTCTTGACAAAAAAGGAGCGGAGAACCTTGCTGCTGATCACTTATCTAGACTTGAGAATCCCCATCAAAGTGTGCTCGAGAAAAAGGAGATCACGGAAACATTTCCTCTTGAGACACTTGGGATGATTGCTAAGAAAGACCCAAACACCCCATGGTTTGTCGACTTTGCAAATTAACAATCGGGCAATTTCCTTGTGAAAGGGATGTCGTCCCAACAGAAGAAAAAGTTTTTCAAAGATGTTAAGCATTATTTCTGGGACGATCCCTACTTGTTTAAGATTTGTGCGGATCAAGTAATCCGGCGGTGTGTTCATGGCCAAGAGGCTCTTGATATTCTTAATGCTTGCCATAACGGACCCACTGGTGGACATCATGGTGCAAGCTACACCGCTAAGAAGGTTTTTGATTCCGGGTTTTATTGGCCAACCATATATCGAGATGCTCATGATTTAGTTAAGTCTTGTGATTCTTGCCAACGTCAAGGGAAAATTTCGCAAAAGGATGAAATGCCTCAAAATGCTATTCAAGTTTGTGAGATTTTTGACGTGTGGGGCATCGATTTTATGGGGCCATTTCCATCTTCTAAGGGTAATAAGTATATCCTCGTGGCCGTCGACTACTTGTGTAAATGGGTTGAAGCGGCGCCCCCACCAATGCCTGAGTGGTTGTTAAATTTCTGAAGAATTTGTTTTCCCGATTCGGAGCACCTCGTGCTATCATCAGTGATCGCGGTACCCATTTTTGTAATGAACAATTTGCTAAAGTTATGGCTAAATATGGAGTTACCCATCGTCTTTCGACCGCGTATCACCCGCAAACGAGCGGACAAGTTGAGGTTTCCAATCGTGGTTTGAAAAGAATTTTAGAAAGGACCGTAGGAGAAAATCGAGCTTCATGGGCCGATAAGTTAGATGATGCATTATGGGCTTTCCGCACCGCATACAAGACACCCATCGGGTGCACCCCATTTAAGTTGGTGTATGGAAAAGCTTGTCACTTGCCCATCGAGCTCGAACATAAGGCATTCTAGGCCTTGAAACATGCTAACTTTGATCTTAAGACCGCGGGTGATCACCGAAAAGTTCAAATGAATGAATTAAATGAGCTTAGGGATCAGGCTTATGAGAATTCTTTGATTTTCAAAGAGAAGACTAAGAGGATTCATGATTCTAAAATCAAAACCGCGTTTTCAACGTTGGTGATCAAGTTCTCCTTTTAACTCTCGATTGAAGATATTCTCGGGCAAACTCAAAACCCGTTGGTCCGGTCCATTCACCGTTGCTCGGTTTTCCTTATGGAACGGTGGAGCTTTCTCAACCTGGTGGCCCAAATTTCAAAGTGAATGGCCATCGTGTGAAACATTATTTTGGAGGGGACATCCCATCTATGGTTGTCCCGGATCTCCAAACTTTCCCTAAGGACAACTGATTTCGGGGATCGAGTCAAGCTAGCGACTCGGTGACCAAAAACAATAGCGCTTCATGGGAGGCACCCCATGCTTATCCTTCTATCTTCTTTCTATTTTCTAATAAGTGACGTGAAGGGGTTAGCCTCTTCGATTTCTCGTGTTTGGTTGTTTGTGATGTTGTGTAGGATTTTCCCGATATGAAGACTCTCGTGCTCAAAGTTTGTCTTTTCTTCTCTCGAGTTTCATGATCGATGCTGATGGAAATCCGATATCCGAAATCTTATCGACTAACGTTTATCTTTGAGCATACTTAATAAACAGCTTTTAGATTTTCGTTGATACCCTTGTTTTTAAACATTGAGGACAATGTTTCGTTCTAGTCTGGGGTAGGGTAATCTTCGATTTGATGTGACCACACTTGCTTATTTTTGTCGTGTACTCTCGTAACCCCGTTTTTCCTTAGAAAATGAAAAAAAAATTGTGCAAAAATGAGAAAATTTAAAAATTTTTAAGCTTTTGTTAAGTCTTTTTGATTGAAAAGTTTGCTAGTCTCTTAGACAAGAAGCTATAAAATGCGAATTCTAGCTCACAAGGCCAAGAATTTGCAAGTTTCCCTGACAGATTTTAAATATGCATGACTTGATTTCATTTAGACGAAACATTTGCTAAGTTAATATATGTTTTGACACCTTGTTGACTTTCCGCTGGTGAGAGTAGGAATAGAATTCTGACTTGACCGGGCGTGTTGAGCCCTAGCTTGTTCCCTTAACCATAGATAATCTAATAATTATCGGCTAAGCATCCGCGGATCTCATTATTTGGGATTTTAAATTTGTGGAGATCGAGAAATGATAGAGTTACTTATGAGTTTAGATGCTAAGCGTAGAGTAGTTGGTTCTCTTTAGAGCCCATCGAAGGTACTTATGGCTTTTTGTTCCCACAAAATTGTTTCACCCCATATTTGTCTAATAATAATTAGAGATGTTGAGTTTTTGGCGATAGTTAGTTCTTTGTCTTCTTTAGATAATCTTTGCCCATGAGAGTTGGGTACACATCGAGGTACTGTCAGTGTTAAGGTGTAATAGACAACCGATTCCGATAGTTTGCTGCTATTGTTTCTATTGTTATAAAAGCCGTAGGGTTTGGAGTTTGGCACAAAAATTAACATGAAATAAAGCCCAAATGTTTTAAAGTTGAAAAATCCAAAGCCATAAAAGTTGTCATAGACTTCTAAAAAGGCAGAGGAAAATCCAAAGTCATAATAAGACTTCTGATAAAGCGGTAATCCCGTTGAGTTAGTAGTTTAAAAGACCAAGGGCTTGAATTGCAAAAATGCAAATGTGCTGAAATAGTGTTAAGCCAAACTTGGATCCGGAGATGTCTAAATAAAGCTTCGTCTCTGACTCGTAGATGAGTTGTCTCGTCGCCATAAAAAGATATTCTCCCTAAATCATGTGAAATTAGGACCTTGATGTGGACCTCATTCTTGTATGCAATGGTTTTCGAGGGAAGATGGATAACTAATTAGCGACTTAGCTTTATATCTTTATCAGAATAAAAGTTATCGAAACGAGAATTATGAAGAAATTCATGTCTCACAAAAAATAAAAAAATCTAGAGGAAAATAGGAAAATGGGAGCAAAAGGTAATTACACAAGTAACTTCCATGGGTAGTGTTAGCATCTAGAGTCATATGTAACAATGATTTCGATTTTACGCTTAGTTTGGGGACTTGTGAAAAATCAGGGACGATGTATTCTATCCGTATGGTCACTTCACGCTGTGTTGTGTTTTCTACTCCGTGATCCTAAAAGTGTTGATTGAAAAATGTTGGAGTTATTGATCGACATGAAAGTTCAACAAACCGTCACTCGTAATCAGAATGTGCTTAATCGTAATATCTATATATGTGAAATATAAGGTAAACGGGGCGTTTTTAGAATTAAGGCTTTCTTAATCTCTTTTGAAGAATCTCTGCTACTTCTTCATAGGTTTAGTAGAAAGAGATTGAAATCCTTGGTTTTAGAAGTGTGAGTTGATTGCATTGCGTGGGGACACGACAATGGTCTCGTCTGGGGTATTTTGATATGTGCTTAAACACATATCTTTTGTTTAACAAATCTGACCCAAAATAACCAAGAAAGAGCCGTTTATTGCTAATATTTGTGATTTTCTTGAGTTTATGCTTGTGCAGGTACGGATATGTAAAAACACACAAAAAGGAACCAAATCAGACGTAAATCCGAGCACGAGAGATTAAGAGAGCTTAAGCTGAGCCAGAAGGTCGAAAGTGTGCATTTTGGAAGATTTTATTCTCTGAGGATGATTTTTGGAAGAAATAATCAAGTTTAAAGAATTGTCAGAAATGGTCCCTGAAATTTCAGTTATTGGCAAAAGTGATCCCTCAAGTTTCTGGAATTACAAAATCAGCCCTTGGATTATTTGAGTATGACAAGATTGGTCCTTGAAGAACATTTTCAGATTTTACAGATTTGGTCCCTGAAGTTTCAATTTATACACATTTGGTCCCTTAAATTCCTAATGGATCACAAAGTTAATCCTAAGTCCAAGCTATAAACCCACGACCCAATATATACTACCCGGTCCAATCCACTTTCTCTACCCGGTTTATATCTCAACCCGTTACCCACTATTACCCCGGTCAACCCAACCCAAACCCGGTCAAAATAACTCAAACAATAATAAAAAAAACTACCCCGCGCTATCTTTACCCCCAAACCTGCTATTACATGAACCCTAAATTACCCTCAAGGTCAATTGGTCAAAATTACAGCAATTAAGGATAGTCTTGTACTTTCTTCTGACACACCTGACACATGTGGGGTGCCAGGTCATCAATCCGCATGCAACATTCCCTTTCCTGGCTTCTGATTGGTGCAAGAGACGTGGTATTCATGATCTAATGGTTGAAATTAATGGGATGAGGTGTATGATGATCCAATGGATGACAAGCGATTCAAAGAAGCACACATTGGCAAATTCTAGATCCTTCCTTGAGGCCAAGCTCGTGTATAAATACCTCTTCACTTTCATTGTAATAAATATCTAGTTTTTCAGTAGCATATAGTTGTTTTTGATTTACTTATCAAATGTTTTTAGTATTTTTCCATTAATTTCTATTGTACTCTTTAGTTGTAATCGAATTTTCAAATTAATGAAATTTTACTCTTGAGCTCTATTCTCTTATTAATTACTGTTTTTATTAGCTTATTAGTATTGTCATATTCACTTTAGCTTATTACAAAATCACCTTAGCTTATTTCTTCATTAATTCAAAAATAAAAAAAATCAAAAAAAAATAGTTGAAAAATAAAAAAATACTTTAAATCTTTCTCTAAGCTTGTAAAAAGCTTCAGCTACTGCTTCATTAGGTTCATTTTAGCTTATTATAGCTTATAGTGAGCTTACCTTTGTTTCATACTCAAAATTCACTAAAACACCAAAATCAGTCATCAAAGTTAAAGTTGCAGATTCATTGGTTTCATGGTTCTGATTTACTGTTTTGATCATGGAAGTGGGTTGATTCTGAGCTGGAATTGGGTTGAGTTTGATTCATTTGGGTTGATGATAATCTAGGTTAGTGGTCCACTGTTTCATTGAATTCAAGCCATTGTGGCTAGGACTCTTGTAAGTACTTGTTGCTAATTCATCTCTGTCAATGTGTTCCACTTAATTCTGTTAGTTTCAATTGTTAGAATTACATTAGTTAGTTCTAATTTTGATAGTAGATCATAGTTTAAGTGCTGTCATAGATTAGTGTTTAGGATAGGTTAGTATTAATTGCATAACAGTTAGTATAATAGGTGTTTGACATAAGCAGTTTAGCTATGATAAAGGTTTAGTAGTTTGTTAAGTATTGATGCAATAATCTTCACTAGGTCAGTTAGGTTCATTTTAGTAGTTATATTGCATCCATAAACTCATTTAGTCAAATATCACTTTGAATCTATCTAGTTATTTATCTGTTAAGATTTTTAGATATCATTAGCTTGATTTGTGTTTAGAATTCATAAGAGTAGGTTAATTCAGCTTTATTACATCATAAAACAACTATTCCAGTTCATTAGATTGATTCAAAGTTCACTTTAGTCAACAATTTCAAAATCTGTCAAATAGTCAAAAGTTAGAAAAATAGTTTTTCACAAAACTTTGTGAATTTTTAATAGCTTCATCTCTGGTCAAAAGTTTTTGGGAATTTGGAAATCACTAGTTCAATTGGTTAAATTTTGAAATATGATTTTTGTTAAATTTTTGGACATTATCTTAATCACTCAATCAGCTGTTCAAAAAGGCCATATATGCCTGCTCACACTCGGTTTACATTGAGTGTGAGCAGGCTTATTGAAGGATTTGCACAAGGTTCAATATAGCTAGTTAGGTCCCCAAATTTGGTTTAGTAGCTCTTTGCTTGGTGGACTTGAGTTCCATATTTCTGGATTTCACTCTGGCTTATTAAATAAGCTTGAGCTTAAGCTGAAAGTAGGGTCTTAAGAGTTGTTTGGTTTAAGTAGTTATTAGCTCTAAATCTTGGTAGTTTGCTTATAAGAGATTAGGAGTAGCAGTAATTAGTTGCTTGTAGTTAGTTTTAGTATAATATAGCCTCAGAATCAGTTTGGTAGTGTATGGTGCTTATTAGCTTATTCTTAGTGCTTATTTAGAAGTCAGTTACACATCAGCTCTCATTTCTCACACATAAGCCTAGTATTTTATATTTTTCATAGATTCAGAATATTATTTTAAACTTTTCCTGAATTTTTCATTATTTTTAGACTTAGTTTGCTATTTTTATTGATTTAAAACTGTTTTTAAAGCATTTTAATTAGCTTTTATTACAAATAAATCAGAAAAAGATCCAAAAAATAATTTTTCAATTTTCACAGATTAAGATAAATACAAAAAGCAATAAAATAATTTTTCTAGATTTTTCCTAGCTTAAATTGTAATTTTTAGCATTTAAATTAGTTTTTAATAGATTTTAATTCGTAGAAAATAGAAAAATATTCTGAAAAATACAAAAATAGTTTTGAAAAGTCTTTTGAGTTATTTTAGATTTTTAGAAAATAGTTTTATAATTTTCACTTTTGTTTTCATAATTTTTAGTATTTTTTTTAATTAGTTTTAAAGTTTAAAATTAGTTTTTAATTCAAATAAATTCCAAAAAATTCATAAAAATTAGTTTTAATTCTTAGTTAATTTTCAAATATTATTTTTAGTTAGAAAGTAATTTTAGATTATTTTTAGGACTTAGATTAGACGTAGTTGCATTTTATTTACGTTTCTTTTATTTCGTTTTAGTATAATTTACGTTTTAGGATTTCCCGTAGTGTAAATTACCGTAATTGCTTTCCCATTTCCCATAGTTTTAGAATCATATCACAAATCCAAAACATCGAGCATTTTAATAACGAACCAATAACGACGTTGCCCATTCACACCTCGTTGGGAAACGACTCGGATTTCCTAATCCGTATCACTATCACTCACGGGTTTTGATTCATTATCCTTTTTCCTAAAGGGATTTTAGATCATTTCTTGTGGTTATTTTTGATATCGATATTGTGGTTTTATCCATACACACATACCCCTGAACCTCAACGAATCAGTGATATATTAATGAAAAATGATTTAACATGGTTTTTGAGTCTAAACTCAATTGCTCTGAGTCTAGTTTCCAGAAAAGTAAATTTCTCAAAATTATGAGTTCGTTTGGTTAGTGAAATATCAAAAATAGTAACATGTGTATAATCTGTCAGGAAACTCAGTTTTTACACTTGCACTAAATGGAGTAGAAATCATAAACTATGACAAACCTATACTTGAAATTGATATGGGAGATACCTCTAAGTGTTATTTAGAGTCTCTCATTGGTCTAGCTCATAAAACTTTGGTTTAGATCCTCTGGTCATTAAAATACTTGTGTATGTCCAGATTTGACCCTTTTTCTAGTCGAGTCAAATAGATGAGGTAAGTCTTTTATAAAATCCACAAAAATTCTAGGAGACACCTAAGACACAACATAATGACATATTTGAAGGGCTTGAGCAGTGGAAAAGTTTAACTTGGTAAATTGGTTTCTCGTTATGACTTAAAAATCCGGACATATTTGAGTATTTGAGACTAAAAGTATAATGTGATATATTTTGACGAAACTAGTATTTTGACTTATTATTTTTCATCATCGAGTCCGAGCATATTTTTAGGAGTCTAATAATGGTCATGTTACTATTTTTAGGCCATTTTTAGTGACACGCGTTGGTTGGGTTATGTTGGGATTTGGAAAATCCATGTTAAAGAGTCGGTCACCCCAACTCTAATCTAGCATATGTTAGCTCGTAGACATTATGTTATTTATTAGTTAGTTAGCTAGTTATTAGTTTCGAGCAACACTGTGGAGGACGGACGGGTCTTTACCCACTGTATGCCTGATCCACAGCCCGACAGGAGGGCGTGTAGTTTGTAGTATAAAAGCCTCTTCCCACTGGGAAGAGATGGTGCTTTCATTAATCTAACCTTTTTTCTTTTGTTTACTTCTCTCTCTAGAAAACACCCTCTCATCTCTTTATCTCTCTACAATGGCTAACATGTTCTTTCATCATCCTAGACCACCCGAATCATCAAACAACCTAAAGTATGATCCTAAAAATGGTATCAGAGCCAAGGCTTTGTTGTTTGTGTAGATTCGGGTCATAAGTCTCACGTTTTTGGTACCTTTTCATGCTTCGGTTTGTACCTGTTTGATGCGGTTTATTGCGGTTTTTGTGAGTTTTTGATGTGGTTTGCTGCTGGTCGTATCACGTTGTTGATGTTGTTAGATGCTGGTTGGTGATGTGGTTTTAAGCAGTTCTTAATGAGTTTTCGAATCTGGTATGAAGAGCGTAAGCTATTTTTAAGTTGGTTTTAAAAACTGTTGGTTTTATTGAAGACATTCTAAGCTGTTTTGATCGTGAACTTGCTGGTTAATACGTTATGAATCTGGCTGTTTAAAGCAGTTTCTAAACAGTTTTTATGCTTATTCTTATGTGCGGTTTGAGGTCTGATTCTAATGTGCGTTTTGACGCTAATCTTCGATGCGGTTTGAGGTTTGATTCTACTGTGCAGTTTGGTATTAAATCTGTCCAGATTCATTGTATCTGATGAGGTTTGGTCTGGTAAGTGCGGTTTGATAATTATGAAGTTTGGTTCCAAAGCGGTTTGGCTTCAATGCGGTTTGATGACAGAAAACGGCTACGGTTTGATAAGAACATGCGTTTTGACACCAAAGCTAAGGCATTTTGACTAAAAAATGAGATTTGATTATAAAGCGGCTTGTCAAAAAACTTGTTGCGGTTTGTTAAAATTGACTGTGTTTTGACACTTGGAGCGGTTTGACTCAAATTTTTGTGCGGTTTGAAAAAGAGTTGTTGCGGCTTTGGAAAAAGTGGTGCGTTTTGAAGACAAGCTGGCTGATGCAGGTTTTACTGACCAGGTTTTAATATTTATAAGTGTCTCGTTTACCTATGGTCCACCCTATGCACTAATGGGCAGTGTACCCGGTCGTGTGTAGTGTAGTAATCGGTAAAACCGAGGTCTTCCCAAGAGATATGTGAACGGATTCTAGTTAAGTCTAGGTGTCACTGGTTTTAATTGGTTTTTAGGATGAAATGATTAATAAACTAATTAACAAGAAA
>OU343224.1:160173378-160186613 GCA_910596185.1 Chrysanthemum makinoi
GAACATAATGTTTCTCATAAGTTATAAATATTTTATCATTAGACCAAGTCTCCTTTCATAAAACTCTTTTGGCTTTTGAGCAAGTATTTTCATGTTGTTATTAATTATTAATTTTTTTGTCATTTCATGATAATTTGTTATTGCAGTTGCAGATTCAATGTGAATACCACTCAAAGTAAGATGAGAATCATGCTTGAGAACAACACAAAGAGGAAACTATTTTGGTAGATTGACAACTTCACATATAGCTCCTACCCTTGTTATGTAGAAACTATAACATATACATTAAATGTAATTGACGATGCATTGTGTTGCTTGTATGATTTACAATTGTTAACTATATGTATATTCATGATAGTGAATGTACCATTTTGTAAATTGTATTGGGATCCGAATTTTAACTGAATGCAAGTTTCATTTTAATTTCATTTCGATATAATTGTTTGTGATTCATTTATGCTACAAAAATAACCAATTTTGTTGTTTTCTGCGAGATTTTTCCATATTAAAGTGTATGCAAGTAGTTACCACTTACCCAATATATCCGATTAATTTTTGTTACATGTTATCGTGGAATTCGACGACATCTAGATGGATCACCACTTACCCATATGATATATGATGGGTAATTCAATCATTTATTTGCCCACAAATTATCACGGGAAAAAAAAATATTTACACTCGTAATTAGGCACGACTTTACTCATGTGAATTTTCACCCACTGATTACCTATGACTAAATGCAAGGGAATTTTCGTGGTACTTTTAAAATCCCATAAGAATTTGCCCACCGACTTAGGACGATCACCCACACATTATGTTGTGGGTAACATACCCATGAATTCAAATTGTTGTGGGAAACAAATTAGCCTCGAAGGTTTTACCCATGTTTATATATTCGTGGGTAATATATGGGTATTTACTAATTACCCACGAATTTTGGTATATTACACACATTTTCGGTCCGTGGTTAATTGACAGAATTCTTGTAGTATGTGTGTATATATATATATATATATATATATACGTATATATATATATACGTATATATATATATATATATATGTAGGATCGTGTATTTATGTTGTTTAGATGATTTGGGTGGTCTAGGTAGATGATTAAACAAGTAAGCCATTGTTAGAGAGATGAAGAGAGGAGAAGGAATTTCTAGAGAGAAATATCAAAACAAATGAAATGTTAGCTTAGAAGTTCCAACCCTCTACCTTGGGAGGTAGAGGGTATTTATAGATACAGACACTACGTCCTCGTGACGGACTGTGGATCAGACATACAGTGGGTAAAGACCCGCCCTTCCTCCACGGTGATACAATATACTAAACTACGCTACTAATTAACTAATTAACTACTAAATAACGTAAATAACTACAAGTCTACGAGCTAACATATGTTAGACTATAATTGGGGTGACCGACACTTTCTCATGGAATTTCCAAATATATATATATATATATATATATATATATATATATATATATATATATATATATATATATATATATAGGATCATGTATTTATGTTGTTTAGATGATTCGGGTGGTCTAGGTAGATGATCAAACAAGTAAGCCATTGTTAGAGAGATGAAGAGAGGACAAGGAATTTCTAGAGAGAGAAATATCAAAACAAATGAAAGGTTAGCTTAGAAGTTCCAACCCTCTACCTTGGGAGGTAGAGGGTATTTATAGATACATCTGACACTACCACGTCCGTGACGGATCAGGATCGAACATACTGATGGGTAAAGACCAGCTACTTCCTCCACGGTGATACACTATACTAAACTACGCTACTAATTAACTAATTAACTACTAAATAACATAAATAACTACAAGTCTACGAGCTAACATATGCTAGACTATAATTGGGGTGACCGACACTTTCTCATGGAATTTCCAATTCCTAACAATCTCCCCCTAAGGGAGGTTACCCCATGAAATACATTTTGCATTCTAGCATTCTATCTTTGTCTTTAGTTCTGAGCTCGTAGACTTCAATTCTTCAATTCCGCAATCTTTGTGCTTTAGTAGCGATTCTTCAAAGTCTGATTATTTTGTACTTTCAGTGGAGGTCTTTGAACTGATCCACATCTTTGATGATCTTCGAGCTATCATTGAGATCATCACCATAGTAAATCTCTCTGATCACCCTTTGTAGTGTTGCCTTCATGTGATGTTGTGACTTATCGACCGACATGCTCACACTTTCTGGATCATGACATCTTTCCATCAGAGTAGCGGAAGCATTACTGGTTCAAGATATTGTACAGAGCGTAAGCATAGTATAAAAATATCGAGCCGGTTCTGTAGATAGGCACTTGTCATGATTTCTTCAATTAAGTGTGGATGCTGTGAGCATGCGGCTTTGATTGACTTCTCACGGGACACCAAATCAGCCCAAATGTACCGCAAAACAACAAGCAAGGATAAATCAACAAAAGTGTCTTTGATCACTTTCGTTGAATTGAGGTACACGCCCACGGTTCCCCGTTGATCGTACGTAAGCACTTGCCAGGATCGTAGTATACCTCAAGAATCTCCCTGATTGTGGTTTCGCGTATTCTAGCCGTTCTCAAACCGAACGTCTCAAAGAAGACAACACGGAGTGAGTGAACCAGCGAATTGAGATTCACTGACTGATGAAAAATTGATTTGAAAACAATCGCGTATTGCTTGAAGAAAGAGTTTTGCAATACGATGAAGGTTTTATGAGAAAGATCAATTTTCAATCAATAATACTTTTTGTATTTGAAAGAGAATACACATTCGATGTGCTTGAGAAAAGAAGAGATTTGCACATCGAATGGTTTTTCCAAAAGTATTTTTTCAATCAGAGATACTTTTTGTGTTTGAAAACATGAATACACATTCGATGTGCTAGAGAAAAGAAGATTTGCACATCGAACGGTTTTTCCAAAAGTATTCGTCAATTCATTTCCTGGACCAAGGTTGATTCAAGAGTGAATCTCCCCATTGTTTATATCCAGTTGTCATAAGCTTGATCTTACGAGAAGATCTCACATGTCACCCACCAAGAGCTTGTTTGATGTTGGCTCTAGAAGGATTTCCATCTTCATCGTGAATATTTTTACATATCACTCTGATGCTCGGCAATACCACAAGGATAATGCGTAGGACTCTTAATATATATTCTTACTTTCCACATTGTGTGAAACAACAAGTCTTCATCAATTTAATGTCCTAATGAGATATTGTGGATGATCTCTTGGCTCTAGACTCAATTGTGCATATTTGGTTTCCAATGCCGGAGACTAGGGAGAGGGTCTCCTTCTTCAATATCAACAGTCTATAAGAGAAAGTCGATAGATTATGTAGGTTCCCTGTGAGAATGAAACAAGTCCTTTTAAGAGGAACTTGAGTAGTTTGGGAAGTTAAGTGCAGTGCGTCATTGGGTCCATGACGTCTTGTCTTCAATACCGCTTTTACCTTAGTAACCACCATTAGCATATGTATTGAACCCGGTTTCTGCCCTAAGGTTGAATTATTGGAGGCTATTTCTTTTCACCCTTTTCACATCATTTCTTTTCATTCTTCAACTCCCCTTCAGTGCTACCGAGACTTCATAACTAGAACCTTGTTGGGTTTATTCCAAAGATTCAGTCTCGGGCCAAGACTCTTCCCGTATTCTCATTTTTCTCCTTTTTTTCATCATACCTAAGGACTTCTACACTATCTAGTGGATTGTCCATAGGTAGATCCCTCCGCTCAGTGGATCGCGGAGAACGAATACCTAACCTAACCTAACCATCCTTATAACACCATGCATAAAGTAAATTGGTCGGTCTTTTGGTATTGTTCATTCCTTCATGAAACCAATTGAAAAATCATTTGGAAAATCAATCAAGGTACTTGTGATATAATATCAAAGCATTTTGTACCTTAATTGTTTTGATCTTTTAGAAATGCTCCCCCTCAACATGTGCATATGATTTTATAAATTGTTTAGCACATGGAGGCAAGAGTTCTTTTGAAATAAATTCTTGATCACAATTTCCATGAAAAAAGCTATTTGATTTTCTTTGGGAAATTCTCCCCCTCAATATGTGCGTAGAATATTTGAAATCATTTTATCACATAGAGGAAAGAGTTCTTTTGAAGTACATCCACGATCACAAAAGCCATTAAGAAACCATTTAGAAAATCAATCAAGGTACTTTATGTTGAAACATAGAGATCTTTGTACCTTGAAAGTTAATTTTCTTTTTGAAATGCTCCCCCTCAATATGTGCTTCAGATTCGAAAAGCTTAGCACATATGGGAGAGCAGCCTGCACTTTTGAATCAAATCGATCATCATTTATCAAATTTCATTATTAAATCACAAATTCTCCCCCGATCAAAAATATCAAACCCTTTGAGATTTTGGATCCCAAGTGATTTAATAAGGTTTAAAAAACATGGGAGAATATGTGCTTGATTTAAAAGCTCTTCTGGTTTATGGTTAAATGCTCCTCCACAATCATGTGCATTATGTATTTCAAAATCGTTTGGCACATGAAGGAAGGAGTGCTTTAGAAACAATCACCCTTTTAAAACCGATTTGAGATTTAAATCACGATCTCTCCCCCGATCAAAAATTTCAAACCTTTTGAGATTTGTGATCCCAATTGATTTAAATTATTTGAAATTTTTTTGGGAAAAGACGTGGCAAGATTTAACTTTTGAAATAGACCGATAAGGATCAATTTAAGACATTAAAGATTGTTAGTGTCAGGTATGATAGTTTTTAAGAGATCTTTAAGTAAAATAAAACAATTTCACAATCAAACAAGAACAGAAAAAATTTCATTTTGTAAGATCTTTGAGTTTTAAAGAAAATCATACCATGACATAACATTAAATCTTTAGATCACCACTTATTTTTGTACAAACCGGACTTTTATGAAGAAATATCGTTTGAAAATACTTTTATTTTAAATCACTCTCCCCCTCAATCGATGACCGTAATCGATGATTGAGTGACTTAAGTTTTGATAAAATGAAGTCCGGTGATTTCTAAAATTAAGTCCAATTTGTTTTCAAAACAATATTGTGGAAAACTAGAAGGGGGGGTTGAATAGTTTTGCCAATTAAAACTTCCTTTTAATCTATTTAGATCGACTTATGTCAATCTATTTGGATGTGTGTGTTGGATGTTGATAAACAAGCATAAAAATGTAAGTAATGAAAAGATAAGAGTAAGAAGCACAAAACCACAACGCGAGTATTTATAGTGGTTCGGCTACAAGGACACCTTCCTTGCCCTACTCCACTCCCCGAGTCACCTACTCGAGAGTTCGTAATCACTACACCAATCTCCTTATGGCGGAGAAGCCTTCACAACGCCGCCTACCTCCTCAAAAGAGGCTAACCACCGGGTTCTTTTCACCCAAGGTGAACCACACCTACACAACGTCGCCACCCTTTATAAGGTACTAGGCTAAGTACCTAGTTCTTTCACTCCAAGGTGAACTACACCTTCACAACGTCGCCTACCCTTTATAAGGTACTAGGCTAAGTACCTAGTTCTTTCACTCCAAGGTGAACTACACCTTCACAAGGTCGCCTACCCTTTATTAGGTACTAGGCTAAGCACCTAGTTTCATTGCAATGGAGGAACTACTACCACACTACACCAACGACTAATCCCAAAGGAGATCTACTCCTTTACAACATCATCAAGGATATCAATATCCTTGGATCTACTACTAGTATATCTTGTACATCGAAACACACCATATCGAATGTACATCTAAGGAACCTTTCACTAATGCCTTTGACTAGATCTACAAGACACCTTTCACTAATGTCTTGTGTCTTCACTTCTAAGCACCTTTCACTAAGGCTTCTAGTCTTGACTTCTAAGCACCTTTCACTAATGCTTCTTGTCTTGACTTCTAAGCACCTACCACAAGTGCTTATGCTATAGACGATAGATACCCTTCACTAATATCTTCGTCTTGACACTTGAGACATCTTTCACTAATGTCTTCAACACTACACTTCTTTGAAGAAAGAAAGGAATCATCAACAAGAAGACTTCAGTAGCCTAGATGATGAGGAAGCATGGCAACTCATGGACTTGAGTTTGCTCAACTTCAAAGGTGGTGATCTTGCCTTTAAGAGGAACCTAAAAGATCACACAAAAACAAAACTACAAACATATATCTCTTGGATCTGAGGTTAGTGAGTTTTTAACTCAGGGAGAAAGTGTGTTAGAAGGGGTGAGAAACAATGAAGAAATGGCTAACTATTTATAGAGGAAAAATCCTACTGTTCCCCAGATCCCACGGATCCCTTCCATAAGGGATCCGTCTAGCGTTAAGCTAGGGATCCGTGGGACGCTCCCTTTTACCCATGGGTATTTTGGTCATGGGTCATGGGTTGAACCATGGATCTTTAGCTAGATACAATGTATCTTTTAGTGTAATGCACTTGGTCACTTGTGTATGGGTTGATCTATGGGTTATGGATATTATCCATGTATGATATAAGCATGATGTCATGCAATGGGTTATAGGTCAAGCTCCATGGGTTATGGGCTTTGGGTTGTACCCAACTACATTCAATGTATTTGCCCAATGGGTTGTGATACTTAAGTATCTACCCATTTATATTACCCAATATACTACATACTAGTTATGTGTATATTATACCCAAATATGTAAACACTAGTTGTTGTACATATGTAATACTAAATCATAAAATCACTTATACTTGTTTTAGTGTTTTATGTGAAAATGTGAATATGTTAGAAACTATTAGTTCAAACCATTTACGTATTTTATTTGTTTGGTTAAAATGATTTTACGTTTGTTATCGATAAAACATTAGAAGATCGTAAAATATAAATAAACGTTTTTACGGCTTATTTGTATTAACAATCTCCCCATTTTTGTTGATGACAAAACATAAAATTATTTTAAGGAAATGCTAAAATTCGTAAAAGTTTGAATTTGTAGTTTTACTTTTTCTCCCTTTTGTCAAAACAAAAAGTGTTGAAGGAAAGCAACACATCGTTTTTAAGAAAACATGTGAAATAAATAAAATAAGAAGAAATAGAGCAAGTAACGGAAAGGATCTCGTCTTTACTCTCCCTTGACGAGTCCATCCCTATGTAAGGGCGTCAAGAAAGTAATACTAATCTAGTTTGTTTGCAAGTAGGTTTGCAAAAGATTTCGCTCTAAGGATTTAATGTGCTCCCTTGATGATTGCAATTTTGCAAGGGGATGTCACGAAGTGTAAACCTAGTATTGCAAGTAATTTGCAATGTATTGCTTTGACATAAAGCTCCCCCTAGCTTTAGGATGTCAAAGTCTTCATGTGTAAATTGAATAACTACAAAACAAAGGTTAGAAAGCAAGTATAATTCACAATATCCTACAAATGTGGTCCAAGTTAGTAGAAAATAGCTTTCTGTCTCATGGATCCCACGGTTCCCTCCTAGTAGGGATCCGTCTAGGAAACTCTGAGGGATCCATATTAGCTGATTAATTTCAGCAAAGGTGATATAACAAGTAATGTTATCACAAAAATGAGATATGAATACAAAGTAATCATATGCTCAAAAAAATAACAAGTAGCATGTAATTCCATTTAATAAAACTAGAGTTATGATATACATGACTCTAAAAACTAAGAAAATAAGAAAATACATGACTAGGAATTTCTAAACCAACTATCGCTTGATGCTAGGACACCACTAAAATCTTCTAGCTCAAGTATTATTTAGGTTTGATCTCCGCCGAAACGCTCGAGGAGATGATAGAACATGAAGCGTTGGTCTTCTCGTACTTCATGTATCAAACTTTCAACATGTTGACAATGATAGCAATCTTTGTCATGGCTAGGTCGTGGTGGTGGAAGAAATGAAATGGCTTGATGCGAAGGATCAAGTGAAGCGGCTTGTGGAGCTTCAAACGATGGAGGGATTGGTGGAGGCGCATTTGAGTATGGCTCGACCAAGAATGATGGTGGTGGTAGAGAAGTGTCAACTTCTATATGGTCGGGTGGTTAACTTTGATTATTTCTCATAATCCAAGTAGGATTATATGATGGAAACGGCGAAAAGAAAGCCGGAGTAAGTGTTGACTCAACACTTTGATTTTGTACCATTATTCCTCCTAATGAGGAAAATGTTGTCGGCGGAAGCGGATGAGACGGCCTAGGAGGCAAGTCCTCTAAATTGTAGAGGTGTGATGATAGTGGGGATGTAAATGAAATAGCTCTAGGAACCAATAGTGATGGTTTAGTGGAGATGATATTGTTTGGCCTAGGAGGTATGGTGGTGTTTGGCATTGGTAATTTTGTGGGTACTATCCTTTTAGGAATTGGTTTGATTGGATAAGGAAGGATCCTATCATTTGTTGGCTTGACCGGAGATGATTCGGTTGAAGAGATTTCGTGTATAACACGAGCCCTTTTCTTGGGTGGTTCTTTGGTGGATAAGTTACTACTTGGGGTTTTCCTCATGATGAGATGATTTTAAGAGGTTTGCAAGGGTTTCTAAAGTGCTGAAAGTTAGGATAAGAGTGATGACTATGGAGGTCCTAACAAAGTGGTTTATAAACCAAGAGATTTGGCAAGTGCATTTAAGCCTTAAGCCACTAGGGAGATGTTTGGTACGCATGAATGGAAAGCTGAGAAAGGGAAAAGAGGTTGATTCTCATGTTTGTTTGACATAAGAATGGAAACAGGGAATTAAATTACCATTCTCATTCCCCTATTTTGTTTCTTTAAAAAAAGAGGAGAAAGGTGGAGAATGAGAATTTTAGAAGGGCTCTTTCTCTTTGTCCATTCTCTAGTGAATGAAAAATCATGGACAAAATTCACGTTTTTATTTTATACACGCTTTTTTAATTTCGCTTTTTTTAATTCGCGAATTCTACTTTTTTCTTCGCCTATCTGCTTTTAACTGCTTTTATATCGCTATCCGCCTTTCGTTTTCGCCCGTTTTCATACATCTTCGCCCGTTTATACGCTCACCGCTTTCATACGCTTTCGTCTGTTTCTTCGCTTTCAATACGCCGTCCGCTTACCTTTCTTTCATTTCCGCCCATTTCATACGCTCGTCCTTTCAGACGTGTTTTTACGCTTTCATTAAAAAAATGTGAATAAAAAAGAAAGACAAAAAGACAAGAAAAAAAAACATGGACTTAGATTTATCTATTAAATTGTAGATTAATCCCCACCATTAGATCAAACTAGATGGATGGTGAGGATTTGTCCCTTGGTAAGCATCAAAATAAGAGTAAGCATTTAAATTTTTCTCTACTTTGTAACATGTAAAAAACCCTATAGCAGAAAATTATACAAATATTGATGTGTATATACTAGTGTTTGTAAATCAGGTTTTAATTGCTTATCCTCTACGTGTATATACTAGTTCAATCATGAATATTATACAATATCCATCTTTTTTATTAGTTGTGTTTAGTGCAATGTGTAAGTTGTAGAAATATGTTTTTTTTGTCATTTTCATTTCATCGTAGAGATGATATAATATATTTTTATATGACAAAAAACTTGAATTATGTTTGTATAATTGTAATTATGTGACCGATAGCGCCAAATAATCAACGTAACTAAAAAACCTGAAAATATATATATATTCATTCTTTTATGTACCAAACAAAGGAATTGATTATGTAATCGATTCTGACACTCTATTCTTTATTTTTGCCAAACACTAGAATCCATTCTCTTATATCAGACTCATTCTCTTTCTATGCCATTCCATTCTCCATTGCATTTCCATTCTTTGTGATTCAGTCGTACCACACGTCCCCTAGGATTCATTGGAATGTGATGATTAACATGCACAAGAGTCAACTTCAGAGTTTGCAATGATCTAGGAACTCATTTAGGATGAGATGGAGTGTTTGAGTTAGGAAGATGAGTTGAAATGATTGTTTTAGCAAGATTTGACATAAGCTGTCACCCGGATCCCACGGTTCCTCATCGAGGGATCCGTCTAAGCTAATCCTAGGATCCGCCTCACAATGTGAAAGAGTGGAAATGATGTTTCTAAGATCTAAGACCTATAACATCTTGAGTGTTTCAGTCCATCTAAGTGTCTTAAATAGGGGCTTAATTACTTGAAGGTAATGAGTGATGTAGCTAATGACTGTATTTTATGGAAGGATTTGAAACTTTCAAGAGTACCAATGGATGAGCAAGGATGACACTAAAGATGAGAGTGTCAATTGAAGCTAAATGATCCTAGAGATCAGGTTGTGACTTAGGATAGTGTTTTGGAAAATATCCTAGAAGCTTTGAGATGGAAAAAAAACTAGAGTTTGATCAACTTTGATCAATTTTGAGGTAAGGATGATTTATGATCAATTTTGCCATAATAGAAAGATTTCTAAGGCTAAAGGTGAGGGATCAAGTGAAAAATGAAGTGTGAGTTTGATAGCGAAGAGATGGAAAAATGAAACGATAGATCTACAAGCATCTTAGAGTGTGATCTAGGTGAGTTATGTGTGAGTAGGAAAGATCAACCTATTTTGATAAGGACTTAATTTTCCTTAAGATACTATGTTTAGCTTAGTGTGAGGTGTTCTAAGGATATGTTTGAAATATAATGCTTGCAATTGCATTTTCTGTTTGCCGGATCCCACGGTTCCCTAAGTGTAGGGATTCGTCTAGCACAAACTTTGGGATCCGTCCATCTGCTCAGCAGAACCTTTACTAAAGGTATGCAATGATTTTGAAAATGCATTAAATTCCAAGGTTGGTTTAAGGGGGTTCTAACACTAAGATATCAAATGTAAGATGTTTTATTTCATGAGAGAAATAGGATTACATTGATAAAGCACGAGTATAAGAGAATTGATCCTATTTTGAAATACTACTAGGTTTCTTGAGTGTTTTCGCTAGGAGGATCATTACGTGATTGATGAGTGTTGATGGAATCAAGAATGAAGAAAGTCTTCATGAGAGATATGTTTTAAGGTTCCATCATCTTGTTCACAAGTACGTAAACGGACTTTGAAATTGAGGATGGAAGTGCATAACATTATGATAGAGGCGTGTCAAGAAGATTCCATAAGGGATGAGTATATTCTTAGAGCCTTGAAGATTTACAATTAGCTTCTACGAAGAAGTAGGCTAGATTGTAAGGTTGTTGTGTTAGCAACAAGTACAACATGTGAGCACAAACAAGCGGGAAGGATTTCTCGATTTCCCTAAGACTCCAAACATTACTTCACAGGATGAGTGCAAGAGGCTTGTACTTCTCGATGTCCCGTGTGAAGATAATGTTTGGATTGGAGTAATATGGTCGAGGTTTGCATATTATGCGATTTAAATCTTCCAGGGAGGGTATGTGTGAACAATATGGACTATTTTCTTCACGAAAGTTGAAGAGAGAATCAAGAGACCAATTTTTGGTGAAGGCACATTGTCCATGATTTGGAATCCGGAGGATGTGAGCAAAATGCCTAAGGGTTAAAGTAAACTTTTGGTTTTTGATATAAAACGAAGAGAGAGAGAGCGATCCTCGCTATTTTAACGAGTTCGACTTGACGGAAGAATTCCATTATGAACCTTGGACATATCTTCTCGCTGATTTCAAGAAGACATTCTAGTCCTATGGCTCGAAAAGAGGTATTGATACCTTCTTCGAATTGTAGAGAGGTACTACAATACGCCGTGGAAGTGACGGTTAGATTATTGAACCCACGGCATGATTGCCAGCGTTTGGGTTCAAGAGAGATGTTTGGAGTGTAGACGCTAGTGAATGAAAAATCAAACTCATATTCATGCGTCATAGTTGAACCTATAGAAATGATAAGTTAAAACAGAGATGTTTGAGGTCAACCTATGATTATCTAATGTTTTTACTAGATTTTTATTAACAATGATTTTTAACATTCTAACTCACTCACGGTTTTGACTTTCTAGTGATTATTACTTTAGAAAGATAGTGGTTTTAATCTTGCATGAAAATCAAGTTTCCAAAGATAACGGATCCTACGTTCCTTTACAAAAGGGATCCGGCTAGTATATCATCCGATCCGTGGATCTCAGAAGTAACAGTAAATGATTTGATAAACACATAGGTTTTACATTTTATACCACGAAAAAATGTTTTATCCTACATTTTCTTTTAGCATGCATACATGACTTCTAATGTATACTAAAAAAAATATGAAACAAATAAATCAAAAGAAATGACAAACATATTATGATAATAATAACCTAGATAACTAGAATATTAGTAATATTGCATTTCAATACTAAGGATGATACAAAAAATTGGGTATATGATCCCAATGTAGATTAACAACACAAAGTAAATGTCTCCATATGTGAATTGCATCATAGGGAAACACAAGTGCCATGAAAGTATATACATGAGCACGAAATGTAAACCATGTTGATGATGAATCTTCTTGGTTTCAAGTTGAGATGGAAATGAGGAGGAAGATGAAGTTTTTGAATGAGAGAGGAAAATTTTGAAATTGAAAGATTTGAAAAAGTGTGGATTTGATAGAGTGGGTTTACGTGGTTTTATGGGGAAGGAGGAATTTTTGAAATTGTTTTGTTTTTTATTATTGATTAAAATAAACAAAACATAAGTTTTTATACCAATTTACTTTAGACGAGAAATAAAACACGTATGTGAGAAAAAGGCTTCCTAATGAAGCTTCATGTAATACATGTATAAGCACAAAAGATAATCATATAAATACCTAAATAGGCATACTTAATTATCAAGCAAAATAAAAAGAAAATCATACCTAGCTTACACTTAGGAATGTCTTTACAAATGACACAACAAATGTCACTTAGACGCATTCCCGCCCTTAACGCTTAAGATACCTTCTTAAGGAAGGTATTCTTGTTACCAAGCGATTCCTATAGCTTGGTGGGTATGGGCTTTGACTAATCAACATAAATGAGGAAGATTAGTGCAATTAATGAAAAAGTAAATAATAAAGAAAAATGTTGTTATCAACATCCAAACATAAGTTTTAAAAGGCATGGTGTTTGTTTTATGAAAAACCTTCTTTGTAGTTTTCAATTAACTATGGATCGTATCAAGTTTTAAAGTACAATATACTTCAAGAAACTTGGTAACGTAAGCTCATGCCAATTGTGGAAAACTATAAAGGGGTTGAATAGTTTTGCTAATTAAAACTTTTTAATCTATTTAGATCTACTTATGTCACCATTTGGATGTGTGTGTTGGATGTTGATAAACAAGCATAAAATG
>OU343224.1:160186713-160374628 GCA_910596185.1 Chrysanthemum makinoi
GATCCTTAATAAGGAGTTTGTTGGTTTACATTCGCGCCAATTATAATATGCATTACCGCTGGGAAGGCGATCGATGAGGTATGCAATGCTCATTGATTACGGGTTTGCCCAGAAGGCTTCTACACCTCACGGTTTTGACCATCGAAGGGTAGAATTTCCTGAAGCCTAATAAGCATTGCTTGAACAAGAAAGGGAAAGGTAAGGGTAAGGCGATAAAGGAAAACAAGTTATGACTTATCGGCAAGAACCCAAAAGTACCTCTCGAAAGCGTGAAAATCGAAGAAGGATATGGCTTGTCATCCCGCACCGAGGGTTGGACCTTTGGAAGAGGAATTGTCCATTGTACCTTGATGAGTTGCTTAATAAGAATTATAAAAATAAACGCGTAGCGTGCAGTGCTCTTTTGATGATAGAATTATTTGCTTTTCCTCTATAGAATAATTCCACGGGTATATGATACTAGATGTGGTATTCACATATGTAATACCTTTGCAGGGACTTGAGGAGCAAGGAAGCTTGCCTATGGGCGTAATACGCGTGGGTAATGGAGCACATCGCGGTGTTGAAGCTATAGGCGGTTTTGATTTAGTTTTACCTTGAGGGTTTAATCTGTCATTAAGCGATTGTCATTACGCACCTTCCATTGTTAGAGAATGTGGTTTACGTTTCCTTGTTAAAAGATATTGGTTTCGTTCATACATTTTCTTGATTATGGAATTTGATTTCTTTAAATGATGTTTTTACCTTTAATGTTATTCGATAAATGAATTGTGTTTGAAATTGATTTGCATGATAATGTTGTTGATAAATAAATTACGTCTTTAGCATCAATAATAAAAAGAATCAAAAGGTGATTTGGATTCTTCATTTCTTTGGCATTGTAGACTTGCTCATATAGGCAAAGCGCTACAGCTTAATTTTTAACCACGATGGGCTTTTGCAAGACATCAATGATGAATCATTTGATAAATCAGTCTCTTGTATATACGGGAAGATGACCAAGAAACCTTTTACAAATAGTTTAGAAATGGCTTCTGATCTTCTTGGTGTGATACATCTTGACGTATGTGGACCACTAAGACATGTGTCAAGAAAGGGTGCTAGCTACTTCTTAACCTTCATTGATTTAGAGTCGTTATGGTTATGTTTATTTACTTAAACATAAACATGAAGTCTTTGAAACATTTAAGGTTTTAAGAGTGAAGTAGAACTGCAACTAGGAAAGAAGATTAAAGCTCTTCGATCGAATAGGGTGGTGAATATTTAAGCCAAGAGTTTAAAGATTATCTAGGTGAGTGTGGTATTGTCGGCAACTCACATCTCCATATACTCCACAACAAAATGGTGTATCACGAGGAGAGAATGTGCATTAGCTAGACAGATTAGGTCTATGTTTAATCTTACAACTCTTCCTTTATCCTTTTGGGATTATGCTTCCAAAGCTAGCATTCGCATATTGAATATGGTTCCAACTAAGAAGGTTGATAAGACTCTTTATGAAGTGTGGTATGGGAAACCTCCCAACTTGTCTTACTTAAAGGTCTGGGTTGTGGAGGCGTTTTATTAAGCGTGACTCTGGCTGATAAGGCTGCAAAACCCCTAAATGTATCTTCAAGTCTCTAGGATACCCAAAGGAAACTATGGGTTACTACTTTTTTTCCACTGAAAACAAAGTAATTGTTGCTAGGTATGGAGAATTACTTGAAAGGGATCTCATATCTCATGAATTCGATTGGGAGAGTTTATGATGCGGGAAGATGATATAGAAGATACAACACCTTCGAAAACACTAGCAAACCTCAAGTAGAACACGAAAGTCACGGCGTTCACGAGATTGAAGTGGTTCCCATTAAGTAGATCATAAAGGACCTCTGGCGTGCACTTAATCTATGTCTCAACGTAGAAGGCGAGGAATATATGTTAGGGGATCTTGGTGAACACTAACTATAAAGGCTGCCATGATAAGTCTGAAAAGGAGAAATGGCGAGTTGCAATGAATGGGGAAATGCAATCCATGAAAGATAAGAAGTCGGATAGAGGTTGACTTACCACCAAATGCTAAGGTAGTTGGAAGTAAGTGGCTCTTTAAGATAAAGACTGACATGGATGGCAATCGCACACTATAAAGCTTCGTCTTGTAGCTCAAGGTTATACTCAAACCTATGGGGGTAGACTCTGAGGAGACATTTTCTCTGTGGCGAGACATTAGAGCTATTAGGATTCTTCTAGCCATAGCTGCGTACTATGACTATGAGATATGGCAAATGGATGTCAAAGCTGCCTTCTTAAGCGATTAGAGCAGATGAGGACATCTATATGGCGACTGAAGGGTTTGTGAATCCAAAGTTTCGAGCGTGTATGCAAACTTCAAAGATCCATTTATGGATTGAAGCAAGCATCAAGGCAATGGAACAAGAAGTTTGATGAAGAAATCAAGAATTTGGTTTCACTCAAAATCTTGATGAGCCATGTGTGTATCACAAAGCTAGTGGGAGTAATGTTATTTTCCTTTTCTTATATGTCGATGACATATTGATCATGGGAAAAGACATTCCAAGTATGCAAGATGTAAAGTCTTATCTTGGAGAGTGCTTTTCTTTGAAGGACTTAGGGGAGCGAAGATTTATTCTGGGAATCAAGATCTACCGAGATAGATCAAGGCGGTTAATTGGACTAAGCCAAAGTGCTTACATTGATAAAATATTGAAGAGATTTAGTATGCAAAATTCCAAGAAGGGATATTTGCTGATGCAAGTTGAACATGGCTTAAGTAATAAACTATGCTGCGTCAACACTGTGAGGTGGAATACATGAAGAAAGTTCCTTATGCTTGTGTAGGATCTATCATGTATCTTTGTAAGATGTACAAGGCACGATGTGGCGTTTGCACGAACATTACCGGTCGGTATCAGGAACCCAGGTGTGAAACAACGGCAAGCATTAAGAACATTCTTAAGTATCTAAGGGCTACTAAAGAAATGTTTCTAGTGTATGGAGAAATCGGATCACGAGAACTTGATGTTTAGGTTTTTGCGCGTCGTCTTTCCAAGCCGATAAAGATGATCACGAAGTCTCAAAGCTGGTTATGTCTTTGTCATTAATGGAGGAGCGATTGATTGGAAGAGCAAAGCAAACAACGGTTGCGATGTCTATTCTGAGGCGAGTACATAGCTGCCGAAGGCTGCGATGGAAGCTGTTTGGATTAGGAAATTCATTTCGGGACTCGGAGTAATGCCCTCAATCGAATTACCTTTAAATGTGTATTGTGACAACTCTGCTGCAATAACATTTGCCAATGAGCCTGGAGTCATGAAGGGCGCCGGACATTTTCCTCGTCGATATCACTATGTTCGAGAACAAGTTGACATAGGTGAAATCAATTTACTCAAAGTTCATACGGATGATAATCTAGTGATCCCTTCTGAAACCTTTGCCAAAAGAAAACTTCGCGACCATGCGGATGGGATAGGTCTTCGTTTAGCTAGTAGTTTCATGCAGATCCGTGATTAGTATTTGGATAAAGGATGTTATGAACAAATATTACTTTAATGAAATAAAATAGTTGTTATGTTTATTTTTCATTTTCTTAATATTATATCCTATATTTGCATGTTTAATCCATGGATAACTTATGTTATTCTAAATAGTCCGTTGTCAATCAATGATATGGGAATATTATTGAATTAAGACAAATCGAGTTTTTGGAATATACTTTTAAAGTATATTGATCGTGGGACATGCGATTCACATGATATTCAATGAATTGAATATTGGACTCATCCCAACTTTACATGATGATACTTTTGGATTTTATCATTAAGTATATCATGAAGTGTTTGTCCTCAGACTTGAGATACGGATAAGCTGATATGAATGTAGTGCATTTGTGTAAGATAGTCTACGCTATCCGTAGCGGTAGTTATAAGGGCTATTTTTGGAAGTGTTGCAAAATTCATGAGTTATGTTTGTAGTCAAGAGAATTTGTTCCTTTGAATTTGTTTCCAAGCATAATACTATATATTTGGGCCTCGTAGGGTTGACAAGATGTTTGTATGGCCATACCCAAGATCTATCTGGAATACGTTGAGATGATTTGGTAATCTTGTTCAATCATATACAACGAAGCAGAATATTAACTTATGAAATGACTTGATCCATATTCATAGTTAATGTAGTATTAGTAACAAAAGGATAAGTAAAAATGATGAATCATTAAATGGTTTTTTCCAGGAGACCATGCTCGATTCGATCTGGGGTTGGCGTGTGAAAGCTAGACTAACCAATGTCATTACTATATTTAGTAATATCCAAGTGGGAGCTGAAAGGTTTTAATAGATATTTAAATAATAGTATGTCCGGATTCGAACTCGAGACTTGAGGTTACACACATTACGTATGAGAATTGATGTACATAATTAATATAAATAAAAGGTTATTATTATTAATTATTAATCACTAAATAAAACATAACGATAGTTAAATAATTACGAGGTTTGGTTACGGTGTTAAATATTAACTAGAAGGACTAGAGATGAAATTGTAAAGTCGGGAAAGTTCTAGAATCCTCTTTGGGATGCTTTGGCGATCGGTGGAGGTTTTCCAAACCCAAACCCACTCAAACTTGTACTCCAAGATATGTTAACTATAAATACAAATCAATGTATTCATTATTGACTAATCTTGGATCACTTTGATAACCTAATTTCTCTCCTTCTCCTCTTCTCTTTGTGTGGCGGTGAAACACCCTTCCCCAGGGTTTTGATTTTTGTCTAACTCAAAGATAAAGTATTTGGTTTATTAGTGATTCAAGGAACTAGCTTTTCCACATCAAATCGCTATTAGTACGTGTGTACAAGAACGAAGAGCAAGCACACTTGAGCTTGTATTCCTTGGTGGTTGATTTTTAGGTGGGACGATTTTGTGAAACCCTTGTTTAGGGTTTTGGGTTTTGTTACTTGATCACATCATCGTTTGATTGATTGAATTGCTAAAAGGTACGCACTTTCTTGTTTGGTTAATTAATTATATATATTATTCCTATTGTCTTCCGCTGCTTGCTTTGATGGTGTTATTTGTTTTATGTATAATTGTTATGGGTATAAAATTCCAACAGAGACATGTTAATTTATCAAATTTAGAGCAAAAGCATATATCAAATATTGATGCTCACCCATTTTAACCCCGCTTCAGCCCCCAAACGCACACGTTTCAGCCCCATTTCAGGCCTCGCATTAGAACATATTGCAACAGCAGCAATTTGGCCGTCTCTTCAATTTCTCCCTGCCATGATAAGTATAATATAGTTGATATTTCTTGTAAGTTAGAACAAAAAAAAAGTGTCATAAGCTGTTGTGAAAGCAATATTAAGACTTACGACTATTTCCTCTTAAGTACACCCTCTTTAAATCTCTTTAGCAGATCCTTACAACCGTGCTGCATAAAAACAACTCATAACATGAAGCTAAAAAATTGCATGTACATGGAAGTTATGGCCATCAATCCAAATATGAATGACAAATTCAATCTCCAAGAAATTTCACCTATATAGCTTGACGGTGGTTCTGGATGATCATTAAGGCAAAGTGGATGACCATGACCTCAAAGTATCTCCACGGGAAGTATGATCACTATTATGTTGACCCCTGGTAATACCTATTGTATACATGAAACAATTAGTTGTATATAGCATATGGGAGATTGCTAAAACATTTACGAAACAACCATCTATATATATATATATGAATTCATGATTTAACATACCCCGAATCAATAAGTTTCATCCGTAGCTGCAATTTACTTAATCTTGGCTGTAATATTTTCTAGCATCATAATATCATCATTAAGTAGCTCGTTACTTCCATCATGACCAATCGTGTCAGTTGCACCTGTATTTTTATCGTTTTTCAAACCACACAACTGTAACCTAAAAAATATATATGTATATATGTAAATACATAACCTCGACAGGGTCAATAGGTATACCATTTTAGTGAAGCTACATATCGACATTAAAAAAAATATTTTAAACTAATTTTGAATAAGATTTTGTTTTCTTATTCCTAAGTTTAGTGGTCACCTACTGTCGTGCCAAGGGCTGTTTGATACTGACTTCAGTGCTGCAGCAAGAAATGTATCGTAATGAGTTTGGTGCCTGGTGTCGCAACAAAGCAAATGCCATTAAGAATTTGATCTTTCAATTACGCGCTAACTACCAACTCCAGAGATGGTAGCTCTCCCTCCTCTTCCTGGTCCTCGTTCTCCTCTAACGACAATTCACCATAGGGAAATCATGAATTTGTTTTTGCCTGGATCATAAAGATGATGTCTTTTACATATATTTCACAATAGGTTAATGTCATAAATATGGGCGAACAGATACTGACCAAACCAACAACAGATGGAAGTTAAGAAATCAACTTGAGGTTGCAAGCATGAGCCACATCAGCGAGTATCATCACCTATGCTACCCTTTTCTGAGAAATAGCATAAAATTCAGTGAGCCAAGCATATCCTAATCATGATCAGCGAATACATGTAATTGCAATTAGAAGAGCCAGCCAACCTTAAGGTCTGTGATAAGCAGTTTGTATAAGCAATTTTCTACCTCGTGCTATAATCCACCATGTACAATAATGCAATAAGCACATTAAATGCTTGGGTCCTATAGATAAAAGGTATAAACAAATATAACATGTATTTTAGAAAATTACCTAAGAAACTTGTCTATTATCCGTCACTGCGATCTGTCTGCAAGCTCTTGCTGATGATAGCCTGCAAAATGTACACACACCACGTTATTCAAAATGAAAAAGTAAAACGATATGAGTATAGAATATGAGTAAATGTTGGCACGTATAAAAAAAAGGCCATACTACAGCCCTTTATTTCAAACTCCTTATCACAGCCTTTCAGCTTAGCAAAACACTTTTCAAGGCATGAAATTTTTCGGCAATGTGTTTCCAAGATAACGATAAACCAAAAGACCATAAATTTTCTCTTCGTTTAGTGATACCACGAAGCAGTTCGTATACATAAGACCTGATAGCTTACATTATTTTTATTTGATTGCCCATTGTTTAGTAACATCGTATAACAAAAAGTTATATAATAGTAGTAAAAAACAAAAAGCCTGTCATCGGGCTCAGCAAGACAATGAACTTTTATATGTTTGAATTATATGTTTGAACTTAACACTGCAAGGTATGTGTCCAACATGTCTCCATACAGGAATGGCTATGGCAAGTGACCAAGGTCCACGCGTTTACCCCTGCTACTAATTAAACTTGTAAGCTGAATGTCACCTTCAGTTTGTAACCTGATGTACTCCGAGGGGGACTTATAAGGTAAGCACCAATGTCATAAAAAAGTGACTGGATTTAACACGATATAAAAAAGGTAGTTATCGTACTTGAGTAACTTGCCACAAAGCAGTAAGTGACTACCACTTTCACGGACAACATGAATGCCAGTAAATGTTGGCTGTAACCACAGTGGCGCCCCTAAAATAACAGTGTAATAATAGCGCATCAGCATAAGGCGACACGGTATATGACCGTTCTTTGAATAACAGTTCAAGTGCACAACATATAACTTACTTTGTCACATACATATTACATGCGTCCTTGTCTCGATCGGGTGGGTCTTCACCCACGTCGTCAAACTTAAAAGTCGTTGTTGGACTTCCAACCGCTGACGAAATATCCAGACCGATAGCTATACAGTATTCCCAAAAGTTCATACCACGATTCGAGTCTACAACGGTGAAAAGATAAGTTACATGGTCAGAGATACATTTGAAAAGGCAGATAGTAATAAGTTACACGCATACATATAAAACGATATATACCCAATAAAGACTCAAACATAAGGAAAACTGTTTCGATCACCTAGATTCCAACGTCGGGGTTGTCTATCACCTGCATTGAGAGAGAGAAAGGCAGTGAGCTTGTATCGGCAAACTATGGATAGTTATTGCAAAAATAAAATAAAGCTTATCTAAAACGTTTCTGTAGATTTTGTATGTTTATCAATGACTAATTCAGACTTATCACGGGTTCTTATAATCATTGAAAGCATGATAAACATATATAAGCACATCATTTTATCAACTAAACAAGAACTATATACATTATTTCAGAAGCCTTTTTTTTTAACGAATCATGGATAACCTATTTTTATAAGAATTCCTAAGACCCCCCTCAATCAACAATCAAACATATCAATAACAAAAATAACCATTGTAATGTTTACCTGAATGAGCACATCAGACGAACCAATATATCTACGTTAAAACCCAGCTAAACACAAACTAAAACTCCTGAAAAAAAAATTAAGTATAATCAAAATAAAAATATTGTTCCAAAATTATTGAAACCAAAAATTGAACCACATACCTGCAATTATCACACCCTCGTACCCTCGTGCAAAAAGTGAAGATTTGAACTTACTTAAGATTTCTGATTTGTTGCTGTAACCTTATTGCTCCAAGATTTTGAAGTCCAATGCTTTCATGATTGTATACATAAAAAAAACTTGACTTTTAATCTTAATTCAGTCCCACGATCCGCCTAGGCGTTGCTCCGACAACTTGTTCTCTGAAGGTTCCTTTTTTCCGTACCTAAATATTGTCATGTCATCGAGTCGAATCTTTCCACTTGGAAGTATACCCCAATCGTCAGTCGATGATGTTGACCGCGATGTTGGGATAGAGACCGTTCTAATCGCCTCCTCAAATTCCTTTTCTTTGTTTCAAGAATCTTTGTGCAAGGTGCGCACGGGCGTATTGCTAGACCATTATGACAACGAAAGAGGTGGGGAAGATGAGACAGGGCAATACCATAAACATCCCGTATTAACATTAGCAAATGAAAATTGCAATATTCTACCGAGTGGAAAGATTCCAATCGATGACAAGAATATTCAGTTGGATAAGATTCAACATGGAAAGATCCCAATCGGTGGGTTGGATAAGATTCTACTACCACCCGACGCAAGCGTATGGGCAATTCCAATCACCACGCATCAATAATAATAGCGAATGCGGCTGGATATATGTATACAATAGCGATACCAGGCAACCAACATGGTCTGCGATCACACATTCGATGGCCTTACCACGATCGCGGCCAAGGAAATGTATCTGGCGTTGGTTAGCATATTATCATCATCTCCTATAGATTGGTAGAAGGCTAAAATTCAAGTATACAATAGTGTTGTCGAGGCAACAAACGGTGCACTGCAAGACTTGAGCACAACGTTACAATAAACGACCGACAGATACACCATTTTAAAGGTTTGAATCGAGCGGTCACGCCAAAGAAGACAAACCTTCAGCGTCAATCATAACTTACATTGCACACAATATCGCTAACTTGTTGTATAGGGCGCATTGCTAACGTGTTGAAACTTTGCATCAACACAACCTAGAAACAAAATTTCGTAATTAGTTTAAGCTACTAAATTACATAAAATATTACATAGACAAATAATAATATACCATCCTTTATTTTACTATAACTTTTCCAAAACCATTATAATACCTTAACTCAATGATATCATAAAATTTTCACATCACTATTAATACCAAGTAACGCTATTCCATTAAAATAGCAAAACATTAATATAATTGTTAGGAAATTACCATTTTAGGCGAGAGAAGCGTTCTGAAAGTTTGTGCTAGCCAAGATATACATATAGGAAATCGAGATAGCCCCAAAATATTATTCAATTAAATATGTGAAATCGGAATTGGATCTTAATACTGTATCGTAAAGATTGAAATTTAGTATGAAAACCAAACCTTGTGGTGGATGCATTATGGAAATCATAGCGATTATCAGATTCGACCAAGAAAAACAATCCCGTACATGGTAGTAGGATTAGTTTTTCTTGGCGAATCTGATTCGCTTATCCATTTGCCGAATCTTGTCGGGAAAAGTCGAGACCAACGAGGCGAGATCGGATCGCTTGAGCAAAAATACAAAATACTAAAGTTACCACTACGGGCCGAGTCGAAAAGTTGAATTGAAAGCGTGTTTTATTACCTTCCGTGTTCTTAAGGAATCACGAAACGGTATATGTCTTTGTCTTGATCTATCATTCACATTTGTCTTGAAACAGTAACTACATAGACGGCGGAGTGTGTAAATAATCATATAAAGGCAAAACAATTGTTTTGTGATAAATTTACAATGTAATAGAAAATGTACCCGTGGCGTTGCCAAACCTAATAGAAGATGTAGCCGTGGCGCTATTTGTGGCATCTGAAAAGTGATTTATCTTGAAATGTTTTTACATATGGCTTGCTGGCCGTGTGCCAAAAGCTTACCACACCACAAACTTATAACAAAGATAAATCACTTACTTTTCGTATGCCTTTTGACCCAAAATTTTAGACACAAAATTACATTATTATTTGCAAAATATGAGGCTCAAATATGCAAGTATGGGATCGTCAAGAAACACCACGCGTGGCGCAACCACTTCTGAATGTGGATGCCCCGCCATGATCTGGTCTCGGTAAACCATGTTCCAAAGAAATATAAATCCAAAAAATCATCATCGCCTATTATTGATATAAGATATAATGGAGCGAGCATGCTCGATAGGCTAACAATCCAAAAAGGCGGATACGTTCACCATGGTACGCAAAGGCGACGGTTTGCCGCGCCAGAAAGAACGACCACACCTTTGGTCGACCATTTTTAGATTCATCATAGCCCCCTATAATCAATATCATTATCATGGTAAGAATTGAAGAAAGTGGATACATCCGAATGGTTTGCCAAACCTAATGATTTGCCTTGCCAAGACGAATGATCACACCTTTAATCGACGGTCCTACATTTATCACAACCTCCTATAATCATCCGATAACACGTGGTTACAAAATGAAAAAAAAGAGGCAATAATCTACAAAGCCTCATTGCCACTACTTCCTTACCCAAAAGAAGACAATAGATATACCAAGAAAACACAATCGCCATTTAAAAAACGCAACAACCAATGGTCGCTAAAATAACCATTTCATCAACTTCTTCATTAACTACCAAGCCTCATATGGAAGATTGGAACGAAGACCTAGAGAGCAACGATGCGCACAATAGACTGATATCGGTTTGTGTGATGGATCGATTATGCATAAGACGTAATTTTGCGGTCGGATAAGCGAGGTAGAGACACGTACAGTATGAGGTGGTGATATAAAGATAAGCTGGACCAAGAACGAGTTAAAACAACGGTCGATCACAAACGCGCTCAAAACGATAACACAGCGTGAATAAAATAAGATAGTTTGGGATGCCGCTCTCCCATTATATCCTATATGAATATAAATGCCCGCTATTCAACCTTTGCCATGACAGACTTCAAGCAAATATAGATTGCTATTTCAAGTGTTTTCCGTATCTTTGCAGAGACTTCGGAGATCGACTCTTGTAACCATCAACATAGTAATGAACCTGTAACAAAAGTATATGGTTATTAGCTAAATTCTGCATTTGCATATACACGTAATAAAAAACTTAACATCCTTTTCCTCAAAGACTAAGTCACTGCCACTGCCACTACTTAACATCCTTTTCCTAAAAACATGAATTGGCCATAAACCCAATAAATCTAAGCTTAAAAGTCAAAATTTTCCTTTTATTGGTCAAAGTTACAATAATTATTCTAGCTTATAAGTCAAACATTGCATAAAAATTCATAAGCCACTCAGAAAATATTACCCCATGGTATTAATATAAATATAACTTTATAATTGTCTATGATATCTTGATGTTTTTCCCTCTTATTATAACTCGCATAACTGTTACCTAATAACATACCTTATCACCACTTGGTTAAAAAAACTATATATTATCACCTACAAAAATGTAATACTATCGTTTCTGATTTGTACCATGATATATCCAATGATCAGCTTTCCTTTTAAGTTATTTGAATAACCTGAACCCATATCAGTTCATTAAAATGTGTATATTTGCATTTCTCAGGTTCCGACTATGAATTGATTAGAGAGTTGATGATCATGATACATTGATGACTTAAAGAGCTTAGGAGGGTAACATTAATCTTTGACGGACTTATCCCAGACGAAGATGAAGCCAGCGAAATAAACTAACACATAGTGATCGTCAATGTCCAGTTCACTAGATATGGAGCATTCGGTGAAGGCGTTGGATACACTACTCGAGACCCTTCTGCGTACTCTTTCCATTAAACTTCGCGGCGGTATGTTGTGTTCAATCGGTAGAATGTTATGTTATTTATGGATTCCACCGCATGAAAATCTGAGGTGGATCGTGATTAATTAAGGAAAGTGTGAATCAAGAAAGAGCGTGAAAAGGTGCTTGATACATTTAAACATGCCTAATTATGTCGATGGATAGGTCAAAAGATGGCGAACAATATTACGGTATGAAGTACCTCTACACAAGTACCAAGCCATGATGGATCATCAGGTAACCATTTAACAATTCATTACTATCATCATGATAAATGCAAGTTATCATCTTTAAATATCGAACATACAAGCGTGTATTGGAATTAAACGAATGTTTGTTTTACAAGCTACTCCGAGAAGTTACATTTTGGTAGTGCTTTAGATAGGCCGAAGCGAGAACCTCCAAATTTATCTTACAAATGGATCAAATGTTTAGATTAAAAAAACTACTAGCACTAACAAAGGTGTTCTTTTTCATAAATATAAGCGTTACATATGTAATCCCAAGCACCCTTTGTAGCGCTTTTTGTTGGGATGGCGCATTATATGGTTTTATTTGTGACTTTGTATGAAAGGCTTCTTATTAATGAAACGTTACGTAAGGAGGTACACCCTCTTTCTTTTAGTTTGTTGTCTTTGCTCTAAGTGTTACCTCGTGGCGTGGTCTAATATTAATGGTTCATTCGGTTTTGCCTCGAAAATTTCTTACTTTGTCATCATGTTCTGTAATTCTCACCGGTATGCTACAAGTTTCTACATCGCGTGAAGTCGTACATTACTATTTTTTTGTGTTTGTATATAATGAAACTTATTAGGAATAGGAGGATCTGATATTTATGGGTCATACAGTTAGTTGCACATTGTCACCTATAATTACCATCGTCTTATTGATTTCTTTATCATCTCCTACTTTAAAGATGGAGGAACGATGGTAAAGCCGACAAGATTTAAAACATGTTGTATGCGATAGTCTTTATATATGTTTTCTTGGCCGTCACTACTGGGATGTTTGGACACCTGTTTTTACATGCCTATATGTAGTTTCTTAGAGCATTTATATGCAGTTTGGGCACATGGGTTTTTAAAGTTTTATCGCAGCATTTATATGTAGTTTTTTTTACATCTTTTAGATGTGTTTTCCGCGATTTTTAAGCGCTATTTTCTGTGAGAATCGGCCCTTTGGACAAGGAATATGGCGAAAACTTGGTTGTTTGGACAATGGAAATATGGAGTCTTTTTGTATTTTTAAATCTTTGTTTTAACACATAAATTGGTCTTGAAATATGGATTTCGGGCAACAAATATATGGTTGTTGTTACGATTACTTTACAAGTATTTTTATAGCTTTTAACCTCTCTTTGCTCGGACATGTTCTACTTATCTTGAATCAAAACCTTTTTTTTTTTTGGGTTAAATGTAACCAACCGGAATCAAGTCATGTGACAAATCGAAACAGTTCTTTTTTATACACCCTTAGTATTAGTGTTTGACTTTCAAATAAAAAGGTTTCCCGCAGCAACGCGCGGGCTAACCTGCTCGTTCTAAGCTTAAAAGTCAAAATTTTCCTTTTATTGGTCAAAGTTACAATAATTATTCTAGCTTATATGTCAAACATTGCATAAAAATTCATAAGCCACTCAGAAAATATTACCCCATGGTATTAATATAAATATAACTTTATAATTGTCTATGATATCTTGATGTTTTTCCCTCTTATTATAACTCGCATAACTGTTACCTAATAACATACCTTATCACCACTTGGTTAAAAAAACTATATATTATCACCTACAAACATTTAATATATATCGTGATCATGTAAGACACGTATTTTTGCGGTGGGATAACGAGGAAGAGCGATACCAGTATAAAGTGATATAAAGATATGTAGACCAAAAACAGGTTAAAACAACAGGCCAGCCACAAACGGGCTCCAAACACGGCCCAACACTGCTTGAATAAAATAACATAGTTTGGGATACCTCCCACCCATTAGTCTTTATATCAATTTATATTTGGGCTAAAACAGTCTTAGTGGATCATGTTAGAACTTCTTTTGTGTTAAGGCTTATTTAATTAAAAAATTGCATATATATGACTTAACGTTTTTTTTTAATATTTTTGTGTACTCATGAAATTTTGTGACTCTTTAGCCCTTTAGGGTGAATTACATAAATGGTTTCTGGATTGGCAAATAATGCATCAACCGTCCCAGAAATTTTAAAGTTCCACTAATCGTTCGTTTTTATACGTTTTCATTCATTTTTTACGTTTGTTCGTTTTTATACGTTTTCGTCCGTTTTTATACGTTTTCGTCCGTTTTTATAGGTTTTCGTCCTTTTATTTATTTCTTTATTATTATTTTCTTTAATGTTTTTATATGTTTTCACTTTCGTTTTATCGTTTTCCTTTTTATCCATTTTTTTCATTTTTTTTCCAACTTTTATCGTATATATATGTTTTCCATTTTCATACGTTTTTGTCCGTTTTTTACCTTTTCGTCGTTGTATGCGTTTTATATCGTTTTGTCGTTTATCGCGTTTTCACCATTTTTATCGTTTTCTTTCGTTTTCCAAATTTATCCATTCCTATCGTTTCGTCTGTTTTCTCACGTTTTCATCCATTTTAATAATTTTCCATACATTTTCCTCTTTTTATCCGTTTCTATATCTTTGTTTTATACATTTTCATATATTTTTTATGCTTTCATCCACTTTTTACATTTTCGTCTATTTTTATACGTTTTCATCCGTTTTTCTAACGTTTTTTAACGTTTTCATTCATTTTTTTAACGTTTTCATACATTTTTAAAAAGAGGCGAAAACTTATAAATAGATAAAATGGATGAAAACGTATCTACCTGTTGAAAACGTATGGATGCGGATGAAAACGGATAAATATGTATGAAAACATAAGAAAAACATAATGAAACATATACAAACAGGGCGTATAAAAAACGAGCGTAAAAAGCAGGATGAAAACATATAAAAGAGATGAAAAATATAAACAGGAAGAAAATGTATAAAATGGATGAAAAATGTAAAATAAAAAGGATGAAAACATATAAAAATGGACAAAACTATAGAAACATATGAAAATGAAAAAGCGTATAAAAGCGTAGAAAAACTGAAGAAAATGTAGAAAGGTATGTTTTGCATTTTTTTTATTAAATTTATTTTTGAAGAATCTTTAAGTTTGTTTTTAATGTTATTAGATATGTAAAGGTGTGTTTTAAAAGTTTTTTTTTAACAACAATATATAATATTAAAGTTTGACATTTTTTATAAAAATCTTACATAAGTAAAAAATATTGTAATATTGGGCTTATTTTATTCGTAATTTGAAGACCTTTTCAAAGGTGCATATTTATAAAGGAATCGCTATAAATTTTTTAGATTTTTGATAAATATAATTTGTTATATAAAAATACCGTAAATAGCAAAAAGGTACAGGATAGTTATCGTTCCTTGCCAGACAGTTCAACGGGATATTTTGTAATTTTTTTATTTTCATCGTGCGACTTCATTTGTTCCAAAATATGCATGATATATAAATATAAATATATTTTCAACTAAGAAATACTATTTGATCTATTGATGAGACTTAAAAAATGTAATAATATAATATTACATTAAGAGCTATTGATGAGACTTAAATACAAAGGGTTTTAAAACATATATCATATCCTATAAGTCCTGGTGCAGGGGGCTTGTGATCAAGACATGCTTGAGCGCATATGTGTGTTGTGCAAGGAACCGGGTCAAAGTCAAAAGCATAAGATCTATAACCTGTACATGTTTGACGACCACAAATGAATAAATTAGAATATAAATAAATTCAAATGAATTTTTATGCAAAATATGTTTTTTCCAATAAGAATGTACATTGCATAAGAGGAAAGAAGTGAGACTCGATTAAACTTTACCAAGGGAACCGCAAAGTTCTTCTGGTATAGCGATCACGTTCTTGATTTTATAAAAATATGTAAATACAACACACATGATATTCTTCTTCATTGCAAACTATACTTGTTGGATAGCTTTATTTTAGGAGTTGTGATGTTCATTTAATTTTAAAGACTTGGTATTTATAATAAGTTTATTTAGTTGTTAGTTTTCACGTATATTATGTTAATATTATATTAATATTATATTATACTATATAATGTTATATTAAATTTTGCCATGTGTTATAATAATAAGATCATGTCATATTACGATATGTTAATATTATTTCTTTATTTTTGCTATGTGGACGAATGATTACGTGTGTTATATTATATCTTTATTTTTGCTATATAGACGAATGATTACGTGTGTTACAACAGAAATAAATCGATATTATGTGCAAAATTCTAATTTAAATTATATTATGGATAAAATTGTAAAAGTTATTGGGAAATTCAATTGAGGCCATGTAAATTTCAACAAAAGAAAAAAGTTATGACAAAGTTAGAGTAAAAATTATACTATATAATATTTGTTTAAGTTGAGCTTTGAAGCTGGCACTATTGCAAAGTTATCAAGTGGGGAGGTCGGTTTTAGGGAGGAAGGTGGTTCGGGTTTGGTGTGCAGTCGTGGTTCGAGCCAGGACTGTTTAAGGCTTCAAGCGTCCAGCCGAGCCGAGCCATTCGTTGGGAAGATTAAAAATAAATGATTCTCGGTTTCTGGTGTTTTTGTTGGTGGGTTTTCTACTAACTTGCAACTTCATTTTTAAGTTAGCTCCATGTTGTACACCTGTTTTCCATTATCAATTCCAACACCCTTTACAAAACCAATTGCCGTTTCATTTATTTGGGTTTTTAATACAAAAACTCTCACACACACACATACAAGAGTTGTTGGCAAGAAAATTAGAGATGAAATTTACTTTATCCAAAAAAATATAGTTATTTAAGGTTTCTTGATTTAGTTGTTTAAAGGTGAAATTGTTTTAGGATATTTGGTTGGAATGATGAGTAGAACACCTGATTATGCTTGCTATATTATTATAGTTAGCTAAAAGAGTTGATCAAGCTATTTGGGTTTGTGTTCAGTGTTGGTGCATTTTATTTTGAATCACAGTTATTAAGTTCATTTTTCTTGATTTCACGTTTAAGTTTTAAATTTTTATAAAAGGCTTTGGTTGGAGTGATAAGTAGAATACTTTGTTATGCTTGATGTTCAAAAATTGATTTACATATTGTAATTTTGCATGTTTTTTTGTATGTTTGATGCAATTAAGTTCTACTTGAGGTTTATAGAACATATAAAGTAAATGGGGCCATCCTAAAGGGTGAATCAAATGGGCGACTGCCCTTTTTTAGGCCAAAAAATTTATGTTTCATATATCAAATTATAATTCATGTTTAAAAATTATATTAATATACATAGGTTTTTGCAACAATAGCTTTAAGGTTGTGGTTAATTAAGAAAATATATTTTACTACACAAAACCTAATGGGTGATTTTGATTGGATAGTCGTTCCAACAAGAACGAATAAATTGAAAAATAATCCTTAAATTTATGCATTCTTAACAAATTCTTTGTTGTGATTAGATGAAATGAGTTATCAAACCATATTGTAATAAAAATATACTTTTTAAGCATAACTTTAAAAACTGTTATTAGCAAACCTCATACAAATAAAAACAAAAACATTTTTTATAACCGTACTCGAAGAATGATATTTTTAACATAAACGATTTTCATTTTATGTTTAAAGAACAATAAATTTTCCATTTGGATTTTCTAGAGGCCCCACTAACTATATCGGTTGAGGCATTAAAAAATCCTGAGAAGGCCTTAAAACTAAGTCACGCTTACCATTTTGCAAAATATTTTTCATATTTGGACGTACAAAATTCAGATACTCTTTGATACATAGTTGATAGACTAAACGAGTACCCGTGCATAGCAGCGGGATTTTTAGCGACAAACAACTATAGTTGCGATATTGTAGTAAGTGTTTAGTGTAACGTTTAAACATAAAGCGTGAAAATATCAAAAATAATTGCAAAAGGTTGTAACGTCGCGATAATTCAACTAAAATAATAATTCTTAACATGTATCAAAAACATATAAAAACATTTAGTGAACCGAAAATAAAACATCACACAATTAAAAGATAACTAACAATGCACGTTAGTCGTTCATACTTCTAACCTTTTAGTTTAATTCCACTATCTTGCGAAGGAGGTACAACTTTCGATAAAGCCCGGTTTACATCAATCTGTGTGTATGCATTTTGTTTCAAAATTTTATAAGATTTTAAAACTAATATAAGCAAAAAAATTTTCAAATTTAAACTAATTTACATTATCATCTAACATAAATTTAGGTAGCATAGTTTACACATTTTGACAAAAACTTTTATCATCTAACATAAATTTAGGTAGCATAGTTTACACATTTTGACAATAAAATTTATTTTAACTACCTATATACCAAATCTACTAACAAAATTTACCAAATAAGTAGAAATTTACACAAACATACTTACACGGCTTATCTACAATGTATCAACATACTCCTTAATTTTCACATTCATTCTACCAAAATATACCTAATAATTTTATTAACAAAACAAACAAAATAATAAAAAGATAACCAACAAAATTTACAAAAAAATTTACAAACCTTTATTATAACAAATATACCAACAGATTTTAAAATGAACTATACACTACGGCCGGCGGCGCAATACGGATAATTATTGAAAGGACACAAAAGAATGCCAAAATATATTGTTCAAACGTTGTTCTTTTAATTAAGTATCTTTTCTTATCGGCCTTTCTTGTTAGCTAAACTAATTGAACCATTTTTAGTGTTTCCTTAGTGTTAATCGAAATTGGATGTTTGATGCTTTTATTATGAATAATTTAATGTTTAAGGATTGAATGATATTTTAACTATTTTTTAATTAACCAGTAATGAAATGTACATAAAAAAAATTCAGGTTGTATACAGATTTAGAGCAAATTGTAGTATATTTATATATTAATATGGGGGATCTAATATTTCAAAATACATGTGATGAGTTACCAATTATCAATCCTTAAGTTTTCGTAAACCCAGATGTAAAATCCAAAAGTGTTATTAGAACACTCGATTCATAGAATATGCTTTTTAATAGATAACTTAATTTAAACAAACTAGAAACAAAACAAGAAATTATGCCATTTTTAATAGAACAAACCGTTTACAACACCTCTTTACAACTATCAACTCTAATACATAATTACTTAGTAGTAACTAAAAAAAACATTTTTTTTTATTTCATATATACTCTTACACTTATTAAATATGCATTCTCAAACATGTAACTCAAACTTCAGGTTATTCTTTTATAACTTCTTATAATTATAAAAAAATCCACACACTTTGCGAATGTAAAAAAGATAATTACAAAAGAATAACGGAAATATTATAATATTACCCATCGCAAAGTTGACTCCTTTAAAATATTACCCGTCGCAAAGTGTGCATTATGCTATAATTAGTGTATATTGAATCTTAAACACAGTTTTACGATTTTAATCACCTATTAAAAACTGTCCATCAAACGGTTAAATATAGTAATGATTAAAATGATAATCGGGAGCGACCGGTTGCCTAATTTCTAGGAGGGCCATACATTATCATAGATTATCACTAAAACATCAAACATTAACATAACACATTAATGGACCAAAATTTATGGGGGCTAACACCCTCCCTAGCCCGATTGAAGTTCTGTCTATATAAGTGGGTATAAAGTCTCAAAACTAAGCACTTTGTATACTGACCAAGGGTTATGTGTTTACAAACCAAACAAATTTTTTTTGTGTAATTTTTTCACTAGATATCATTATACTCAAATTTTAATATAGGCCCCAAAAAGAGCCATTGACTTACATTGTTTTGAAATTGGGCTTGCTAAAAGGGCCATTAACTTAACTTGTACATACGACTAGGGCTATCAGAAATACCCGAACCCGCAAAACCCGACCTGAATTATACCCGTTTAAGCTTATTCGGGTTAGGTTTTCGAGGTTGATATACTTTTATCGGGTTATCCGGGTTGACAAGATTACGCCCAAGTAGTTAATAGGGTCGGGTATCAGGCTTGGAAGTTTAGCTTATTCGGGTTTCGGTTCAACCCGAATAACAAATTTTCTTGATTTTAAATATATATATATGCTTATTAAGCTGTGCGAATTTGGTTCACACAGTTAAAAATAATGAAGCCCAAGTTGCTTGCTTTTTGTCTAAAAATAAAACGTATCTCACATCTCATCTCCTCCACAAGTCACAACCTCGTTAATTCACAGCTTCATATTTTCAAATTAAATATTTAGCTCGCTTGTTGTTTACATCATTCTTGCTTGATTATCTTCTTGGCTTCATCACCTTTAACCTACTACTTTGCCATTAAAAAAAAAAAAAAAAAAACCCTTTAACCTACTGTTACTACGTAGTACTCCGTAATTGTTATACTGTATTTGGTTTCCTTCATCAACCAATTTGCTATCTTTAGCTTCAACAAAGACAATTAAGAATTCCACATGGAGAAGGAAACTCGAGCATCATTTCATTATCAGTCGTCATGTGTTCACGTACGACTCCACCTAATCAACAAAGTTCCACAAAATTAGTTGATTATATTCGAGACATTGGGTTGACGTACGTAACTATGAATTTAAGGAAATATAAGTATCAACCATCAAACAATGACAAAAAATGCCAAAAGCAAAGAATGCTACGTTTATACAAAAATCCACCAGAACCCCAAACTAAGAAAAGACGAATATATAACAGCTACACGGTTACCAGTTCCAGCAAATGTTAGTGTGACGTTTGAACTACAATGAATAATGTGTAGAAGATGATAGCAGATAGATAAAGCTAGCACAAGATTGGCAAACAAGACGCGGCACTTATGCACATCCCATGCATGTAAAACAACAGGAGCTTCTCAAAACAGTTGCTCAAAAACATTTTTCTTCGTCAAAAGTTCATTTAAAAAAGTCCCCCGTAACTAACACAAGACTTGTTGAAGATAAAACTTTTATCATAACGACCCATGTTAGCTTTGTTTTCTTCATTTCATGAACAAATTTCATCTAACACACATTTTTTCTTCGTTCAACACTTTTTCATTAACGTATGACTAACTCTTCTTACTAAAAGAGCTCACTTTTTTGTTGGTAACGTATATACTTTGTCATTAACGTATAAAGTTTGGAAACCATACATGAGGTCCTCCACAATCAAGCTAGATAGGAGTAAGACGGCAATAATCTTTTAGGACACGTTATAGAATCCTATCAAATTGTTACATTCCGGTATTAGCAAATTCGTGTTAAACCAACAAATCATAACTAGTTTGTTTATTTTCTTGTCATCTATGATAATTGAACGATCTCTCTCTATATATATATATCATCATCACATAATCAACTTGTATCTACAATTTCATTTGGTTAACACAATTTCATCTTCCCTACATTTTCATTTGGTTAACACAATTTTATCTTCCCGTTGAAATGGAGTTTGCTCTCGAATACGCCGAGGAAACCTACAATCGGTTTTTTCCTGATAACCGTGGACGAAACAACCGGCGCAACCGGCATGGAGATAACCAACATGGATTGAACAGAGCGCGTCGGATGCGGTTAATCACGGCATTTGTTATAAGATTTTACTGCATATATCTTTTCATAGCCAACCTGCGCACGAGTACAACTCAGGTAGAGGTGACAAAACTTGACGTTGAGTCTCTCAATGTCAAGTACGATATTGTAAATGCTACCACTGTTAAACTTAGAGGGAGCGCTACAATTCAAACTATTTTAAAATTAAATGGCGATTTTACGCCCACCCCGGAGTCGGGGGTTTTCAAATTAACTATAGATAGTGGTAACATTGAGCCAGTCAGTACTTTTTCTTATAGCACTTTTACAATATCCGAAAACGAGAAACAACTTTTGGTACTAAACTTTGAGCCACATGAAACTCAGTTACCACGCGAAAAAGTTATGTACTTCCAAGATGACTTAAAGAAAGGAGAAGTGTGGCTTAGATTCGACGTGAAATTCCAGTGGCAGCTTAACAAGCAATGGTTTTTAGTGTTTCCAGTCCATCACAAACTGATGTGGGCCCAAGTGTTGATGAGCAGGCTATGATGTTTCTGGAGGCCCAAGATCGTGTGACAAAAGGGGCCTCACTAAAATGGGCATAACTTGGGCTACGGAGCTCCGTTTTAGGCGAATTACCAGTCAAATCGAAGCTTGGAACGAGGAGCTCATGATGGGAAACTGACTTCGTCGGTTTCGAACCCGAGCCCGAAACACTCTATTTTATGAGTTATTTGCATTTTAGTGTTTTGGTCTTTTGGACTTTGTTTTTGTAATAACTTTCGGCCCGTTTGTCTTTTAAGGCCCGTTTCTGTTTTGTAGTCCTATTTAATAGTTCCTTTGTAATGTGGGACAATCAGTTCCAAGAAATATGAAAAGTCTATTTTTGGCAGCTTTTGCTAAGAATTATCCTAGTAATCGGTATTCAGATGAATCAACGATTATTGGAAGAGTTGTTCACGGCATTCGTGTGAATCAACAGGATCAATTTGTGTTATCTTGTTTTAGTACTACATCAGTTGGTATCAAAGCTAAAAGTTCACGATCATTATGCCTCCAAGGAGGAATAGGAATACTAATGACGTCTATGAGCAAGAATTTGAGCAGCGTCTTATGGCAAGAATGGAGGAGCGAATGGGTCAGTTTGTTGATCAATTAACGTCGGATGGCTGACTTAATGAATCAAAGAAGGCCTCGTAATCGTGCAACCGTCGGGAAAGTGAAGACGGTAGTGAGAAAATCCATTCGGTGAGGGTGGACGGTTCATCTTCGATGAACAACAAGAAAGGCGACCAAGGCAAAATGAAAGGGAGGATAATAGGCGTTGGGAATGGGACTGAGGGTCAATATTCCTGAGTTTGATGGGGATACTTTGAATCCCGAAGGGTTCATTGATTGGCTTGTTGCGGTCGAAGAAGTGTTTGAATTCAAAGACATTCACGAAAACAAGAAGGTTTCACTGATCGCTACGGGCTACGTGGTAGGGCATCGCATGGTGGCAACAATTGAAACCGACACGGGAGAGTTGGAAAGCCAAGAGTCACGACTTGGAGGAAGATGAAAAAGTGCATGAGGGCCAACTTTATTCCTCATAATTACCAACGGTTGATGTACCGGCGTTCTGAGAATCGAAACAGGGGGCCAAATGCTTTGAAGATTACACAACCTAATTTTACCAATTAATTGCAAGGAATGATATTCAAGAGACTGATGAACAACTAGTCTCCCGTTATATTGGTGGTTTAAGAGTCCGGATCATGGATTACTGTTAACATGTTTGATCGGTGACACTTTCGGATGCATATCAACGTGCATTATCTTTTGAAAAACGGAACCGACGTGTGGGAGGTTCCTCTTTTCTGCTATAACAAGTGGTAGTTACGGTTCGGGTAATGTAACATCACGTTTTGTTCCTAATCAGGCGAGTGCAGGTGGTAGCAATCTTGGACCGGTTTCTAAAGGGGTTGGAAGTAGTAGCTTGAAGTGTTTTAACTGTGGTGAACCCGGTCATCGACAGTCGAATGTAAGAAGCGAGGGAAAAGGCACCTATTCGCTGATCCCGATGGCAATATGTATACGTGGGAAGTTGATGACGTGGTTGATGAGGGTTATGAAGAAGGCCCAACATTTGATGAAGATGTTGAGTATGAAGAGGAAGTTGTGAATGGAGATGTGGGGGTAGCTTTGGTGGTAAGGTGCTCTTGCTTAACACCAAAAGCTATTGGCGATGATTGGCTCAGGCACAACATCTTTCACTCGACCTGTACTATCTCGGGTAAGGTGTGCACCTTTGTGGTTGACCGGGTAGTTGTGATAATTTGATATCTGAAGAGGCAGTTCGAGAGTTGGGATGAAGACGAGACCCGTTCCAAACCTTACAAGTTACAGTGGCTTAAGAAAGGTGGTGAGGTTACTGTTTCCAAACGTGTCCTTGTTCTATTTTCTGTTGGGACAACCTACAAAGATAATGTTTGGTGTGATGTGGTGCCCATGGATGCTTGTCACTTATTACTGGGTAGACCTTGGGAGTATGATCGCAACACAAATCATAATGGGCGAACTAATACTTATAGTTTCCTATTTGATGGTGTGAAGATAACATTGATGCCAAATAAGCCCAAAGAATTAGTTAACAAGCCCACTGGGACTTTACTAACCCTTTCCCAGTTTGAGGACGAGTTAGAGCAGGGAGATGAAGTTTTTGTGCTAATAGGGAAGGAAGTGGCTGAAGATAGCGAAATTCCCGAAGCTATGATTCCTTTACTCAAGGAATTTTCTGATGTTTTTCCTGATGATTTGCCTGACGGTTTGCCCCCTTTGCGTGACATCCAACATCATATTGATTTAGAGCCTGGTTCACAATTGCCTAACAGGCCACATTACAGGATGAGTCCGGTAGAGCATGAGGAATTGCGACGGCAAGTGGAGGAACTTGTTTCTAAGGGTCACGTTCGAGAGAGTATGAGCCCTTGTGCCGTTCACGCCTATTGACTCCGAAGAAGGATGGAACATGGCGTATGTGTGTTGATAGTCGAGCCATCAACAAGATTACCGTGAGTGATGCAGGTTTCCTATCCCTCGGCTTGATGATTTGCTTGACCAGATTAGTGGTGCCACTATTTTCACAAAGTTGGATTTGAAGAGTGGGTATTACCATATCCGCCTTAGACCTGGTGATGAATGGAAGACTGCCTTCAAGACTCGTGAAGGGTTGTATGAATGGTTGGTGATGCCTTTTGGTTTGTCAAACGCACCTAGTACGTTTATGCGTGTGATGAACCAATTGCTCAGGCCTTTTATTGGGAAGTTTGTGGTTGTTTATTTTGATGATATTCTCATTTATAGTACTTCTTTCGGGAGCATCTTATCCATGTGAAGCAGGTCTTGACGTTACTTCGCAAGGATAGTTTCTATGCAGCCACAAAGAAATGTGTGTTCATGACCCCTAAGGTTCTGTTCTTGGGGTATGTTATTTCCGGTGATGGAATACAGGTGGATGAGTCTAAAGTAGCAAATTGTTCAAGGGTGGCCTAACTCCAACTACCATCACTGAAGTTCGTAGTTTTCATGGGCTTGCTTCTTTTTATAGGCGGTTCATCCCAAATTTTAGTTCCATCATGGCTCCATTGACAGATTGCATGAAAGGAAAGTCATTTGTGTGGACGGAGGAGGCAGAATTGGCTTTTCAGATTATCAAAGAAAAGCTCACTCTGGCACCAATTCGGTATTGCTGATTTTTCTCAAGTTTTTGAGCTTCATACTGATGCCTCAAAGGTTGCAATTGGTGGGGTTCTCAGTCAAGGTGGTCGACATTTCCTATTTTAGTGAGAAATTGACAGAGCCAAAGTCTAGGTACACTACTTATGACTTGGAGTTTTATGCTATTGTTCAAGCTATAAAGCATTGGCGCCATTATCTGTTTCATAAGGAGTTTGTTTTGTTCATTGATCATGATTCTTTAAGGCATATTCGCACTCAAGATAAGGTGTCACATAAGCATGGGCGTTGGTTGGCATTTCTTGAAAAGTTTACTTTTGTGGTCAAACACAAGATTGGTGTTAGGAATCGGGTCGCTGATGCCTTAAGCAGAGGAGTAATTTGCTTGTATCTATGAGGGTTGATGTTCCGGACTGGATGTCATTCGCGGCAGATTAACCATTGACCCATATTTTTTGTTGTTATGCGGGGTGTGCAATCGGCCAAAACCGATTTCCTTCTACATGATGGTTTTCTTTTCAAAGGGAATCAACTATGTATTCCTAATTCTAGCCTTCGCTTGAAAATTATTAAGGAATTACATGGCGAGGGACATGTTGGTCGTGATCGCACTATACGCTTGGTGCAAGCTTCTTATTTCTGGCCTACTATGAGGAAAGAAGTGGAACATTATGTCAAGCGGTGTCGTATTTGCCAAGTTTCAAAGGGTGCGCCTACTAATGCAGGACTCTATATGCCTTTACAGTTCCTTTGCGGCCATGGGTTGATATCAGCATGGATTTTGTGTTGGGGTTACCTCGTACTCAAAGGGGTAATGATTCAATATTTGTTGTTGTTGATCGTTTCTCTAAAATGGTACACTTTATTGCATGCAAGAAGAACACAGATGCGCGTTAATGTGGCCCAACTTTTTCTTCGCGATGTATATCGTTTACATGGTTTGCCTTCATCTATTGTTTCCGATCGTGACACTCGGTTTCTAAGTCATTTTTGGCGTAGTTTGTGGAAGATGGTGAATACTCAACTCAATTTTAGTAGTGCTTATCATCCCCAAACCGATGGGCGGGACTGAAGTTGTTAACGGTCTCTTGGAAATCTGTTGAGGTGCTTAGTAGGTGATCATGTGAAGTCATGGGATCAGAAGTTATGTCAAGCTGAGTTTGCTCATAATCATGCTGTTAATCGGAGAACTGGGTTTAGTCCGTTCGGGTGGTTTATTCGCTCAACCACGTGGTCCTCTTGATTTAATGTCTCTTCCTATTTCGGTTCTATTCCAAAAAGTGCAGGATTTTGTTGAAGGGTTACATGAAGTTCATAAAGCTGTTCATGACAACTTGGTTCGAGCTAACTCAAAGTACAAGCAAGATGCTGATCAAAAGAGGAGGCATGTGGATTTTGAAGTAGGTGACTTTGTATGGGCTGTTTTAACTAAGGATCGTTTCTCGGTTGGTGAGTATAATAAATTGTCCGCTAAGAAAATTGGCCCATTGGAAATTGTTGACAAAATTAACTCCAATGCTTACCGTTTGAAATTACCGAGCCATATACGATGTTCAGATGTGTTTAATGTGAAACACTTGTTGCCTTACTATGGTGATTCTTCTGATGATGATCTTGCTGTGAATTCGAGGACGAATTTTGTCTACCCAGGGGGGAATGATGTGGGCCCAAGTGTTGATGAGCGGGCTATGATGTTTCTGGAGGCCCAAGATCGATGTGACAAAGGGGCCTCACTAAAATGGGCATAACTTGGGCTCTGGGCTCCGTTTTAGGCGAATTACCAGTCAAATCGAAGCTTGGAACGAGGAGCTCATGATGGGAAACTGACTTCGTCGGTTTCCAGAACTTCCGAGCCCCGAAACACTCTATTTTATGAGTTATTTGCATTTTAGTGTTTTGGTCTTTTTGGACTTTGTTTTGTAATAACTTTCGGCCCGTTTGTCTTTTAAGGCCCGTTTCTGTTTTGTAGTCCTATTTAATAGTTCCTTTGTAATGTGGGACAATCAGTTCCAAGAAATATGAAAAGTCTATTTTTGGCAGCTTTTTGCTAAGAATTATCCTAGTAATCGGTATTCAGTGAATCAACGATTATTGGAAGAGTTGTTCCTGGCATTCGTGTGAATCAACAGGATCAATTTGTGTTATCTTGTTTTAGTACTACATCACAAACGTACCGACTTCCATTGTAATATTCGTTACAAAGATTTGCCCGTTGATGGAAGACGCCCGATTATATGTAAATGAGGAGCAAGTTTATGCAACTTATATATAAGTGATCGAACTACTAGTAATTGTTATTTCCGTTGTAATAAATCATGTTTGGATACTAGTAATTCCTATTTATTTTTATTTATTATTATGAGATGCATGTACATTTGTTGTTTAAAGTAATTAGCTTTTGGGTTATTGGGTAGTATGAACAATGGATCACTCATCTTGGGCTAATTTGAACTCAGTCTACTTTTTAAAACGAGCTTAATAGGTGGGTGTGTTGCAGAAATGGGCAAGTGTGGGTAGTCTCTATAAAGGCTTTTCCATGTTCTTGTCTAAAGCACATTTACTGGTGGATACTTATTATAAATTTAAGGTAAATTTAATAATCCAATAAATATGTTTGTGTGTATGGTGTTCAAAGCAGTGTTGACACATCAAATCTCTCCAGTGTTGTTTTAATTTTACTTATAATTTCTCTATTCAATCATATCCATTGTGATATAAACTAGCTTCTACTTGCATGCATATTACAGGTGTCACTCATGTCACTAATTGTTTTTGCGATTAAATGATTTCAAAGTACAATTAGGCCATGGATTATACTTTTATTGAACTCGGCCTCTAATCCTCTACCAAACCACATAAAATTCATAACCACCTTCATGACCACTACGAACCCTATCCATCTTAAAGAGAACAACAACAACCACCCTCATCACCACTCAACGCGTCTTTGAAAACCATACATACCACATCACCATTTGAGCATATACGATTATTCGTTTTGTTATTTTATCAATTTCCTGAAGATTCCCTTTTTGTATAGCGATATATATTGTACTTTTGTCTAAAAAGTATCTTTTTGCAAAAAACAAATAAAAAATAAAAAATAAACTAGATTGCTATAAAATATGTAATTCATTAATTTGTAATTTACTAGACGAGTAACCGTGCATAGCAACGGAATTTTATAGCGGCAAATAGTTTTAGTGATAAAAAAAAGTTTATGGGTTATAAACGAAAAATAATAAAAGTTTGCGGATTTGGGGATTAAACATTATGTTTTGAAACCCGGTTCGACCTGGGTGGTTCAACCGGTTGCACCGTTCCGGTCAAAAAATGGGTCAATTTAAACCGGGTCAACTAGACGGGTTGAGTCGAAAAAACGGGTCAAAATAAACCGGGTCAACCCGTCCCGAGTCAACCCGGTTTTCGATGTGTATTAATAGTTTCCTTTTGAAACATATGTGTATTAATAGTTGAAATTGCTCATAATTAATTGTTTCAATATTTCCTTTTTAATTTTTTCCACATTTCACTTTCTTGACATTTCACTTTTCACTTTGACCATTTTTGTTTTACTAGACGAGTACTCGTGTATAACAACGAGATTTTATAAAGACAGATCGTTTAGTGATAAAAAAAAGTTTATGGGCTATAAACGAAAAATAGTAAAAGTTTGAAGATTTGGGGATTAAACATAATGTTTGAAACCCGGTTCGACCCGGGTGGTTCAACCGCTTGAACCGTTCCGTTCGAAAAACGGGTCGATTTAAACCGAGTCAAGCCGATGGGTTGGGTCGAAAACGGGTCAAATTAAACCCGTTCAACCCGCTGGGTTTGAATCCGGTTTTCGGTGTGTATTAATAGTTTCCTTTAGAAATATATGTTTTTAACATTTCTTTTTTTAGTTTCAACTTTTCACTTTTTACTTTTTGGTTTTTCCTTTATGTATAGTGTAGCAGGGTATCAGCACGTTTCGGCGACGGGTACCCTATGACGATTAACCGGATAAATAGATCTCGATGAGACCTAATTCCACCATTTTGTATCGGTTTCAACGGGTCCTCTTAGGTTCATTTTCGGATGACTTTTATTGGTTAGCCGAACCGAAGGCGACATTCGTTCCTGATTGAACCCTTTGGTCCGGTTTGGTTTTCAAAACTATATATACCATCAACTTGTTAGCTTGTATGAAGCTTTGTATGTTTTATTAATTTGTATAATGTGTATAATAATATGTAGTTTTCATTTTAGGGTGTTTTAAAAATAACATTAATTAGTGTGTTTAATTATTTAATATTTTGGATTATGTTGTAGCTTGTTTAAATTGTATATTGTGAAAATTTTATTTTACCTTTTAATAAGGGGTGTTTTAATCGGCTGTTTTTAATTTGGTAGATATGCTTTTAATTAGTTGTACAATGTGAATAAATTATTGTACTTTTAAGTAATGGGTTATTTTAATAAGAGTATTAATTATACTATGCATTTCTCTCACCTTTGACTTTCAAGATTTCAATTTTCAAGGTTTTACCATACACTCTTTATATGTAGTATAGATAGATATTATAGATATAGATGTAATCCTGAATTTAATTATCTATACTAATATATAAAGTGTTTAGGACATTCTAAATAAAGAAGTTTTAAAATTTTTAAGACTAAAAACATTTCTAATAAAAGTAACCCGCTAAACTTGTAACCAAAAGTACAATTAATATAGCACTTGGTACAAAACTATACTGCATAAATCATTTAACTTGTAACATTCGTGTATATTAATGTCAGAATTAATGAAATCATTAAAATACTTTCACTCAAAAGTACAATTAATATTGAATTTGGTACAAAACAATAATACATAAATCATTTAATTTTTCTTTTTCATTAAAACACTCACTAATGAAATTTACAAATCATTAATAATATAATTAAAATACCTCATCTCTCAAAAGTACAATTAATATATCAAATGGTACAAAACAATAATGCATAAATCATTTTATCATTTATATCTTTCAAACACCACTAAATGAATTTTATAATTCCTTAATGATATTATTAGAATACTCTTCACTCAAAAGTACACTTAATATATCACTTGTTATAAAACAACTAGCAGGGTACCCCGCGCGTTGCAGCGGCGGGTACCCTGAAATAAAATTTTCGATGAATAATGTATTGTAGTTTATTATGTTTTTTTTAACAATAAATTTACGGATATCAAGAATTTCGTATAGCCCGTTCCCGTTCGGGCTCGAACCCGTTGGCCAGTGTCTGCTCGGGCTCGATCCCGTTGGTTCGCGCCCGTTCGGGCTCAAGCCCATTTGGCCCCTTGCTCGTTCGGGCTTGAATATTTGTATAATGTGCTTTATTATCTGTAGTAGTAAAATTTAATGCAAGAATTGTGTTTAATTTGGTTGTACAATATGCTTGATAATTTGTATTTCTTATGTAAGGGGTGTTTTAATAACGGTATTAATTGTGTTTATTGATCAGTTAAATACTTGGCTACATTAAATATCATTAATGTGGTGTTTTGTTGTACACTATGCTTTTTGTCTTGTACGTCTGAAAATTATATGCATTAAACTGCTGTACACTATGTTTCTTTTCTTGTAAGTATTAGTCATTATAGTCATTAATAACATTGATCACTTTAATAGCATTAATGTTGTAAGTCTGAAAATAAGTCTGAAAATTACATCATGCTTATTTTGTTGTACACTACGCTTATTTTGTTGTAAATCTGAAAATTGGTTGCGGCTATTGTACATTGTACTTAAATTGTTGTAATTTTTAGTGAAGGGGTATTTTTAATAGCATTAATGTTGTTTGATAGAATTTTGGTCTTAAAATGAATTCACGCTTTATTTTTTTGGTACAATATGCTTACCATGTTGTAATTATGAAAATTGGGTGCATTAAAGTGTTGTAAACCATGCTTATTGTCTTGTACGTCTTAAAATTAAGAGTGAGGTGCCTTCGTGCATTATATGTAGTATAGATAGCAGGGTACCCGGTGTTGCAGCGGCAGGTACCCTGAAATAAAAATTTTCGATGAATAATGTATTTTAGTTTATTATGTTTTTTTTTTAACAATAAATTTTCGGATATCAAGAATTTCGAATAGCCCGTGCCCGTTCGGACTCGAACCTGTTGGCCCGTGTCTGCTCGGGCTCGAGCCCATTTGGTCCGCGCCCGTTCGGGCTCAAGCCCATTTGGCCCGTTGCTCGTTCGGGCTAGAATATTTGTATAATGTGCTTAATTATTTGTAGTATTGAAATTTAATGCGTTAATTGTGTTTAATTTGGTTGTACAATATGCTTGATAATTTGTATTTTTTATGTAAAGGGTGTTTTAATAACTGTATTAATTGTATTTATTGACCAGTTAAATGATTGACTACATTAAATAGTATTAATGTGGTGTTTTGTTGTACACTATGCTTCTTGTCTTTTACATCTGAAAATTATGTGCATTAAAGTGTTGTACACTATGTTTCTTTTCTTGTAAGTAGTAATCATTATAGTCATTAATAATATTGATCACTTTAATTGCATTAACGTTGTAAGTTTGAAAATAAGTCTGAAAATTAAATCATGCTTATTTTATTGTACACTATGCTTATTTTGTTGTAAATATGAAAATTGGTTGCAGCTATTGTACATTGTGCTTAAATGGTTGTAATTTTTTATGGAGGGGTATTTTTAATAGCATTAATGATGTTTGATAAAATTTTGGTCTTAAAATGACACCACGCTTTATTTTGGTGTACAATATGCTTACTTTGTTGTAATTTTGAAAATTGGGTGCATTAAAGTGTTGTAAACCATGCTTATTGTCTTGTACGTCTTAAAATTAAGAGTGAGGTGCCTTCGTGCATTATATGTAGTATAGATAGCAGGTTACCCGCGCGTTGCAGCGGCGGATACCCTGAAATAAAAATTTTCGACAAATAATGTATTTTAGCTTATTATGTTTTTTTTAACAATAAATTTACGGATATCAAGAATTTCGTATAGCCTGTGCCCGTTCGGGCTCGAACCCGTTGGCCCGTGTTTGCTCGGGCTCGAGCCCGTTTGGTCCGCGTCCGTTCGGGCGCAAGCCCATTTGGCCGTTGCTCGTTCAGGCTTGAATATTTGTATAATGTGCTTAATTATTTGTAGTAGTGAAATTTAATGTGTTAATTGTGTTTAATTTGGTTATACAATATACTTGATAATTTGTATTTCTTATATAAGGTTGTTTTAATAACTGTATTAATTGTATTTATTGACCAGTTATATAATTGACTACATTAAATATTATTAATGTGGTGTTTTGTTGTACACTATGCTTCTTGTCTTGTACGTCTGAAAATTATGTGCATTAAAGTGTTGTACAGTATGTTTCTTTTCTTGTAAGTAGTAGTCATTATAGTCATTAATAACATTGATCACTTTAATAGCATTAGTGTTGTAAGTCTAAAAATAAGTCTGAAAATTACATCATGCTTATTTTATTGTACACTATGCTTATTTTGTTGTAAATATGAAAATTGGTTGCAGCTATTGTACATTGTGCTTAAATGATTGTAATTTTTGGTGAATGAGTATTTTTAATAGCATTAATGTTGTTTGATAGAATTTTGGTCTTAAAATGACATCACGCTTTATTTTGTTGTACAATATGCTTACTTTGTTATAATTCTGAAAATTGGGTACATTAAAGTGTTGTAAACCATGCTTATTGTCTTGTACGTATTAAAATTAAGAGTGAAGTGTTTTCATGCATTATATGTAGTATAGATAACACATAAATCATCTTATCTTATGTTTCTTCTTTAAAACACCCACTAAATAAAATTTACAAATCATTAAGCGGATTATAGAAACCTATCTTTTATGTACTTAAAATTTCTGACACCACATTTTTCGACCACGCAACGGACCACCAATTACCACCACAACTTAGCAATATAGAGACCATTAGATGGTGCTAAAACCACTATTTGAAAACACATTTTATGTTTAAACGATGTATAATATTACACGTCCTAAACGAATAGCAATATCGTTGACATTCGTTTTCGTATCGTCGTTGCATCGTGATGCAAGTCTGCCATTTTTTAAAGCAACATTGTGCGGTAAAGTTGTTCCATTAAGTTATCGCCTTGTGTTAAGTTAGCATAATGAAAAACATATAATCGCGTAGGCACCCTGCTGTAAAAGCTTTTTATTATTTTACTAAATGTGTAAGTAAGAAAACAAACCAATTTCCAATTAATAACCTCTGTTGGACATTCATTTTTTTTCCTTATTTAAAAGTAATGCATTGGAAAAACCTTGCTATCGCCAAAAAATATAATCACATGGGTACCCTCCGCCGCAAAGCGCGAGTACCCGACTAGTGTTAACTTAATGCATGTTGGAAAGTTGTTAGTGGAATATTAATTAATGGGTAACCACAACTCATTGGGTTGTGATTAAGGTTACTATAACTGAAAAATTAATAATTAATTAATATCAAATATTTCATGTTTAACAATAATTTTTATGATTATCGTCATTAAATATGTATAAATAAGAAAATAATTAGTTCACTAAATGCTAATTTCACATAAAAGATGATGCTTATCCATAACCAATTGGGTTGTGGTTAACAAAACTCTTTTAATTAATTAGAAAAGTATTTAAGTAATTTTGCTCGTTTTAAATTGTTAACACGTCAACAATTTTTTTGCTTCATATTAGTATAAATAAAAATATAAATATGTAACTAATTTTCTAGCTTTTAAATAAAAAATAGGTTGATTGGATCCATGGCAAAAGTTCAATATAGAACTAAAATTTACCATAGATCCAATCAACCAATAATAGCTATTCATTTTTTTATTATGATAAACTTTCACCCTTTTTTAAAAAATTAAATATCTCGCAAACCGTTAATCGTTACGCGATAAAAATTATACCATCGTGACGAGAATTAAATTATCTTTCTATAGATATGCACTACTATATATTTTTAACAATTTTTTTTTTCAAAATTTCGGTCAACAAAAATCATATATGATTTGTGAAAATCATATATGATTCGATTTTACGAATCACATATGATTTTTGAGAATCATATATGATTGTAAAAATCATATATGATTCGTAAAAATCGAATCATATATGATTTTTAAAATCATATATGATTTGTAAAAATCATATATGATTTTTTGGACGAAATTTTGAAAAAAAATGTTTGTCGAAAATATGTAAAAGTGCATATCTATAGAAAGATAATTTAATTCTCGTCACGATGGTGTATTTTTTATATTTTGAACATTTACCGTTTGTAAGATATGTTGTTTTAAAAAAAAGGTGAAAAATGATTTTGTATTAATTTAGATAAAAAATGGAGGGTTATGATTGGTTCATTTGTTCTATGACAAATATGAGTTCTATATTGATCTCAACTCTTGGATCCATATAGTACGTGGTATACTAGAATTACCCCATAGTAGCTTTCAAAGTTGAAAGTGTTCTCTATACTACTTATAATGGAGGAAGACACTTCCTTCTTATTTATTATTTTAACACCACCACAAATAAAATTTTAAGCAAATACTACCTTATAAACATTATTTACATATATCTAAAACACACTACATATATAATACAATTAATACACTATTAAAAACACCTATTTATCTGAAAATACAACTTTTTAACCATAAAGTACAATATAATTAAGCTTCCACACATGAATAAACTAAAAATACAAGTAACTAAACATAATTTACAAGTATTTAAAGTACAAATAAAACTAAGAAAAACATTATTCAATACATACAATTAAAACAATATTAAAAACACACATTCACCAAAATATACAACTATTTAACCACAATTTAAAATCTAATTAAGCTTTCAAAACATAAATCTAAAATCCAGCAGTCCAAAACAAAATAACATTTGTTCGCCGAAAAATTTAGTCACAGGGTACCCGCCATCGCGCAGGCACCCTGCTAGTCAAATATAATCTATGATTTCCCTTCTAATTTTTTTTCCGTACATAGGGTATGTTTGACACACGAAATTATGGAGAGATTGTGCTTATTTTTACAAAAAAAATAAGCTACTTAAAAAATAATCTTTATTTGACAGACATAACTTATGAGAGATTAAAAAAAAAAAATCTTTCATAACCTTTGAAAATCAAAGGTTACTTCATGTATCTTATAAAAATAAGACTAAAATACACCGTTGGTCACTAAACTTGTTCATACGCATCGCAGTGGGACAAACCTTGCCCTTTTCATCGCTGGAGGTCCAAGACTTGGGTTTTTAATGCCAAAGAAGTCCCTTGACCACTAATGTCAAAGTCAATATCTGATTTTTGTCATGTAGTCGAGGGTATTTTAGTCCATACACATTTATACTTTTGTTTCTTTACATTTGATTTTGTCAGATTCCTTGTATCTTAATACCTTGTTTCTTCTCTTCTTGTTTCTGGTCTCTTCATTAGATGGATCTTTCTTCATCAATTGATTAGATCATATGGCATCATTCAATAAAGAATAATGAACGGTATGTTAGTCTATACCTAGGAGACTTTACTTATTCTTTTTGTAAGACAACTCATGAAATGCTTAAAGGGATTATTGGGACGCTCCTTCTGGTTCATTCAGAAATACACATTGAAAATCAGTTAGAATCATCTTTGTGTGGCTAAATTGATGATATTGTGCCATTTTTAGACTTGAAAATATATTCGTTTGACCATAAAAGTCAAAGGTATATCATAATTGGTTGTTTGATCAAGCATTTGTATTGAAGTTAGACCATCAAGTGTTGTAGTGTAGCATGATGGGTCGTTGAATAAGTGAAGGTTCATGGGGTGGCTGATTCCTTTCTCCAATTATTGTATCTGTCAAAGGTGTACATATCCACCCCACTGACACCAAATAGTATTCCTTTAGGGCTCGTCAAGTTGAAGGTAAAATGTAACTTTATACCAAAAAGGCAAAAATCATTGTATCTACATAGCATTTACCTGAAAAGATTTAGGCCAAAATTTAACCTAGAGAAAATTCAATCAGAGCTCAGAAGTAATGTCAATATCTATGTTTTTTGCATAGGACTTGATGTGGATGTTGCTAAAATTTGTATACTTTGGTGTTCTTGTGTATAAAAATTGAAGGACCAACTCTGAAATGAGTATGTGCTGGAGGTATAAAAATTGAAGGACCAAAATTGAAGGACCAACTTTAAAGAATATTGGAGACAGATCAGCTTAGTTGTCATCGTTCATCAAATCATTTGTTGGGAATTCTGCTAAGTAAGGATTATGCTGAAGTTACTGCCGAAGGATTCTGCTGAAGTGCAAGGTTCCTACTGAAGCTATGATGGTTTCTGCTGATGACATGGTTCCTGCTGATATTGTATTTCTGCTGATATAGTTAATCAGTATTAGTTTGTTAGGTTTTGCATGAGCTATTTTAGGTAGTGATATGCATTTATTTTTTATTATTGTCTATTTAGAGTTCCTTGTGTATAAAAAGAACATATGGCTTTTGTATTAGAGAAACATTCAAGAAAAAACTTTTAGAGAGAGAGTAATAGAGATCCATAGAGGATCATTGTTTTATGAGAAAAACATTGTTAGTAACTTTGATTGTGTTCTTATTATTCCGCTGTGCATATTCAATCATTGTTATTATATACCCTAGTTGAGTCCGATCTTGGTTTCTACAATTGGTTTCAGAGCATTGTTCATATCGAGCCGGACAGGAGAGACACTCTTTAAAGTGAATAGAAGCAATTCCTTTTATAAGCTTGAAAATAGGCGCTGTAAATCAATTCAAATAGATAGGGGAGTTCCGAACCAGCAGCAAGCCCTTTCTCGCCCTTTCTAATGTCCTAGGCGAAGGCAGTGCAGGTGAAAGCCCAATAGATCCCATTTTTTTTATCGCTCCACATAGCTCACGACCCGGCACGAAGAAATCTCTTAGATGGGCGGATGCGAATCTGGATCTATCAACGGAGCAATTCCATTCCAGTCGTAGTCTCAATCCCATATTCAATGAAAGTCTCCGCCGTGTCTGACCCCCTCAATCTTTCTATCCGGAGTGAGTCAGGCGGCTAAGCCTTTAATCCTGATAAAAGGTGGCTCTCGATCTAGGGTTTATTAAAGGTTTTATTGGCCAAAAGCATTTTTATGAGGTAATCGGTACTATCTCGTTATTATTTTGATCATATATTCTCGAATTAATTCTGGTCCTCATTCTTGGCGAATTGATGATTATTCGTTTATTTTGATTGGATGATGGACATGGATTTGATCAAAATATATGACTGTGCATATTTATATTCGATCTTATGAATCAAGTGGGTCATATTATGAAAGTGACATATTAATTGATCTTTACTCTTAGACTATGTTTATTGGGGTATTCCACCAACCGGTTGGATGGGATATTGACAAAATATATATATATATTATATTATTGTCCTCACATGAAGAAAATGAGATTGCCAACTTGGGTTGTTTGGTGACTTCAAGTCACCAACCGGTTGTCCCCACCATTTTCCCACGTGTCAATTTTTGATTGGATAGGTAAGAGAAAAACTAATATTTTAAAATGTGTTTGGTTGGGTTGTTGATAAATGGTAAAAATATTGAAATTAGTTGGTAGTATTGATTGTATAGGTGAAAGAGAAAGAAACTAATATTTTAATGATAGGTTGGGTTGTGACCGGTTGCTGATAAACATAGTCTTATTATAATCGAATATCAATTCTTGGAAATCAAGTCACGTGATAGGGTTCTCATTTGATTGGTTTTGAGGCTTTATTTTAATCGAAGAAGATATTTCAATATGGTGTTACCGTGAATATCATTAGTCCAATTTTTCTTGCTCACTTTGATTGGCTTTTTTCACGTGGTAGTGTGATGAGACCCACAACTCATTCCAATTATTCGATTGTTTAATTTGGTACTGATTGGCTATTACTTTTTGTCGCATGATTGGTCGAATGATTTGATGTGGGGCTCGTATTTGTTATGGGTCTATTGTACCAACAGCAGCAATGGTAATTATATATTTTTACTGATTTCACTTCTTGCTGATATCACGTGGGACTATACAACTGTTGGTTAACATAATGGATTCCCTTGGGCTGCTGCTGTTGAATGTGTTTTGTTGTTGGTGATAAATTGCAAAAGTTGGGTTGATATCAATATTTTATAAGTTGGTTTTGTGGGATTTAATATTAAAGACTTGTTTGTGGTGGTCCTATACTCTAGGTCATATTGAAGATTTGTTATTGTTTGATCCGTCGTATTCTTCACAAAAGTGGTACTGTAAGATTCGATCAATTTACATCATTTAAAATGATAGAATTTGATAATAATAGGGATGATGAAATGTTTCCTTATTTGATGAATAATGAGTACGAGGTCTGGGCTAAGAAGATGAAACACTGGATCATAAATAATGATATGAATATCTGGAAGGTGATTCAAAATGGCAACAGTTTGAAAAGGATTGGAAGCGATCACGATGGAAAAATCATTATTCTTCCTCCAACGACTGCAGATGAACACATTGCTGTACAAAGAGAGTCAAAGGCCAGAACTACCTTGCTTAAATCTATTCCTGCTGATCATGAAGCAGATTTTCGTTATATGGATGATGCACATCATATATGGAATGCACTCAAAGCAAGGTATGGTGGAAAGGCTGAGTTCAAGGAGATGAGCAAGGAAGCTAATACTAAAGGTGATGCTGAAGAATTTGCCAGTCCACAATTTGCCTTAATGGGCATCTCTCAGGTACATAATTGTGTGTTTGGTTGTAGTGAACGATATAATGAACTTAAGGAAGCCTATGATAAATTGAAACCTATATATAATGAATGTTATGTCGAAGTTAAGGCTTATAAACAGGCTTTAAAAACATTAGAAAGACAAAAAGTTTGGTTTCAAAAGAATCAACTGGCTTATGATGAAAAGATAAGGGTGTTAGAAAGTGATTTAGAATGTGCTAAAATTGATTTAAAACGTACTGAGAAAGAAAACGCTAATGTAGTTTCTGAAAACCAAGTGCTAAAAGAGAAACTAGATGAGGAAGTAGCTAGGCATAAAGAATGGTTATTGAATGGAAACAAGTTAGCTAGTCATATCTATGGTAGTCAAAATCCTAATACTGCAATAGGTTTAGGCTTTAAGAAGTATGTAGGATTAGAAGCTAGGGATGACCTTCGTAAATCTACACCAGCAGGATTAGCTAATTTTGTAAAAGAAGGTGATTTACATGTTGTACGTGAACCTATTAGAGGTGAACATATGCCCATTGACCTTTCCATCACAGTTGACTTTGATGGATCACACCATCTTTATGGCAAAAAGTCAAAAGACTTGCCAGACCTTGATTCTTCATCTAATGACTTTGTCTCTTGTTCTAAAAGTGACAAGTCGTCAGACCTAAAGTCCACTGACTATGCCTCATGTGATTCAAGTGAAAAGTCTGACTCACCTAGGCACACACCCAAGACCACACCCAAGTCCAAAGTAGCTGATGATGAGCCCAAAACAAAGCCAGTTACTTATTCTGTTAAACACAATTTTGCTTCTAGTTCTGTTTCTGATAAGTTTATATGTAATAAACAAAGTTGTGTTAAGAATAAGTCTTTTAAGAAGAAATCTTGTTTTGTGTGTGGTAGTAAACTCCATCTTATTAAAGACTGTGATTATCATGAGAAAAGGATGGGTGTTTCCTATGGCCACCAGACTTTTAGACCCACATGGACTAATGTTGCTAGTATTCCTCCATTTGTTCCCAAATCTGCACATGTGAGAGCAGGTAAACCAGTTCCTACTGTTAATCCAAATGTGTATGCATCTGTTTCTGCTGATAGGCTTAATAGGCCTTTTCCAGTTCCCTCTGGTGGAGGATATTCTTCACCAGTTACTACTGGTTGGTGGACCAGTAATGCTAGACTTATGCCATATAGACCTACAAGTTCTTATTTTCAGTCATATACACCTTATGTATCTCATATGAATATGGCACATGGTGGAGTTAGAGTGGCAACTGCTGTTAAGCCCTCAACAGGTTATTCTTGGAAAACTCAAAGGAAAGGTTTATTCTGGGTACCCAAGAAAAATAGTCTTTGTCAGGTGCATTGATTAAGGGGAGGCTTATTGTTGTATTTTTGTATTCTAACCATTTTTGCAGTTGTTGGATCCTCATAAGCCTAAGGGGAGGCTTAGTGTTTCTGCTGACACTACAACTGTCTTTGGTTTCTGCTGCTGCTTGATGGTATTTTTTACATGTTTTGTTTATTTTTTATTCTTTCTTTATTTTATATTTATTAAAAAAAAAATTGTCTTATTTCTTTCGTTTGCTAAAAAAAAAAAAAATCTATCTTGTTTTTGTTCTGTTTCTACTCTTTCTTATCTGCAGGTTTTGGTGTTGGTTCATTACCACACAACTAATGGTAATCAACTCACCATGATGATGACGGCATTCCATCAAAGAGTTGGCTAGTCTAAAGGGTACAACTTTGGTAAAGACACATCAAATATGTTGATAGCTATAATGGTTTGCTCAAAATCATAGGGTATGCAGTCACCCATGCTTAATTACTGAGGGTTGTATGGTCATCAATTCACCATGGCATATTCCTTTTTGGAATCCAAGAATTGGCTAGCCCGCAAGTATATGGCTTGTGGTAAAGGCAGTGGAATACCATATTTGGTAATCAATTCACCAAGGGGATTCTTTCCATCTAAGAATTGACTAGTCCTGAGCAAACGGCTACAGGTAAAGACATCTCAAATCCGTTTATGGTTGCTGATTTGCTAATAAATCAGATAGTTATCAGTGTACCATAGTTTTCGAACTTAAACATATGGCTACTCCAGTAGTGATGGCTATTGGTAAAGAGACATCAAATCCATTATTTTCAATGATTCACCTTTCACAGGAGTTAACACACCTGGATGTGATGAAAATAGTATGAAACTAATATGTTTTGATGTACATTTTGTCATTTGTTGCTGCAAAGATCTGGAGATTTAAAGGTTTATCATCATAGAGATGTAATTGTTGTGGTTCTTTGTTGCTGATGTTCGAGTACAATCCTCTTGTTCTGAAGTGTTAAAGATCTATCAAGAAACTGGAACTTAACCTAGTCAAATTCCAGTTTAGGGGAGTATTGTTGGGAATTCTACAGAGTAAGGATTATGCTGAAGTTACTGCCGAATGATTCTGCTGAAGTGCAAGGTTCCTACTGAAGCTATGATGGTTTCTGCTGATGACATGGTTCTTGCTGATATTGTATTTCTGCCTATATAGTTAATCAGTATTAGTTTGTTAGGTTTTGCATGAGCTATTTTAGATAGTGATATGCATTTATTTTTTATTATTGTTTATTTAGGGTTCCTTGTGTATAAAAGGAACAGATGTCTTTTGTATTAGAGAACTCTTGAGAAAACCATTCAAGAAAAAACTTTTAGAGAGAGTAATAGAGATCTATAGAGGATCATTGTTTTATGAGAAAAACCTTGTTAGTAACTTTGATTATGTTCTTATTATTCCGCTGTGCATATTCAATCATTGTTATTATATACCCTAGTTGAGTCCGGATCTTAGTTTCTACATCATTAGAAGTCGATTGATTCATCATAGACAATAGTCGTGGACAGCTATAAGTAGGTTCCAAACAACTTGGATCATGCTCCGAAGCTCTTTTTATTTATTGCTAAATGGTTACTGCAATCCATTCGTCGATATTGCATGTCCGCACACATTAGCTAAAGCATCATTGATCGATGTTTTGTAACTAGTTCTTTATGATTCCATGATCATTATTTGTTGTTTTTATCGCTTATTCTGCATTTTATCTTGTTGGTGTTTTGTTGGTTCTACTATGATTTAAGAATCAGTCTCTTACTTAAGAAATCCAGAAAATAATACACATGTAACATTGCGTGACTGTTCAACAGCTTGTTTTTAGAGCTAATTATACAATTACTGAAATTTGTGGTGGGCCTGTTTGTTGATAATGACGCAATTTGATGTTTTTGGATTCACAAGCAATATGAGTGGTATCACAAACAGGGCGTCTCATATTTATTATTTGCTGCTAACGCTAACTTAGATACCACTCATTACGAACAAATTCAGCAGGCTCCTTAGATACGACAAGTGCTATATTCTTTATCATCTCTATGTTTTCACCCAACTTATTTGGATATGTGCAGATTCATTAAGTATCAAACTGCAGGTTGTATTAACCTTACATACCAGATTGGAGGATTACAACATATGATCAGGTATTCAGGTGGTATAATTTTGTTGACTAATTGAAGATTTGAGAAAATCATATTGTTGTAGAGCACGATACAAAACCCCATTACACAAGCTAACATATTGTTCATTATTCTTTATTGAATGATGCTATATGATCTAATCAGTTGATGAAGAAAGATCCATCTGATGAAGAGACCAGAAACAAGAAGAGAAGAAATAAGGTATTAAGATACAAGGAATCTGACAAAATCAAATGTAAAGAAACAAAAGTATAAATGTGTATGGACTAAAATACCCTCGACTATATGACAAAAATCAAACATTGACTTTGACATTAGTGGTCAAGGGACTTCTTTGGTATTAAAAACCCAAGTTTTGGACCTACAGCGATGAAAAGGGCAAGGTTTGTCCCATTGCGATGCGCAGGAACAAGTTTAGAGACCAACGGTGTATTTTAGTCTAAAAATAATCTCTTTTTATAATCTTTATCTCCTGCTGCATCTCTACTTCCAGCAACAATTACTTTTTTCAAACATACCCATGGCCTATTGGGTGGAAGGTAATTAATATTTTAATGTGCTTATTTTTCAACTTTCACCAATGTTGTAAATACTTTATATAGTGTAGGCGTGTACCTTGCATAGTGACAAATTTATAGCGGAAAATAATATAGTTGAAATATTATAGTTAAGTGTTTCGTGTAATGTATAGCAATTGATGTTGACAATTCATCATCATCGTCATCCAAGATGATAACAATATTATATCAGATCTACTTTAACAACTTAAGATTAAATATATGGATCAGGATTGAGAACAAGTAGTGATTGTTTTATATATTTTTTAAATGGTAAAGATTGAGCGATTTTAGAAAGAACATTAATTTTAGAAATTTTGATGTGAAAATAAATAAAGATTGATATTAAGTTTTAAAGGGGTAATTTAAGGATTTACTCATTTTAATTTGTAATAATTAACGTAAAACATGTATATATTGTATGTAGTGGAGATATAAACAGAGATATTCTATCCTCGTATAAATTTTTTATGCTTTATTAACTTTGCATAATATGTGATAAGAGATTTACTAATTTATTTGCGAAAATATTAGTTTTTTTCTATTAAAATTATTCTTTCATCATATCTTTGACTTGATGACTTAAAAAAATAATATGCTACTTGTGGTTGTACAATGTTTTTAATAGGTTGGTACTTTTTACTTAAAGGTTGTTTTAGAAATAATATTAATTGAAGACTAAAACACACCGTTGGTCTCTAAACTTGTCAATGCGCTTCGCGATGGGACAAACCTGGGCATTATCATCGTGGGGAGTCCAAAACTTGGGTTTTTAATGCCAAACTAGTCCCTTGACCAATTTTCTGTTAGTCAACGTCTGTTAATTTTCCCATATGCCTTGCACATGAGGGTAAAATGGTCATTTCATTGTTTTGGTTAATCACCTTTCATCTTCATCTTCCTCATGTTTAAACCCAGATTCCGGCGACCTTAAACCCAGAATCCGGCGATCAAAAATTATATCATGTATATTATTGATTCCCTTCATACGTAATCTCGTCACATGTCATTTAATAGATAGTGAGGAATAAATAAGGGAATTTTGGAAGATAAAGGATTTTTTACTTCAGTTAAGAACCTTGGACATTGGTTAGTATTACTAGATGTGATTTGTATACCTCTCTTGTAAAGTGTTCATTGTTCATGGGCAAACATCGGCAAATCTATAACTCTTATACAGTCTTAATGCAATACAAATACTAAAGTTTAAGTAGGAAATCCCAAACACACCGTTATTGAAGTATTGTAGCTCTAAGTTTGAAGGTTAGGGCTGGGTTTCTTGTATACGTTGTTTTCATAATGTTTGGATGCCTAATTGGTTATTAGCGAGTGAAATCAGCATATTTGAATGATAAACTGCTGGTAAGCAATCTTAAACATTCAATTGTTTGGAAATTATATAAAGGATTATTTTAGTTATGAACAATGGGCATTGCATATGTATGATGGTAGATGATCTGTACACCGTTTTTTGAGCATAGTAACAAAATTAGTTAAGTAAAAAGTCACTGTTTAACCTCAAATAGTTAGATAAGAGCATCCACAATGCATCAAGTCATTAAAGACTTGATGCATTAAATGCATTTAATGCATTGCATATTTAATGAATAGAGCTTTTAGCAAAAGCTTGAAGTTTGTCAAGTCTTTGTTAAAAGCTTTTTCAAAAAGTCTTGTATGCAATGCTAAAAACCACTTCAAATAGCTTTTTGAAATAGTAAAAGGCTATTGTCTAGTTTACCCATTGCGGATGCTCTAAGTAGTTTGGATAACAAATCCCAAACAACCTCAAAAGTTAAATGTCTCAAAACTTTCAAGTCTTTACCAAGGATGGGTTTTGCTGTATTATTAAGTGGTTTTTAGGATTGGCTGTTGTAACTGTGTTTTTCTTCTTATTGGGTACATATATCACTACAAAAAAAAGGGCTATAGTGACGAGAATTTAATGACGACATATATTTTTCGTCACTAAAAACACAATTTAGTGATGATATAAAATTGTCGTCACTATATCTCGTCACTTGCATATATTTAGTTATGAAGTAATAAGTTGTCATTAAAATACATGTTAGTGACAAAGTATCGGTCACTAAGTCAAGTACTGATCGTCACCGTGTAACCCATTTCTTGTTACGGTTCTTAGTCACGGAAGTTTTCGTCACTAAGTTTTGGATTGGTAGTCACGAAACTATTCGTCACTCACTTAAACAAATACTCAGTACATGATTCTTATTTTGCTGTCTAACACTTAAAAGCACAGGGACTTAAATTGACAAAATGCCAAAATATTTAACAACCATTACACAAACAACACGGATACTATCATTTTTATTCATTTTTCCTTCTCCCCCATTTCATAGCAATCACACAATGAAAAGCACAATAAAAACCAGTCAGTTCTTCACAGTTTCACACACTAAAACACACACACTAGCACTATTCCGCCATGGCTGACATATTCCGAATCTCATTTTCACTATTTTGCCCTAATTTTGTCTGAGGTTATATCTAATCTCTAATTATTAAGAGCTAATTTCATTTAATTAGGAAGATATTATGTTCGTTGAATAATTCGTTTGTATTTGTGTTAAATTTACTTGTTTGATTGTTGATTTGATTGTGTATTTGAGTCAATGAACTTTAGGCCTAAAGGATCAGTTCGGAGCAAGTCTATTTAAACTAACATTGGTGATTTGAGTTCGAAAAGTTTAGGTTTATTTTGACTTAAATTTGATGAGGTATACTGGATCATTGGCTACTAAATCACTGCATACCAGGTGTTTGATGAAATGTTTAGAAAAATTAATAGGAATGGCATTTTGTTGTAGTAGATAATTTGGTAGCTTGTTACTATAGGACTGGCATTTTGTTGTAGATAATTCGATAGCTTTCCTAGTTTCTTAAGCGCAATGGCTGATTCTTTTTTATTTGTTGCTAATAATGATAGATAAGCCCTCTTATTACAGTCTATAAATATTATTGTTAGAGTACATTTTAGTAGATATGTGTGTGCTCAAAGATTATATGGAGGGAACACCATTGCGCTACCCATCTTAGCATGCACTTACACATTTTGTTAATGGATTTTCAAAAGTAACAGTAATTCAATATAACTTGACGGTAATTCAGTGATAATTTATGTGTGCTGTTATATGATCTTCTTTATAGTTACTTTTGTGTTTTAATTATTACCACAAACGTTTTATTTTAAAAAAGCAAGTAATTACCACGAGCTAGTGTTACGAGATGAACATATATTTGAGTCAATGGTCTATGACATACATATGGAAAATAGTTTCCTACAATGCATCTTATATTTTCCATTTATGCTTCTTTGTTAGGTCGGTCAAATGGATCATTTTCGATTAATGAGTATGCCATGCCACGCCGTGGATTCAAAGGCCACTAGAGTTAAGGTAAAATTTTGGATCTTCTTTTCATTTCATGAATAACTTATCGAGGTTGCACACAGAGCCATCTTTCTGTATTTATACACTAGTGTATTCTTCTGCACAACGTATTTGAAGTACATTGTAGTCCTCGTAACCATTTTGCAGCATTGCATGGTGTTGTGAAATAATGTGCGACAATATGGAATGATAGTTATCTTTTATTAAATGGTTCAAAAGCCATCGATGACCATTAGCATGATACTTTTTAGATACATAACTACTTATAATTATATGGAACTGGTGTTTATAACTTGAGCTCATCTTTTTTGCAGACTTAGTATCTACATAAATGATACTCTAGACAATACTTAAGTAATTAAACTCTTAACATACTATAAAATTGAAAATTGAATCTCCTTACTTGAGTAATAGATGATACATAGGTTAATAGATATTTTTAGGTTAAGGGCTAATTTCATTAATTAATTGTGTCACATCTGTTGTTTTTTCATACTTATAAATGCATATGCTCAAGTTAAAGATATTTTTTGGTTCTGTTCAATTAATGGAAGTAAAAAATTATGAATACAATCATAAGTCTAGGAGACTGTGAATGCAATATTAATTGTGTCACATCTGTTGTTTTTGCATACTTATAAATGCATAACACATGGTTTTAACAATATTAATTACTTCTTTTTAAGATGCATCTTTTGTTTTTGTTTCATATTGAGAACCTGAATATGTGCTTTAATCACTTCTTTTTACAAGAAAGTAAGCTTAATGAGATTGAGTTGAAGCAGGTACTGATTCTCTTAGCATAAAATACACAAATTGAGTTTAAAGCTAAGTATTCTGACATAAAACTGCTTTATTAACATGTGTGCAGGATGCTACAAACATGGGAGCGGCAAGGTTGCTACGTACTGCCTTAACATTATAAAATCAGGCATCTATGGATTGCATTTAGGTGCCCTCCTGTTAATAAGAACTTTGAAGTTAGGAACAATATATTTTCACATGGCATATCAAATTGGTTGATTGTGTGTCTGATGTCACTTTGTTCATTATGTCTTTCTGAGTTCCTTCTATATCTTATGTCAGGTGATCCTCAAACTGCTTGAACTAAGATGATATAATGGTCTCTCTTTGAGATTTCCTGGATAATATAACTGATGTGCTTTGAAATTATTATAATATTATTGTTATGCAAGGGGACTGATGAATATGATCAGACCGAAGATAAATGAAGATTATGTTGAGGCTCGAGATGATGTTTAGTTGAAGTTTGGATGGGGGGATATACTTTTAGAAGTTTAAATGCATGATATACTTGTAGAAATAGTTTACCACTTGAGGATTCTGTTACAGAATCAGAATCTTGATGATCTCTTTAAAACTTTCTTGTTGGAAACATATGCTACAAATCGAATATTTGTTGGACATAACTGTGATGTTTCGGCTTTAGTATGGATCAAATAATTTCTTATTATTGACTAAATAAATGTTTGCATTTTCAGTCTACAAGTACCCATATTAAATTGTAGGTGCCACATTATCGGGGATATAGAATTTTGGAAAGTGACGAAGTATTTCGTCACTATTGGACGTTAAATTCACCCAAAAAATGACGACTTTATTTCGTAACTAATTTCAGGAAACAGTGATGACTTTAGCCACTCTAGTGATGAAATTAAGTAACGAAACGGGTTGTCACAAACCCATAAGTGACGATTTTAGCTCGTCACTAAATTTAGTGTCAAATTCCAATTTCGTCACTATTAACTTAGTAACGGAGCTATAGTGACGACAAGTGACGACCTTGATTTTTGTGACTAAGTTGGTTTAGTGACGAATTTTCCACTATTAGTGATGAGTTTTCACTCGTAACTAAAGCCCTTTTTTCTTGTAGTGATATACAGCCACTTAAATAATCAACTTAGAGTTGCTAATTCCAAACAGCTAATTCCAAAATGCTACCAAAGCAGCAGTTTTAAAGGAGCAAAACCAAACACCTTCTTGGAATGATCACTACAAGAAAAAAGGGCTTTAGTTACGAGCGAAAAATCATCACTAATAGTGGAAAATTCGTCACTAAACCAACTTAGTCACAAAAATCAAGGTCGTCACTTGTCGTCACTATAGCTCCGTCACTAAGTTAATAGTGACGCAATTGAAACTTGACACTAAATTTAGTGACGAGCTAAAATCGTCACTTATGGGTGTGTGACAACCCGTTTCGTCACTTAATTTCATCACTAGAGTGGCTAAAGTCGTCACTATTTCCTGAAATTAGTGACAAAATAAAGGCGTCATTTTTGGGTGAATTTAACGTCCAATAGTGACGAAATACTTCGTCACTTTCCAAAATTCTATATCCCGATAATGTGGCACCTACAATTTATTATGGGTATTTGAAGACTGAAAATGCAAACATTTATTTAGTCAATAATAAGAAATTATTTGATCCATACTAAAGCCGAAATATCACAGTTACGTCCAACAAATATTCGATTTGTAGCATATGTTTCCAACAAGAAAGTTTTAAAGAGATAATCAAGATTCTGATTCTGTAAGAGAATCCTCAAGTGGTAAACTATTTCTACAAGTATATCATGCCTTTAAACTTCTACAAGTATATCCCCCATCCAAACTTCAACTAAACATCATCTCGAGCCTCAACATAATCTTCATTATCTTCGGTCTGATCATATTCATCAGTCCCTTTGAATAACAATAATATTATAATAATTTCAAAGCACATCAGTTATATTATCCAGGAAATCTCAAAGAGAGACCATTATATCATCTTAGTTCAAGCAGTTTGAGGATCAACTGACATAAGATATAGAAGGAACTCAGAAAGACATAATGAACAAAGTGACATCAGACACAATCAACCAATTTGATATGCCATGTGAAAATATATTGTTCCTAACTTCAAAGTTCTTATTAACAGGAGGGTACCTAAATGAAATCCATAAATGCCTGATTTTATAATGTTAAGGCAGTACGCAGCAACCTCCCCGCTCCCATGTTTGTATCATCCTGCACACATGTTAATAAAGCAGTTTTTGTGACAACTGTCAAATTTAGGGAGTCTATTTTAGGTAACCGCATTACGTTAAACTAAACCGAGCTTTGCCTTTATCACTATTTTTATAAACCATGACTTGATTTTATATCGTCTATTGGTTTTTACGGTTTATTTCATTATTAAATGAGTTATCGTATGAGTTTTAACTCTATTTGGTAGGCACTATTCGATTCGGCACTAGAAAAGCCTAAAACGAGAAATATTGAAACTTTTAGACCGTAACTCGAAAATTGACAAATTAATAGTCAAAACTCATGGAAAAACGTAAATAACGATGTTGGAAAGTTGAATAAACATTGTGGGACACTCGGGGGACAATATGTGAGCTTGGGAATGGGTAAACGAGATAGTTACGAAAAATTACAACTCCGACCCCCTAAAACACCCATGGCCGGCGCCCCCCTCCACCCAAAATAATTATTTTTGAGTCCCTCCCTCCTAAATATAAATACCCCAACCCTCCTTCATTTCACTCTTCATTTTCTCTCTCTAAAAACACACACACTTCCACTTTCTCTCTCTAATCTCTCTCTCTCTTCAAGAAATAAAAACCCTAGCCACCACCACCATCATTGGCCGCCCCTTTCCGGCCAAATTCCGGCAAGTGAAATTACACCTCCACCACTATCTTGTAGATCGTTTCATCCTTTTTCTATCCATATAAAATACTCCCACAAAAGCCTTCAATAACACCTTCAAATTTAAAGATTAAGATTCGTACTTTTAGGGTTTTCATCTAATATTGCAATTAGTGCTTGAAGAAGGTAAATGGAACAAGATTAGAGCTTGTTTGAGCTTATAAAAGCCACGTATGGGCTATTAGGGTTTCGACCCTATGTCCAAATTTGGGGCTTTTGGGTGGAACATGAAATTAAGTCTAATTAGTATCTAAATAAACAAGTAATTAGTGTTTGGTAAATGTGTGGTGTATCAATTTGATGGGTTTATGCATTTTAGGTCTAGTTTCATATTTTTGGTTAAGATAGATGATGGGTTTTGTGTTTGGTTAGTGATTGGAGCTTGAATGATTGGATTTGGATGTTGTGGAATGGATTTGGGTGATGTTTGATTGGGTTAGCATGTTGTATGAGCCACATAGGGCACGTACATGGCCCTTGGCTTGCGTACGTGACCCACTTGGGCCACGGGTCCGGGTCGGGTCGATTTGGTAGCTTGTTGGTTGGTATTGTTGATGTTTGGATGAGACGCGTGGAGCCGAAAAGCTTCTAGAGCTTGTTTGGTTCACGTGGTCTTAACCGTGACCGTGTCATGACCATTAGGGTCATAACATTGGTTTCGGGTATTTTTGGTTGATTAATTGGTTGGCGAGAATGTTTTGAGTTGGTTTGGGATTGAATTGCGCTATTATGACTTTTAAATTTGAACTTGATATATATATTGTTGACTTTGAGCTACGTCGGCGTTACTTTGACTTTTTAGTCAATAGTTGACTCCGACAGAGCCGTAACATGGACTTTAGTATAATTTGGACTATTGATTGATTAAAAGCCGAGAAGTTATGACTCGTGCTTGTGGACTCGAAACGAATAACGATATGAGATTAATATTGGAATTTGACGAAATATATATTTATACATGAAAATGCTAATAGAACTATGAAATGTAAATAATAAATGGGCTTTTGTACCAAAAATATCAGTAACAAGACTTATCTTATTATTTACTATTTTTAAACGGAAACTAACGACTAAATTGGAAATGTTTTGTAATGAATAAGTAACTAATGTTTCGAGTACACGTTTATCAATAAATATCAATTGTGGACATTTAATATTAGTTAAGTATTTATTTACTTACGTTATGTGCATGGGTTACGGATAACCTAACGTTAATAGTGTTGATCCACGTGGGTAGCGGACTTATTAGGTTGACGAATCTAATATGAGCCCGCTAGGTACGTTGGGTAACCTTATTAATGTGTGAATTATCTTTATGACTCTTTAGGATACGATTGATTTATGGGATAATAAGCGACACGAATAAATAAATGAGTTTATCGAGTTGACGAATTCGATAAGGTCTACTATTTATTCCGAAACTTATTGAACTATGGAGTTTATCGTTTAGAGATCTCATTGTGTTGCATTGAGTTATATATTGGTTGATTGAGTGCATTCATAGCATCATATTGAGTCGATACACCCACATGAAGATATCAAACACTAGGATTAAATGGTGAAACGATACGTTTTTGGAAATAAAGAAATGGAACATATTGGGGTAGATAACGTTAATTTTGAGGAATATATATATTAAAGTTGCTCTACATTAATAGGTTGTGCCGAGTCGATAGTTGCTGTGCCGTGATACCGTTATCTTCTGCTAGTGTTTATTTGTGCATTGATTGCTTGAGGTGAGTTTCATATCCCCACTTTTATCTACGTTTTTAACTATATTGGGGTGAGAATCATGCTACTGTTTTTGGACTGTTAAAACTATTTGAATTTTCTTGTATGCTTGACTGTTTAGATAGATGTGCAATAGCTGTTGCCTTAGTCTAGTTTTAACCGTTGCCTAGCTAAGAATAGACTTCTACCTCGACCTAGTCCGAGGTTGGCAACTGTTCTAGAGTTTGCCATGACAGTGCTGGACTAGAGTCGCGGGGCCCGAGTAATCCCTGGATATGGGATGTGAGTATATGGTTGGTAATCCGGGTAGGATCGGTGTGTGCAAACGGTATTATTCTATCTAGGTCTTGCATAGCAAATCAACTCTTACATGTCCACTATGATTTTGTTGAACTTAAACCTATGAACTCACCAAAGATAAGCTGACCTTTTAGCATGATTTCTCAGGTATTTGAGAGATGTTTGGATTACTTGATCGGTGGAAGCTTGGCAAGAAGGTGGGGTTCAAGGATCATTTCTGACTCTGATAAACTTTGGGACCTATTTGATTAAACCATGTTTTGGGCCTAATATTTACTCTTTTAGATTAAATGTTTTAAATGACTAAATTTGGGATTGGTTTTGAATATTAAATGACTATCTTTTTTCTATACTTGTGTGCGATACCAATCCAATAGTAACGCCCCGAAAACTTGATTAAGTCTTTCGCTGTACAGATATTTGGGGGTGTTACAGTTTTATGTCAGAATACTTAGCTTTAAACTCAATTTGTGTATTTTATGCTAAGAGAATCAAGCTTATGAAGTCTACTAATAGCAGAAGCATGATTAAAAAGAGCAAATTAAAAAGATGTTCAGGGCTATAATGGATCAAGCTTATGAAGTCTACTAATAGCAGAAGCATGATTTTGGGACAGTGTTAAGTAAAAGTATTTTTTTTTTCGTTTTTAAATGAGCTCTTGTAAGGCATACAAGGTGATAGTGTATATTAACTAATGCAATCTTGTACGCAAATAAAGGTATATAGAAGTTTTCAATGACAGTGGGTTGCTTGAGATATGAAAATGTAAGTATTCTAGGTCTGATATGCTCAATTATCTGGGAAGCATACAATTCAAAACGAGAAATACTTATGATCAAAGGGGGTACATATGTATGTATGTATGTATACCTTCTAGCGAGAACATCGTTGTGACTGTACAAGATCCTTGTGACGGAAGGGAGCGGTGAATCCGAAAAACTTGATAATTCATCAATCTACCTTGCCATTTATGGAAACAGGGAAATCATATAATGTTGAGCAACTTTTACATGATACAGTAATTTTTTACTAACTACAGTAATTAATATTATTAAAACCATGTGTTATGCATTTATAAGTATGCAAAAACAACATATGTAACACAATTAATATTGTATTCACAATCTCCTAGACTTATGATTGTATTCATAATTTTTTACTTCCATTAATTGAACAGAACCAATCAGCATACTTGAGCATATGCATATATAAGTATGCAAAAACAACAAATGTGACACAATTAATTAATGAAATTAGCCCTTAACATAAAAATATCTATTAACCTATGTATCATCTATTACTCAAGTAAGGAGATTCAATTTTCAATTTTATAGTAAGTTAAGAGTTTAACTACTTAAGTATTGTCTAGAGTATCATTTATGTAGATACTAAGTCTGCAAAAAAGATGAGCTCAAGTTATAAACACCAGTTCCATATAAGTAGTTATGTATCTAAAAAGTATCATGCTAATGGTCATCGATAGCTTTTGAACCATTTAATAAAAGATAACTATCATTCCATATTGTCGCACATTATTTCACAACACCATGCGATGCTGCAAAATGGTTACGAGGACTACAATGCACTTCAAATACGTTGTGCAGAAGAATACACTATTGTATAAATACAGAAAGATGGCTCTGTGTGCAACCTCGATAAGTTATTCATGAAATGAAAAGAAGATCCAAATTTTTACCTTAACTCTAGTGGCCGTTGAATCCACGGCGTGGCATGGCATACTCATTAATCGAAAATGATCCATTTGACCGACCTAACAAAGAAGCATAAATGGAAAATATAAGACGCATTGTAGGAAACTATTTTCCATATGTATGTCATAGACCATTGACTCAAATATATGTTCATCTCGTAACTAGCTCCTGGTAATTACTTGCTTTTCTAAAATAAAAAGTTTGTGGTAATAATTAAAACACAAAAGTAACTATAAAGAATATCATATAACTGCACACATAAATTACCACTGAATTACCATCAAGTTATATTGAATTACTGTTACTTTTGAAAATCCATTAACAAAATGTGTAAGTGCATGCTAAGATGGGTAGCGCAATGGTGTTCCCTCCATATAATCTTTGAGCAACACACATATCTACTAAAATATACTCTAACAATAATATTTATAGACTGTAATAAGAGGGCTTATCTATCATTATTAGCAACAAATAAAAAAGAATCACCAATTGCGCTTAAGAAACTAGGAAAGCTATCGAATTATCTACAACAAAATGCCAGTCCTATAGTAACAAGCTACCAAATTATCTACTACAACAAAATGCCATTCCTATTAATTTTTCTAAACATTTCATCAAACACCTGGTATGCAGTAATTTAGTAGCCAATGATCCAGTAAACCTCATCAAATTTAAGTCAAAATAAACCTAAACTTTTCGAACTCAAATCAGCAATTTCAGTTAAATAGATGATACGCTTACACAGCGCGTTCGGGGAACTTCATTTTCGTCAAGCAAATTTTTCAACACCCTAGGCAGTGAACCTAATCATTGTAGTGTAGTATTAGGGTAAGCCACGGGTATTGATATCGTTCTCTAGGGGAATAGTGTCTTTAGGCTGAAGTGTATGTCAATTTAAGTCTAAAGGTGAGGGATGATTATTTTTGTATTTTTATATTTTATGAATTGAAATATCTCGGTTTTGGAGGGGGGGGGGGTGGAATTAGTTGCTAGTCAACTATCCCAAAAGACACTAACTAAATTATGGGTCTACCAGGAACGTGAAGCGTATCTATTTATGATGTATTACTCCTTGCTAGCTATCCAATTCTACCTACTGACTTGTCACGTCCTATTGATGGTTGAATTGTCACGTCCTTATTCTTAACGCGTTGTGTTTTCTAAGGTCGTAGGGTATGCGTTTCTCCCTAACTCTTTGAAGTTACCTAAGGTTAATGACTATGAAATCTCTAGGATTCATAAACTTAACACTAAGGTGATCTTTGGATATTTAGCCTACAATTCCACTAGTAACTACAAGCTACGGTTCAACAAAGATTAATCAAGCATTAATAACACAACGGATGACCTATCGCAATACTAGGTCAATCACAATTAAGATAAGAGACAACCAATCAAACAAGAGACAATAGGATGCAAGAATTATAAACTAAACCAATTAGACTCATTGAAATTGTCACACCCCTAATGATGAAGATAGACACAAGCATCACTAAGAAATCAATAAGATCTAATTAATTACATATAAGTTTCATACAATCATAAGCAAACACTAGGTGAATTAACCAAGTATAATTAATAAAGAGCAAGCAACAATTATGATAATTGAAGACATACCATAGGATTAGATTAACAAACAAACCATTACACGATGTTTATAGAGTGTTTGAAACCATTTAAGTTGCTGGAAAAACACCTACCTAAACCTCAGAATCGGACTTAGGGTTTAGGGCTTAAAAAAAGTGAAGTTATAATGTTATATTTATAGGCAGATTTTTTGTCGGCAAAGAGTGACGGCGTCACACCTATAGAATGACGGCGTCATGACCATTTTTTCACCAAACTGTAGATTTTCTCGTTCCGATCGCGTGGGCTTTTGAATCACTTAAATCCGAGTTCGTATGCAAAAGTTATGGCCAAAACAGTATCAGCTACTTCACGCGCATGTTGCAACTTGTGACGGCGTCACCTTATGCCTGTGACGCCGTCGACTTCATCTTCTGACGCCGTCTGGATCAAATCTAGGCCGTCTGAGCTGCGACGCCCTACTCTTTTAAAACCTGATGTCGTCACTTGTAAATATGCAATTTGGCTACTGAGTCGTCACAAAACATGTTGCGACGGCGTCGCAGTTAAACGCTGACGCCGTCCCCTTCAGTTCTAGTAACTTGAGTGTCTCGATTCTTGACTTTGGCCATTTTCTTCCTATATTCGCGCCTTTTCGTCCGAATAAGTGTCATTCCAGCATTTTGCCTTCAAGATACCTAAAAAGTGAAAAGGAACGATATTAAGTAATAACGGATACAAAAGTGATCAAATAAGGGCTTAAACGACCTCTCAAAAAGGTACATTTTAAAACCTTATCAAATATCCCTACACTTGGTATTTGCTTGTCCTCAAGCAAATGTGCTTTTAGCCAATTAATTTATAAGTTAGGGGTCATGAAGCATTAGTTTAGAACGATTCACAACACATATAAGCCCCGAAAAAGTCATAACAAGCACGGAAATTACATACTAGCACCTCACATGGGGTGTTTGGATACTCACATCTCTCGGGTGTATATGAAATATAACAAGTTGGAAATGGAAGATAAACACTCATTAACCGGTCCTAGTACATAGATTACCATAGGCTTGAGACTAGATCAAACCTCCGTCGCTTTGGCGTAAGCACCTAGGAAAGACTATCCAAGAGGTCTTTTAAAGGGTTGTAATGATAGGCTTACGGTAGGGAAACAAAGGGTTTGGTGGGATAGGCTATTTAGTGGTGGCAAGTCAAAAATCTTTATGTTACAAGCATGCGAAGAATGGCGTTGCTAAGAAAAGACTCGACACTCTAGACTCTAGATAACTGAAACAAACAAACATAAATTAAAGATAGACGTTGCATGGTAGCCGTTTTTTTTTTTTTTTTTTCATACACTTTTACACTACCATCCTCTACGATAACATCAAAATGATAGGGATTTATAGGCACATCCCTACACTTGAGTTTTTATTACTCTAACACTAATTTGACCCGAATTGAAAAGATCAAAACACTTGGAGTACATTATTACGCAAATAAAGGGAATTTGAATTTAACGTTCCCTTCCCGTCATTTCATAAAATTTAACTTTTCCCATGAGTCCCAATCGTCCCAAAACTGTGTACAAAGGATATGAATCGACTTAGCAACTTATGCAAGCAACAAGATAATTGAATTAAGGGTTTAGTGTGATAACAATAATGCACTAAAAGTGAGTGCATACAAGGTAGGCTAAGGCGATTTGGGTGTACATTTGGGGGTGGATTGTAAACAATTCTCTTCATTGATATTCCGGAAAACCAAAACATCACGAGAACCGCGAAAAGGATAGGCTCTAAGGGGTTAACTAGGGGTATCGTGTACTAAAGATGAGTACAACGCAAAGGTGTGGGGGAATTACTCAACCGATGTGGAAGAAGTAATTATATTATGGGTATCAAACAAGGGTTATCCTAATGCCCTTATCATTTAGTTATTCCTAACTACACAAGTGTAGTCTTACTAGCAATCTCAGGATGCATCACAAAACAAGTTCTAGAATCTATTATACTACCGGTTCACACTCTAAGCATTAAAGATGAATGCTTTAATTCCTACAAATCTAAGGGCGATCCTCACATTTTGGGTGGAATTTAAGTGGTAAAGGGTTTTTGTGCTAGTCATATAATTTCCTATCCATGAGATGCTTTATTAAGACTAATGGCCCACTCCTACATGTCATGAAAAAATTTAAATTTGGTGCCAAAATTACCCTAACCGACATTTTCTCATGGTTTATTACACAAATGCAATTGGATAAAGCAAATAATCAAGGATAAGCATAGTTTCAAAGTTCCCGTTTTATTTTCCCTCCCTACACTTAAACTGAACATTGTCCCAAATGTTCCCCGAAAGTATCAAAGTTATGATAACGAAAGGTAATAAAAGAGGAAAGAAACAAATACTCCCCTGATTAGCTCGGTAGAATCCATTTAAAGTGGTGGTTACATCTTTCTTCAAGAAGAACGTTTGCGTGAAAAGCTCCTTCTCATCTTATGTATCTTCTTCTTGGTAAATTAAACCTACACATTTGAAGAAAACAAACAACCCAACGCATCAAACCGAACAAAGAAAAATCACAACAAGATGTAATTCCAGACTTAAATAAGATATAATGCTTGTGGAATGGATGTTTGCAGATTTTCTAGAAAATTAAGACTTGGAAAATTCCAAAAATTTATAAGTAGCACAGAAAACGAGAAAAAGTAGTAAGCAGTTTCTACTCCTTCTAACGCCGTCAGGTTGCGACCTGACGCCGTTATCATGACGAACCGGTATGCGATTTTCTGGAAAAAATTCTGAAAATTTTTTACCTTTAAAATCTGGCAAAATTTCCTGCATTAACATCCATTATGACTCGATACAAGCATTTGACTTGAGCAAACACACATGTATATCTTTTAAATAATTGTAATTCTCATGTTCACGTTTCTTTTGAAAACGTGTGTAATCCTCCCCACACTTATCCCTTAAGTAAAATACCTTTATATGTAATTAAGACGAGGTTAAAGACAAAATAAAGCATTTTTAAAAATTCAAACATGAGAATAAACAATTAATAAAAGATATACGACACACAAATGAAAATGAAAAACAAATACACATGGGTTGCCTCCCAAGAAGCGCTTGTTTTTGTTCGAGTCACGAGCCTGACTCTACCCTTATTTAACGGATAAAGGGGAGGTTTTCCCTACACTTAAGTTTAAGTGCGGGTGATAGTAGCGATACACACCCTTAGGGTGGCGATTTTCCACGTGAGGTGAAGGGGGTGTGTGAATGGCTTCCTTCATCCTAAAACTACCCGGACTAAATTGGTTGATGAGTGGGTCGGTTCCTCTTTTGTCTCCTAGATGTAAAGATTGAGGTTCCGGTTCATCAACACTAGGAAATCCCCCAGAACTATTAGTAAAACTAAGACTACAAGTATTCAAACCTATATTCTCTAGTTGCGTTTGGTTCAAATGTTCTACCTCCATTGGGATTCCTAAAGTCTCTTCTACTACTTCCGGGTAAGTTACATGCGGTGTGTATGCCTTAAATGATGGTGGGACTTGTGGGATACCTTGTGGGTCTAGACTTTTCACCTTATCCTCAATCACATCTACATCATCTATATGCTCGTCATGTATTATTTCCTTAGGTCGTGTTGAAACCAAATCTAGTAATTGATCCAACTTATGGTTTAATGCTTGGTTGCTTACCATAATATTTTCACAAATTTGGTCTATTCTCCTAAGGGCCTCACTAAAAATAGTTTCTAAACATGGAGGTTGTTCACGAAAATCTATCCTAGGTGAAGGCTCATACGAGGCATAGGTTTCACTAGATGAGGTATTTTGTGGGCTTGATGGAATGGTGAAACTCTCAAAAGGTTTATGAACTTGGTTACTTTCTTCCCACCATCTTGAATAATCCGCTTTAGTAATATCATAATTTTTTATGAAAAAACCTAATCGCGGATATAGTGGATTCACGTTCTCCATAATGGTGAACGGAAGAGTCAATGCCAGGTTTTACGAACAAAGGCACAAAGAAGGGGGATAGACTACAAGGAAGCTAATAAAAAGAAAAAAATCTCACTTGATAGGAATCTTGTGAGTAGACCTAAACGAGATAGAAATCAAGCCTAAGCAATAACTATTCCCCAGCAGCAGCGCCAAAAACTTGATACGCTTACACAGCGCGTTCAGGGTCAAAGGAACTTCCTTTTCGTCGAGTAAGTTTTTCAACACCCTAGGCAGTGAACCTAAGCGTTGTAGTGTAGTATTAGGGTAAGCCACGGGTATTGATATCGTTCTCTAGGGGAATAGTGTCGTTAGGCTGAAGTGTATGTCGATTTAAGTATAAAGGTGAGGGATGATTATTTTTGTATTTTAATATTTTATGAATTGAAATATCTCGGTTTTGAAGGGGAGGGTGGAATTAGTTGCTAGTCAACTATCCCAAAAGACACTAACTAAATTATGGGTCTACCAGGAACGTGAAGCGTATCTACTTATGATGTATTACTCCTTGCTAGCTATCCAATTCTACCTACTGAATTGTCACGTCCTATTGATGGTTGAATTGTCACGTCCTTATTCTTAACGCGTTGTGTTTTCTAAGGTCGTAGGGTATGCGTTTCTCCCTAACTCTTTGAAGTTACCTAAGGTTAATGACTATGAAATCTCTAGGATTCATAAACTTAACACTAAGGTGATCTTTGGATATTTAGCCTACAATTCCACTAGTAACTACAAGCTAAGGTTCAACAAAGATTAATCAAGCATTAATAACACAACGGATGACCTATCGCAATACTAGGTCAATCACAATTAAGATAAGAGACAACCAATCAAACAAGAGACTGTAGGATGCAAGAATTCTAAACTAAACCAATTAGACTCATTGAAATTGTCACAGCCCTAATGATGAAGATAGACATAAGCATCACTAAGAAATCAATAAGATCTAATTAATTACATACAAGTTTCATACAATCATAAGCAAACACTAGGTGAATTAGCCAAGCATAATTAATAAAGAGCAAGCAACAATTATGATAATTGAATACATACCATAGGATTAGATTAACAAACAAACCATTACACGATGTTTATAGAGTGTTTGAAACCCTTTAAGTTGCTGGAAAAACACCTACCTAAACCCCAGAATTGGACTTAGGGTTTAGGGCTTACAAAAAGTGACGGCGTCACACCTATAGAGTGACGGCGTCACGATCATTTGTTCACCAATCGGTAGATTTTCTCGTTCCGATCGCGTGGGCTTTTGAATCACTTAAATCCGAGTTCGTATGCAAAAGTTATGGCCAAAACAGTATCAGCTACTTCGCACGCATGTTGCAGCTTGTGACGGCGTCACCTTATGCCTGTGATGCCGTCGGCTTCATCTTCTAACGCCGTGTGGATCAAATCTAGGCCGTCTGAGCTACGACGCCCTACTCTTTTAAAACCTGATGCCGTCACTTGTAAATAAGCAATTTGGCTACTGAGTCGTCACAAAACATGTTGCGACGGCATCACAGTTAAACGCTGACGCCGTCCCCTTCAGTTCCAGTAACTTGAGTGTCTCGATTCTTGACTTTGGCCATTTTCTTCCTATATTCGCGCCTTTTCGTCCGAATAATTGTCATTCCAGCATTTTGCCTTCAAGATACCTAAAAATTGAAAAGGAACGATATTAAGTAATAACGGATACAAAAGTGATCAAATAAGGGCTTAAACGTCCCCTCAAAAAGATACATTTTAAAACCTTGTCAATAGACTTGCTCCGAACTGATCCTTTAGGCCTAAAGTTCATTGACTCAAACACGTAATCAAATCAACAATCAAACAAGTCTCAAACAAGTAAATTAACACAAATACAAACGAATTATTCAACGAACATAATATCTTCCTAATGAAATGAAATTTGCTCTTAATAATTAGAGATTAGATATAACCTCCGACAAAATTAGGGCAAAATAGTGAAAATGAGATTCGGAATATGTCAGCCATGGCGGGATAGTGCTAGTGTGTGTGTTTTAGTGTGTGAAACTATGAAGAACTGACTGATTTTTATTGTGCTTTTTCATTGTGTGATTGCTATGAAATGGGGGAGAAGAAAAATGAATAAAAATGATAGTATCCTTGTTGTTTGTGTAATGGTTGTTAAATATTTTGGCATTTTGTCAATTTAAGTCCTTGTGCTTTTAAGTGTTAGACAGCAAAATAAGAATCCTGTACAGAGTATTTGTTTAAGTAAGTGACGAATAGTTTCGTGACTACCAATCCAAAACTTAGTGACGAAAACTTCGTGACTAAGAACCGTAACAAGAAATGAGTTACACGGTGACGATCAGTACTTGACTTAGTGACCGATACTTCGTCACTAACATGTATTTTAATGACAACTTATTACTTCGTAACTAAATATATGCAAGTGACGAGATATAGTGACGTCAATTTTATATCATCACTAAATTGTGTTTCTAGTGACGAAAAATATATGTCGTCATTAAATTCTTGTCACTATAGCCCCTTTTTTTTTGCAGTGGATGAAGGTTTCTTGACTTAAGCTATGAACTCGTGGACATTGCATATGTATGATAGGTGTGACCCTTACGACCCTTATTTTTAGGCTAAACTTGATTTGGTTATTTGCCGTTCTAGTTGTGGTAGAGGATGTGATGATAAGCATAGGCAGATCTATACGGTCCTGAGTGTATGTTCTATGTAAAATATGTTAATGGAATAACCATTATTCATTAGAATGAAGTCATGGTTGGTTCTCCTTTTTTTACCCAAAAAAAAAAGTCATGGTTGGTTTACTATCCGTATTAAACATATTATCAGATTTTGAGTTTAACTATTCAATTTTCAATTACAAAGGTTCAAAATGCGCATCCAAACATCTAATAAACGCTTATCAATGTTGAAAATTAAGATGTCACAATCTGACTTCCAGAAGACAAAATGTGTTTAACATATTGCCATAAGGGTTTTTGCAGATTTAATGAAAGCAGTTCCAAATGAACATAAGAAGTTTCTTGCTGATTTAGTATGGATTCATGAAGAGGTTAGATATTCTTTCATAAGATATACTTTATTGTTCTTACGATTACTCGTATGCTTGCATCTTAGCTTATAATAATTTTCATTAGGATAATGTGTTGATAGAGACAGATGATATAATTCTTGGTCGTCGGATTCTGGGTTTAAGGTCGCCGGAATCTGGGTTTAAACATGAGGAAGATGAAAATGAAGGGTGATTAACAAAAACAATGAAATGACCATTTTACCCTCATGTGCAAGGCACATGGAGAAATTAACAGACGTTGACTAACAGAAAATTGGTCAAGGGACTAGTTTGACATTAAAAACCCAAGTTTTGGACTCCCCATGATGATAATGCCCAGGTTTGTCCCATCGCGAAGCGCAGTGACAAGTTTAGGGACCAACGGTGTATTTTAGTCTTAATTGAATATATTTTTATGGATATGTGTTGTGTATTATCTGATTGTACACATTGCTTTGAAGCTTGTAAGTTGTAACTACTGCAAATTCATATAAGAAAATATTAAGAAAGAAGTGGAGAAAAGATTATTCTTTTTTATTTATAGTATAAGTGTAGATACTTATTACTTAAGGGTATTTTAGTAATTTCAGCATATTAAAAGTTTCAACTTTTAACAATGTGGTTCGTGCTTTATATGTAACTAGCAGGGTATCCGCGCAATGCGGCGGCGGGTACCCAGTGACTAATTTTGTGGCGAGCAAATGTTTTTCATTTATACCGCTCGTTGCGTGTACGGCCTGATTGTAGTGACGTGTATATATATATATATATATATATATATACATACATATATATATATATATATATATATATATATATCTACATTATATGTAAGAGGAGGCATGCCATGTCATAATGTCACTTGGCATCCCATAATGCCACCTCATATTTCCACCTAAGCAATATAATGCCACATCAAAATTCGGAATTTTTAAAAAAATTTGCCACTTGCAAGGATCGAACCTAGGGTGTTGGTAACTTTATCAAGCATGATAACCACTAGACCAACACATTTTTTGAATTATATCTTTCATATCCAAATCTATAAACCTATGCAAACAATTATTATCCTATAACTATAAATCCCTACAACTAAGGAAACTAAATATTTATTCCTTAATTATCCCGATTCATTCATTATATTGTTTTAATTTAACTCAAAACCCTAATATTTGCATGATGGAATTGGAAAAGTTTTTCTGCTGTCATATCTCGATGTTTCTGTGTATACAGGCACAATTATAACAGTTGGTAAGTCTCTTTGTTTGAAATTACTCAACTATTTTAAATGACTTTAATATTTTACTTTGTGTTTCGCGTTGCTATCTCCTTCCCAAGTGTCAGAGGAGTTTCGTGAAGGTGTTATAAGGTGTTTTAAGGCCCTGCTTAATGGTTTATGTTTCTGCTCCAATGCGTCTTATGAATGCAAGCAACTTAAATCTGTATCTATGTTTATAGGCAATAGATATACACAATCGTCATTCCCGGTACATGAGACAGACATCGAGGAATGTTTACTTGCATTCCTTCGATCTCAGTCTACTGCTGTTACTGTTGGACACTGGCTATCGCTTCTACTCAAAGTATGTCTTCGTTTAAAGTAGTGATTTTTACTTGCTCTGTCCGAATATTATATAAAGATAAAACCCATTTATTGGAATTGGATTGTTTTGCGTAGGCTGCAGATGTTGAGGCGGCACGGGGGCATATAGGCAGTTCTAAGATTCGTGTAGAGGCATTCATGACCCTTCGTGTGCTTGCTGCAAAGGTAACTTAAAATTAGGCAGAAGAGTCTATAGCTGTTAAAATAGGTGTATTTACATTGTATATGTTGTTGCAGGTTGGTACGGCAGATAAACTAGCGTTCTTTTTACCTGGTGTCATTAGTCGAATTGGAAAAGTTTTGCATGTGTCCAAAAAAATGATTAGTGGGGCTGCTGGAAGTATCGAAGCGATGGACCAAGCACGTAGAGCTTTAACCGAGTTTAAGTTTTTAAAACTTTGTGACTGATCGTCTTGCAATTATTGTATTAGGAAACTGGAGCTTCTCTCCATTGCAATAATATAGGTGGAATGATGGGTCACTTGGAGCTTCTCTCGACTGCAATAAGCTGGGACAGTTACACTGCTGGTATTGCTATTGCAATAGTGGTTGCTGTATACAGTTCGGGTACTAACACGTTACAACTTTGCAACCATAGATAATCAATAGCCTTACGGGAACTGCAATTTTTTGGTTAGTGTGAGTGAAGCTTTTAATTATGTTACATTTGTGGAAAAAAACCTCAATGCTACCAGTGACTATGTAAGCATTCAAAGGACGACTAAAACCTGCAATTTATGTTACATTTGCACATGCAGGACAAATGGCGAAATCTGAGTAAAAAGTTTGATGTGCCAGAGAGCAGTTTGAAATGGACGACTGAAGAAGAGGAAGCATTGCGTGTTGGTGTTGGAAAGTGGATGGATATTCTTACTGATTCCCAGTTTGCCTCTTCCCTGTATAATCGATCGAACATCACGCTTAAGGTCCTTTTTCACAAAGTAGTTATCTTTTCTACATTTCCTTTTCCAACTTCTTTCTTGCAACTTGCAAGACCTGGTATATCGTCACAATAAATATGATTTTGTGTGCTTTTATGTTTCCTATATCAATACGAATCTTGATATACGCAAAGTATAGTTTTACATTTGAATTTACTACCATTTGCTTGTGCAGGACAAATGGAGAAGCCTGACTAAAAGCTCTGATGTGTCAAATAACAGAAAGAAATTTAGAACTCATAGGTTAGGATTTACCACTGACCCACTCTTAAGTTCTCCAAAACCTTTGAAATGATTTCGTGTTTATATGTTGCTCAACGTGTCTTTATATTACCGTATATAGTTTGTTGAGTTAAAATGAGGGAGGCAGTTTTTAGTTTTTACTATCTTACTGGCAGTTTCCTGGTTCCTTAATGACATGTTTACCCTTAGTCTGTTGGTTTTATAACTTAGAGTACTGTTTTCGCTTTGACCCATTGTTGATCTTTGACTGGACTCGGCCATGGATCTCTTTTTTTTACTCTAACGCATTTGGTTGAGTGCTATCTGAATATGGTCAAGCATATGTTACTAGATTTTTCAAAACATGGGCAACTGTTTAAGTGTTTCATGATTACTTGTAAATTGATTATTTTTGTTAATAGTGAATTAGTTTTATGCCTGACAAATCTGCAAGCTCATTATGTATTATAACTCGGTTAAGCATTCGGGATGTATTTGGCGTCTTTAGATGATTTTATTTTCAGAAGTAGCTGCATGCCTGCGTAGAATTTGCAAATATGAACTACTAATGTCTCTTATGCAGTAAAACACCGATATTTGAAATTTCTATGAACAATGAAAACTTTTTTTATCCGATGAACTTCAGTAATTAGAATCCGAACTTAGCGAGGAGAAAATAGTAGTTTTATATAAGAACTAATATTGGCTACGATTGCTGCTAAATAATTAGTTTATAGAGAGTTAGAGACTCAACGAATGTTTTTAATGGCTGATTGTCAGCTATAACAGGTGAAATGCTTCTTGGTTCTCACTTCATTAAGTTGTATATATTTACCATACAATTTACTTGCAGGATACACGACCAGATGCATCCACGTCCAGATTCAACTAGAAAAAGTAAAAGAAAACGTAAAAATATAGTGGTTGAAGAGTTAAGTGACTCTCAAGATTACCCAGTTGAGAAGGTTAGGGGCTCTTCAACTAATAAGAGAAGTAAGAAAAGAGTCGTTGAAGAGGTTAGGGACTCTCACAATTACTCAGTTGAAGAGGCCAGCGACTCTCACGATTACGCAGCTGAAGAGGTTAGCGACTCTCACGATTACTCAGTTGAAGTGGTCAGCGACTCTCACGATTACTCAGTTGAGAAGGCTAGGGACTCTTTAACTAAAAAAAGAAGTAAGAAAAGAGTCGTTGAAGAGGTTAATTAGTGACTCTCACGATTACTCATTTGAAGAGGTTAACGACTCTCACGATTGCTCAGTTGAAGAGGTTAGAAACTCCCACGATTACTCAGCTGAAGAGGTTAGCGACTCTCACAATTACTGAGTTGAAGAGGTTAGCAACTCTCATGATTACCCGGTTGACAATGCTAGCGAAATTTACCCGTTTGAAGAGGTTGGAGACTCTCAAGTTTACCATCATCAATGCACCATTACTTGACAAAGAAGAGGGACCCGCAGCAACATGCTGAACTATGCTAGGAAGTTGAACTCTGAGAAAGTCCACAGTTACTTGGAGTGAGCTACACCTTTTATTTCTTTAAACTCAAATAAGTCGTTTTATGTTTTTGTCATTTATACAATTTTTCAAATTGTGTAGGAAATTATGGCTCAGCTTTTCAGAAAATAAAAAGAGTTCACTCGCACACCTTGATCCAATATGGTATAATATGTACTCGACTAGCTCCAACAAAGAAAAAGTGCTGAAGTGGATCAAGAAGAAGGACATCTTTTCACGGAAATACATGTTTTTTCCTATTGTTCAATGGTGGGTAATTATGTTTATCATATGTATGAGTTTTTGTTGGCGTGCGGTGATATAAAGATGTCATTTTGGCAGGGGTCATTGGAGTGTCTTGATATTCTGTCACTTTGGTGAAAGTTTAGAGTCAAAAGTGAAGAGGTCATTGGAGTGTCTTGATATTCTGTCCCTCCAACATATCATAGTGATAATTGATATCAGCTTATAAATAAAGAGTTTCTAATATTTTTTGCAGCTTCAAAACATGGTACTTTATGGGATCCATACTTTTGCCCAGTTATAAAAAGAAGGTTGAAGTTGCTGTTGATACATACTTTTGCCCTTTTAGCTGTTGATACATACTTTATGGGATCCATACTTTTGCCCTTTTAGCTCATAGTTTGTGTGTATGCAGGCATTTCAGCTAAAATGGAAAAGTTTCACAGATCATAAATCCGAAAAAGCTATCTGGTTTGTTATACAACGGCTTTCTAATTTTACCAAATTTACACTTCTAAACTTTTTACATGAGTACTTATAACTTTTGTGGCAGGTCAGTTGAAGCATATACTTCTTCCAGTCATTTAACTAGCTTTTGTGGAGATGTGAAGTGTCTTTTGAATGAGAAAATATATGTAGTAAATGTTTTAGGTATATCTCACACAACCTTATCTATGAAAAAACTTTCAAATAAGCATTATATCAAGTACTAACTGCCCACTTTTGGATGGTTTTGTAGGTTATATTTCATACTATTTTGGCATAGGAGCTTACTCATACCAGGGACCAAATGCTGGTTATAGCATATATAACGAGCATAGCTAAATTAATGTTTGGTGAGTTGCACTCTAATGGAGAATCACGAGTATAACTAAAGGAGATTGAAGTGGTTGTATAGTTCCCACTATTTGTTGTAGTTTTAGCAGCTGGCCATATTGCAGTGTCGTACAAATATGCATAAAGGTAACTGAACATCCTCCGCTGTTTGAATCGTTGCTTTTTTTCACTATTTAGAAGTAAAATATTCATTATTATGTCAAAACTAAATGATTTTTAGATATAATATCAAGTATATCTGAGAAGTATTTAAGAGGCTGGTGAAAAGTATGATGTTGCATTTATAATGTTATCAACATGGTAAAAAAGTTTTCATAGGCCCTTGATGCTTTACCTGCCATACATGCATTCCATGAGGTATTTCTTGAAATTAATATATGTAGCCTTAAATTTGACTGCAACTTGCATTCTCTGTTATTCATTACAATGTTCATGCTTCATTTACTATATTTTGACATTATAATTGTAAAAATTTCAACATTTACATTTTGGGTAGAAGACGTCAACTTAGTGAATTGGAGGTTTATGCTGTTTTTTGGCAGATTTGGCACATATGAGTGAGTTGGTTGCAACTGGTGTCATTCCATCCCCTTCTGACTATGTGGTTGTCGTGACCGCTACAACCCACAAATCACTACGTGGCCGACGTGGTGGCATGATTTTTTCCAGAAAACGACAGACACGAAATACTATTTTTCTTTAAATGGGTTTTTAATGATTTGTGAAAAAGATTAAATCTTGGTGTTTAAATTGAGTGAGTATGATTTGCGTTTGTAAATTTGAGATTTGATGTTTCGCAATAGTACTAATTATACGTGTTGGATACAGTAAGTGAAGAAGTTGGCTGCTCAAGCTACTTCATAGTAACCTTCAAGTTTTATGATGTAGATATGTCATAAAGAGATGTTCCAAGTTTTTAACATGCTACCATATTTGAATGCTGATATAGTGTTTTCTATCATGTTACGATCCCACATCGTCCAAGTATGGGATTGGGCGGTGGTTTATAATGTCTAAGTGTCCCCTCCTCATCAAGCTAGCTTTTTGAGTGAGTTCTACACTTGGACTTATGAACATCGATACGAGCCTAGTATGGGATAGGTTCATATCAATTGGTATCAGAGCCAGGTTAACCTTTCGAGGTTCCAACACTCGGAGTGGTGGCCTATGGAGTGGTGGCCTGTGGAGTGGTGGCTTGGACCCGAAAGAAGGGTGCCAACCGTGACCAACATAGCCGTGACCAACGAGGACGTTGGTTCTTCAAAGGGTGGGGTATTGTTACGATCCCACATCGTCCAAGTATGGGATTGTGCGGTGGTTTATAATGTCTAAGTGTCCCCTCCTCATCAAGCTAGCTTTTTGAGTGAGTTCTACACTTGGACTTATGAACATCGATACGAGCCTAGTATGGGATAGGTTCATATCATATCACCTGTTTTCAGCTACTTTATGTAATAACAATCGGAGTTGCATATTATAATGATGGACTGATGGAGCGAAGGAAAAAGTGGTTGGTATTCATTACTCTTTTCTGCAATCGGATGGCTTTCACTCTTTAGCCACACTTTGCAGCATTACTTTTATGGAGTAATTGAGGAGAAAGCGATGACAAATCTTCGACAAGCTTTGTATTCAGGTACTGCATTCATACCATTCACTTTTACATGAATGCTCGATTCAGGTTATGCATTAAAACGTCCTAAGTCAGCATCAAGAATTAGATTATTATTAAAAGAAAACAAATTTTGGAAACATATCTGAGACATTAACTAAAAATCCGGAAAAAAACTCAAATATGGAACAGAAATTGTTTAAGTTAACCTGACCCGATCAGTACCAAAACATACCATCAGAACCAGTTTTGACACTATTAATCTTTAAAACGAGGTTATTAGAACTTCTGGGCAAAAAAACTTTTCAGATTTTTAAAACTTTTAAAAGCCGAAAGTATCTATAATCTGATTTTTGTTGAAACTTTCAAACATTTTTCAAAATATTTTTAACTCGAAAAATTTAAAATTTACTAAAGAAGCCAAGTACTTCATAATATAATTTGAATTACTGAAAACCAGGAAATAGGAGGTCTTTGCTCAGTTGACACAAGTAGTCAAAGGATATAGAAGCAAAATATAGAGACGACTTTTGAAAAGTGAACTTAACAATTTGATAAGAAATGACAACATGCTTTGAAATTTAGGTTTACAATTCAAAAACAATTGATACTGGTTTACAATTAAAAAACAATAGATACTGACGTCTATCCTATGCAAAACTGACGTCGCGATTTATGTATCTTATAGCGGTACTCCGCAATGAATTAGCATGGTTCAACAAGCTTGGGAACAGTGTTGGTTCCCTAACCTCACGAATCCCCAACGAAACGTCCACAGTAAAGACCATAACTTCTGACAAAGATGTCAGTCATTGTGCAATGCATTTCCTTAATACTAATAGCAACTATAGTTAGCATGATCGTTAACTGGCGAATGGGTCTGGCAGCTTAGGTACGTAATGCCATGTCACTTCTTAGGAGGTCTAATAAGCTAAATCCGCTAAAGGATTTTTAGGCGACACTGTTACAGCACATTCAGAAGTTGTTGCTCTCACTTCTGAATCAGCAGCAAGCATAAGAACCGTTGCTTCTTTCTGTCACGAATAACACATACTAAACAGAGCTAAAACATATTTGGATAAACCGCTGAAAATAAGTAGAAAACAAAGTTTTTGGTATGGTTATTCAAGGAGCGTCACTATGTTTATGGAACATGGCATGTTGTCACTTTACGGTATACAATGGTCTTAGTTGAAAGAAAGCAAGCAACTTTAAAAGACGGCATTCGGTCATACCAGATTTTTTCGTTAACAGTACCGTCGATCACAGAGCTATGGACTTTAATCCCGACTATAATATCCCCAGCGTAAGTATGATCCTTCACATTTGCTACATGTACATTGTCATTATTACTTTAAACTATTTTAACCCGCCCTAAACTGTTGCTATTCTAGATACAAAAGATACAGCGGGTACAAGTACTACATTTCACGTGAAAATGAAAATTGCAGACACCAACTGTGTCAAGGTTAGACAAGTTATTCATAGATCTTTAAATTGTGGCATCAAGGTTACACTTGCTGCTTATATCAATATAATGCTAACAAAATTGTTTAAATAATAAAAAACTGCAAATTTAGACACTTAATTGCCTGTTTATTAAAACAAAGAAAAAAAAAACAGGTTGAGAGATTTGAAGTCAGTAGTAGGTACATTATATATCCTAACATTTTCATTAAAGTCAAGGCCATTATAACTGCCGTAACAAGTTTACCAATATCTATGCTGCCTAATTGTAGTTTGCCATACCTTTTATATATCCCATGTTATATGTCTTAGCGTTTTCGTCAAAGTTAAAGCTCTTTTGACTAATGCCTCTGATATATACCATTATCCTAAAGCAGACACATTTTCAAGCGCTGTCTCAGCTTTCATCGCAAATATGCACTTATTATTTGATCTAACCAATGGCGACAGTATATCAACTGGAAGAGTAGCTCTTGGTTATGTTCAGATTATTTCAAAAAAAAGGTAGCAAGCTCATTTATTTTTATTTTTGTAATTGGCTACTTTGAATTCTTTTTTGCAGCTTTCTTTGATACTATGCTTATACGAGGGAGTGACAACTCTTGTAAGGGTAAACTGGTTTGACTCGCTTAAAATGAAACACAAGATAAGCTGATCATTCAAGCCCATACGGCTCCATGTCAGGAGGTGTGGATGCTGGATTACTGCATTTTTTTTACTTTCATATTTTTGTTCTTAAAATTGTTCAAACAAGTGAGGTAATATGCTTTAACTGCCCTATTCTAATAGTGAAAAAAATCCAAAAACCGGTTCCTTTAATAAATCTGACACTTCAAACTTGCATACAGATATGATAATTATAAACTATGATTCGAACACGAGACTAACTGTTTCCCTTTATATCCCTTAAGTAGTTGAATATGCAATAAATACTAAGAAACACAAATAGACGTTGGTTTGCATAATATTTTTGGAACAAAAGGAATATTAGATGCAGTAATTGTAGTACATTAGAAGGGTTTCCGGATTGCCTATTTAAGATATATATTTCCTTATGGAATCATAACATATAACAGGGTCCATGGGAATGCTTACTTAGTTGACATATTGATTTAGCATTTTTTGCAGAATATGATTCTTAGATTTCACAAAAAATCAATTTTACTTGCATAAATAAAATATTGTATTTGTATAATATATGTGGCATTTTGCTTTTTTTTTTCTCTCTGTTTTGTATGTATGTAATAGGACCGACATTGTTCCTCTTTGGGCGCTGGCTATTGCATTCTTTGGACTTAATGTCAACGCTACAAGAGTAACGCTCGCTAATTTTTCCCCAACTTCATTAGAGCTGAGGTGAACTGTTCTTATCTCAATCACTATACCGTGCTTTAAAAATTACTACCTTATTTATGTGATTTCTAAGTAATGCATCACACAATGGGTTTGCACTCTCTGTGAAGCTAAATTGGAGACAGTTTCTGTAAAGGCCAAACTTTTATCACAAGTTTGGTTGTTTCTCCAACAACCAGTTTCTCACACGGGCAACTATATGTAGCCGTTTTAAGAGTGAAAATAAAGAAATGATTGAAGCTTCTATGTTGCAACAAAGACGAATACTACACAAAGTGCACTGCCAATGGTTTTACAAAGAAGTTCTATTTTGGATTTGAATGAGCACCGTTTATTTTGTTCTTTTGACATCTTAATTCATTCTTTTCATGTATCACATGAATATTTAGGTTTTTTATTTTATTTTATTTTTTATTATTATTTTTTTTAAAGTAATGATATGTTAGTATTCTTCAAGGTTGTTGACATACTCATTATTTTTCATTCCATCTTTTAATGTTCCTCCTTTCTTATTTGTCATTGGTGGTGGAAACAATGCATAATAGAAAACATATAATTTACCGGGCAACAGAGATTTTCAACCGAGGCGAGTTTATTGAGCAGCTTACACTACTGAGATAAAAGATCGGCTACTTGGCGAATACTACTTGTCGGTAGATTATCAAAACTTTTGGTATGTGTTCCTTTTTAAGTCTTTTAACTCATAAATGATACAAACATACACTCCGTATATGCATTATGCTCTTTAACAATAGGTTTCTTTTAATTCTTTATCACTTTTTCAAAAATCCAAGCCTTTAATGATTTGTAAGTCGTTATAGTTTCTCTTATTATAAAATCAGTCTCGCATGTATCTGGAGTATGTTGATATGCTCTGCATTGCAGTAAACACAAAGAAAGACCAAAAATAATAAAGGGTGGTTAATGGAGAGTTTTTGGCTAATCATGACTTGGTTATTAGGCCAAATTGGGTTATTCATTGTAATAGATTAACATGGAAATTATGGATGGTTTAGGTAATGCAACCAAAAAAAACATTGGTTTATAATATTGCTACATCTTTGTTAGGGTAAGGAGGTGTGTCTACTTGAAATATGCTTTTTAAAATATTCTTAAATGTGAATTGTAATGCATTTTCCTTGAGTTTAACTCGATGAACAAGGGAGTAGTTAATAAGAAAATTGTAAAAGAATCAAAATTTTGTTTTGGTTGTTAAATAGAACACTTTATGATTACATAGTTCATGAAGGAGGATTTCCATAAGCGTCTCCTTTTAAGATTAATGGGTCAGTACATATATTGATATCTTAGTGTGTATAAAGTTGTGAGCCAAATTAAAGAAGGGATATTATGCTTCTTACTCAAGAATTTATGTGAGCGCCCTTTTTATTCATTTTTAGTATATTGTGAACTCGATTTCAATACTTTAACTTACAAGAATTTCTATTAGTTATTATATTTCTGAATTTTCTCTTTAGGTGTGTGATCCAGAACTTGACCACAAATGTTGGGATAGACCTGAAGTTATGATGGAGAAAAAACATCTTATACAAATGCACAATTCTAATCCTTGAACAGAAGTTGAAGCCGAGACTACAACAAATTGCCCCTCAAGCATGCTAAAGAGTTGTTTACATTTGTGAACCATCATAGAGGAACTTACAGTAAGAACAACCCTGAAGTTCGGATATGCTACAATTCAACCGGTTATTGGGATGAATTTTTTTAGGTGGCCCTGTCTCTATCATGCAATAACTGGTCATTCATAATTAGATCATAAAAGCCAAAGAAGAGGCTCTCGGTAGAAAAGATATTTTGGACAAGTTTGAGAAGTGTATAAAAACATGCTATACACGTTACTATAACGGTATGAAAATTCTACGTTTTCATAGAGATTTATGAGCTTCGATCCCTTACAATATCTAATATCTAATATCTAATTTGGGTATGGTAAATATACGTATTCAACGACACACGTTGTGTATAAAGAAGATTTATTTCGGAATTCAACTAAAAGCATATACTTTGTAATGGCGAATAATTTATTAAGTTTTATTTCCTCTAATCGGATTACCATTCATTTCTTTTTGTTCTTTATTCATTGTATAGTTCGTAAATCATTAACCGTTGCTTAATTTATTCCTTGGACACTTTTCCCACCATTTTTTACCCACCTCCTTTCGCAATTGTAAAATATGTCAACGATATTCATAAGTTATGCCCACCCATCACTCATTAACTTTATTTTCTCATACTGGATGAAAATTTATTTATTTTCATTCTTAATACATTTGAGGTATGTTTTTACCCTTTTCTATTCTGCTGATATGACCACCTCTAATAAAACTTACAAATTTCTATAGGTTATGTGTTGGGTCAGTTAGAAGCGGAAAAAACAATACAGTTGCTACGAACCTTCATTAGGAATCTACTTATTAGTGTTCGGATTAATAATGGACATCCTAAAGGACATCTTGGAGATTAGGTTGATACGGGAAGATATTTTCCCACTATATCGACAAAAATAACATAAACACATTGTAGATTTTCTTTAATAAACACAAAAACTAACAACAAAAATAAAAAACTTATATTATCCTATTATAGATCTTAACCGTTTCATTTGACTTTTAATTACTTTTTAGTATATATTTGTTCTACTAAATCTAAAAAATAAAAACCACAAGTCATACCCGTCCATCGGACGGGTTTTGCCACTAGTATATATATATATATATATATATATATATATATACTACAAGAAAAGTGGCTTTTAGGACCCCATAAGCGTCATAAAATGGTACTTTTAGGACCTTTATTTAATAGGACCAAGGATGAAAGCGTTTCATGTAAGGCGGTTGTAATAGGTCCAAAGCGTCCTAACCCTTATGAAACCAATTTTATGGTCGTATTATATGTCTATGAACAACACAAATAGCGTCCTAATAAAACCATATTAGGACACTTTTACAATGTTTTAACATGTGATTACCTACTTTTAATCTTTTGAGACACATAAAAACGTCCTTAAAAGTATTGTTAGGATGCTTATGATGTAACATCATAGCTACTTTAGCAACCAAGAAAAGGGTACTAATAACTCAAATAAGATTATGATACCAATTTTATGGTCGCATTTTAGGTCTATAAACAACACAAATAACGTCCTAATAAAACATATTAGGACACTTTTCCAATGTTCTAACATGTGGTAACCTACTTTTAATCTTTTGATACACATACAAGCGTCCTTTAATGTTAATTCTTAGGACGGTTATCATATACCATTATAGTTACTTTAACACCAAGAAAAGGGTCCTAATATCCCAAATACGATTATGAAACCAAATTTATGGTTGCATAATATGTCTATGAACAACCAAATAACGTCCTAATAACAACATATTAGGACACTTTTACAATGTTGTAAAACGTTGTTACCTAATTTTAATCTTTTGATACACATACAAGCATACTTAAAAGATAATTGTTAGGACGCTTATCATATAACATTATAGCTATTTTAGCACCAAGAAAAGGGTTCTAATATCTCAAAGAAGATTATAAAACCAATTTTTGGTCGTATAAAATGTCTATTAACAACCTAAATAACGTCCTAATAACAACATATTGGGACACTTTTACAATGTTAAGTTAATTGTTAGGACGGTTAATAAGTTTAATAGGACAATTTCAAAGTTCGGACAAGTCATATGATAGGACGCTATTTTCACCATGCACACTCTATTATTACGATATGAATAAAACATCAACTAAATATTAAATGAATAAAACGAAATTGTATTCACTACTACAAAAATCGTCATAGAGCCCTGTTGAAAAGGCTTATAAATCCCGGTTTTGCATAAGGGCACAAAAGGGGGGGACTCTATTCGAAATACAAATAGAGCCCGGTTTACAAAACGGGCTCTATTCAAAGTTATAGAGCCCGGTTTTCATGAAAAGAACATGGCTCTATGTGAAAAAAAAAAACAAAAAAAAATGTATATTCTCCAATTCCAGCCATTGTATCAAGTTTTGAGGAGAAAAGTGACCCATTTCTTGAGTTTTCGTCCTTGCCGAATCATCATATATACTGTTGCATATAAAGCATGACTCGTAATTAGAACAAGTTAAATATATAATAGTTTTGATATCAAAGGGAAAGCGTAGACTGTTAATGAAGCATCCCCGACTACTTTAACCATTTAAGAATTGACTTGCAAGTAAAAAAAAAGTTCAAGCATTTAATTAACCATAACTAAGTAGCCTACATGTCCAAGAAGTAGCTACGCCAAAACACAAATGATGAACCTTCTTCATAGCAACAGTTTCATATGTTTGAGCGCATTTCGTCTAAAAAAGAAACAACTATTAAGTACTTGGCATTCATCATGTAACTAAATATCCTAACCTTACACTTAGAATCCCAACTCTACAAAGTTTATTTCTTAGTTTCCCTGTGAGTAATCAGATATAAAGCAATGTATGTTGATTGATCATGGAAACTACCCTTAATATTATAGTTTAGCGATCATTCGTTTAATTAAAAACTTACTGATAGTTTTCAGTAATCTCAGAGATTGATATAAGCCTCTGTGATTTTTATCCTTTGTCCTGTTTATATGTGGGTTCAGTTTATTACTAAAAATTTGATATAGTGATAAGTTTGTTAACCGAGTTCAACATAGTCTTTTTTACTTTAAAACCAATAGCTAGGGATATTTAATAAAGTTGTTAGCAAAACAGATAAAACCAAGAATACGGCTTCAGTTTCAATCACAGATTCAACAATTTTCATATTCTGAGCATCATCAAAATCAAATACTACAATTAACAATTTTAAGATAACAAGCACATGAAAAAAAAGTAAAACTTACAATCTTTGAACGGTAGCTACATAATTGAATCTTTCTTGTTGATATGCTTCTGCAATTTAGTCCTCATATATAACTGCAAGTCTATAGAACCAAAAGAGATACAGGAAATAAGCATACATGACTAGTAAGTTATACATACATTTTCTCCTTGTTCAGCTCCATATCCAGTAAGTTATGCGTACATGTCTTGTGGTCTATGTTGGATTCTAATACTATAATTCCAGTTGTTATGACAAACTTTGAGGTGTAAAGAAACCAAATCAACAACTTCTTCTGCCTTTTGACTTCAAACAATTCCAGATGCAATTGCAATAAATCAAATACCACAATTAAAACTCATACAACTCAGAAGTGTAAGCACATATTTTTCCCTTTTCAAATGATTCAATTGAAACATAACACTAGTTACCTGCATTTCTACAATGTTGGAAATAATTATGTCCAACTCTAGCTTTTTCTTGTCAAGCTGCAATACAACCTAAGCAGTTCAATCAGCCCAATTCCATACTGACCCCATAAAACCTAAGTTTAAATTAGAAATCCCAAATAGCCATAATGATTATGAGTCACCGACTTGACCTCAATGATTATGAATTCACTAAATTCTGAGAAAATATAACTTACAACTTTATGTCGTAGTTTGACACTATCTTATCCTGATGATTACAATCCAATTAGTGAGTCCACGCAGATCCTGTCGTTCATTATCCAATTAGTCAAGAATTGAGACATACACAAAACATACAACAATTAAAGATAGTTAACAACAATGGTTGGTTATGCATGATTTTTCTAGTCTTTCTCGAGCCTCTACGAGTGCGTCTTTTGTTACTAATGAGAATATACTTAACAACAATTCATGTATTACTACTAAAATCAGACATAAAAGTTTTAGATCAGCACGCTCTGTAGGATTTGAACCTACGACATTGGGATTTTAAGGCCCATATTCGACCAAGCTGAATTAAGAGCGTTGGGAAAGAAGGATAAACAAATGGCACCCGATTACGTATTAAGTGACGGATATGTAATTTGTAAGTAAGCAACTATGCATACACACGACTTTAATAGTTTTTTTGAAAACAAATTGAGAAGATTATTGAAATTGAAGTAGTCATGACAACAAATATTTAAGGATATGATATGGTAGACTAGACATTGTTTAATGGATTAGTGCAAAATATGAAACTAATCTCATAGCATAATAAACTGTAAATGCTTAGTACAATTGGAAATTGCTTGAAGTTTGGTTTAGACGAACATTATTCATTGGCAGATTTAAAATAGAAATAAATTGGTGTAGCAAGTTTATCTTCATGTTTAATTATCACATAATTAGTCATTGTTCTTTAACTCAGCTACAACCATTTATATGTTTAAAGCATTACTTCACACTATGAAAAAATAATACAATCTATACACGTTTTTCCACAACTGCGATGGTGGGTGGTACGGTTGACCATAGGGTCGGGTTTAATCGGGTTCGAGTGTAAAATTTTGTCAGTTTATTTGTATAATCAAGTGCAGATGCTAGACTAAATAAACAACATTAGCAATTTTGCGCAAAGAATCATCTATTTCTATTATTACCAATTCGTTGATCAACAATCTTCGTAATTACCGTAGAAGCCCCTTCATGGTTACCTTACTCCAAAGCTACTTTCAATATGGAAGGCAAAATGTAGACACCTTTATGTGTATATGTTAAACTTGTGGTTCCTCTCTACTAAGCCAAAGAACATAGACAATTGTGTGAACTCAATATCAGTACAAACCATGAACATAGACAATTGAGTAAATTCAGTACTTGGTTAGATTTTAATTTATTTAGTCAATTCATAAAAAAGATATGAAAGAAATTACCTTCAATCTAAGTCGGTGAGAGGAATTACCTTAAGAAAAAAGAGTATAACAAGACTTTCAATGCCTTTTGAATTTGTTGAACCTCATAATAAAAACTCGTATACATTGAAGACATCAATAGTTCAATCACAATATACATTTACATGTATGACAAAAGCACAAGCATAAACACCCATGTATTACAGCAAACACCACATCCAAACACCCCATTAACAACAGCAAAAACGTGTTCGAAACCCCTAGTTTGTGAGGCAAATTTTTTGACCAAACCCCCATTTATGACAGCAAATAGCATAGCCAAAAACACCCATTAAAACAACCATTTACAACTAGTTTTAGTGTCTTCGTATTGAAAATAAATATTTGTTTTAGTGTCATATAATTAAAAAAAACAATTAATTACAACAATTTCATTCCAAAATCAAGACTTTATTACCTAACAATACAAAAAACATATAAACAAATGAAACTTATGCTGAATAAAAACTGAACAACAAAGCATTAATGAGAAATTAAAGGTTTATTGAACAATAACATCCATTGTAGATTTGTAGCAGTTTGGTATCTCCTAATTTGATTAGTTTGCTTGGTTGTGTGATGAAGGTGGCTTGTGAAGGCAATGGTGTGTGACGGGTGACGTTAGTTAAGGGATGTTGTTGTGAAAGTGAAAGTGAATATGGGATTGTGAATAGAGGGGGAAAAGTTTAGGGTTTGTTAAGGTAATGAAAATTGGGGAGGGAAATTAAGCGCCCAAAAGTTTTCAAGTATTTTCATTTGATGAACCGCCTATGACAGCTTGCAAAACAAAATTTGATAAAGCCCGATTTTAACAAACAAAACATGGCTCTAACGATTTTTTAGATAAAGCCTGGTTTTTACAAAGAAAACATGGCTCTATAGGAGGAATAGAGCCCGGTTTTGTGGAAGAAAACACCATAATGTTTCTAACATAGAGCCGGTTTTGCAAAAGAAAACATGGCTCTATACCCTTTTTAGAGTCACGGAATCTCTTTAGAGCCCGTTTTTCACTAAAACCGGGCTCTATTAAGAGGCTCTATTTCAAAATCTCTAGTAGTGATTTCAAATTAGCAATTGTCATAACAAAATCACTAAACATAAATAAGGTAGACAGAATCTAACATAAAGTCTGTTAACATTAAAGGATATATGATTAATGAAACAAAACAGTACAATACAAATTAGTTGGATCGAAAAAAACAAGGTGTCTGTTCTTAAATTTGAGATGCAGACCCGAACTACTGAGTTTACAAAATCAAATTTTGTTACTTGCTAAATGGTACAGACCCGAACCCGACTTGACCCGACCCGATTTGACCCGAACCCGACTAACCCGACCTCAAATAGGGTCGGGTACGGGTATATTAATTTTAGCCTCGACCCGACTTGGACCCGACCCGTTTGACCCGAACCCGACCAACCCGACCCGAATAACACCCCTACATGGGAGTACAAAGACGTTTTTTTATATACTTTTTAAGCAAATTAGGAAATAATTAACTTTTATCATTAATCTACATCTAAAAAATTAAATCTGATTAAAAAAATATTACCAAATAAGGTATGGTTTGATTTTTTTGAAATGAAAAATTCCCACTATGGGTTTTGTTTTATTATATAAAAGATATAAAAACTATATATTTATGTAAATTCGGTGTTTGATTGAAATAGCCAAAATCATGTCCAAACAAAAAACTGAATTTTTTGTTCGATTCGGTTATAACTTTGGTTATGTTTTGATCGGTTCAGTTCGGTTTGATTTATTCAATTATTACCCAAACAATGCACACTCCTAAGAAGAAGCGTCATGCATCATGTAAGTTTATAATGTCAAACTTTTATGTACCGCCATGCAACAACTCGATAAGTATATTTTATAACCTGTGCGACGGATAACTTTGTAAAGTTTGAAATCCACAAGCTCAAACTTATCGATGATATCAATGTCACAAATTGCTATCTAGCATGCGCTTTTACTTAATTTGAATCGGAATCACTATTTCTAATTAGAGTTAATTACATAAATGGTCACGATGGTTTGGTCATTCTTTCACTTTCGGTCACTAAAGTTTTTTTTTTGGTTCGATTCGTGGTTTGCATATGTTACGGATCCGGTCCATATCGAATGAAATGACCAAAATGTCCTTGTCATCTTCTTTTTCAAATCTTTTGACAACTAAGTAACGACCGTTAGTCCTTTATACATTTTCATTCGTATTTACACGCTGGTCCGTTTGTACACGTTTTGGTCCAGTATTTACACATTTTCATCCGTATTTACACGTTTTCGTCCGTATTTACACGTTTTAGTCTTTTACGCATCCGTTTTACACGTTTTCATCCGTATTTACACGTTTTTCCGTTTTCATCCGTTTTTCGCCCCGTATTTGTTGGTTTTACACGTTCGTTTTACGCTTTTCATCCGTATTTCCATCGTCGTTTTCACGTTCATTTCCACGTTTTCGTCCGTTTTACACGGTCTCATCCGTATTTACATGTTTTCATCGCATTTTTTCGTTTTACCGTTTTCATCGTATTTACACGTATTCTTCCGTTTGTACGTTTTCGTATGTTTTACACTTTTTCATTCATTTACCGTTTTTCCGTTCCATTCATCCGTATTTACATTTCATATTTACATCCGTATTTATACTTTTCGTCCATTACCGTTTTCCATCCGTATTTACATCGTTTTTACATTTTTATTCGTTTTACCGCGCGTTTTCATCCGTATTTAACACGTTTTCGTCCGATTTTACATGCTTTCATTCTTTTTTACACATTTTCATCGTATTTACATTTTCGTCCGTTTTACATGTTTTCATATGTTTTGCGTATAAACGGATGAAAATGTAAACGAACAAAACATGTGAAAATGACCGAACGCGTAAAGCGGATGAAATTATGTATGAATGGGCGAAAACATGTAAATACGGATGAAAACGACAAAACGCGGTAAACACGAAGAAAACTGTAAAATGCGGAAACGTGTAAAACGGACAAAACGTAAAATTGAGGAAACGTGTAAATACGGATGAAAACGGTAAAAAAGATGAAAACGTAAATACGGATGAAAACGTAAATGATGAAAACATGTATAAATGGACTAAAACGCGTAAATACGTATGAAAACATGTATAAATGGACAAAACGTAAATATGGATGAACGTGTAAATACGATGAAAACATGTATAATGGACGAAAACGTGTAAATACCGGACGAAAACGTGTAAAACCAACAAAAAGCGGTAAAAGCGGCGAAAATGTGTAAATACGCGAAGTTACGGATGAAAATGTGTAAATACGGATGAAAACGTGTAAAAACGGATGAAACGTATAAAAACGGACGAAAACGCGTGTAAAACGGACGAAGACGGTAAATACGATGGCGTAAAACGGACGAAAATGTAAATAATGAAAACGTGTAAATGGGCAAAACATGTAAATGGACGATGAAAACGTGTAAATACGGATGAAAACGTGTATAAACGGACGAAAACGTGTAAATACGGACGAAAACGTGTAAAAGATAAGGACAATACAAAGACATATAACCCATACATAACTTCCAAAAGATTGAGACATATAACAATACAAAGACAGATAACAAGTGTCCTATTATGGTGTATCAAGTTTTGATACCCAAGTATCAAGTGTCATACTAACTAATGTTTAAATAAAACTTTTGTAAATAAGCGTTCTAAAAAGCTGATGTTTTATGACTCAAATAAAGGAGTGTTCTATTATGGCGGAGGATAATAAAACCACAACAAATAAGCGTACTATAAAGGTTAATGTTAAAAGACACGAGTTGTCAAGGGTCTGTTAATTTTTTCAAATAAAACTTTTGCAATTAAGCGTTCTATAAAAGCTGAATAAGCGTTATAAAAGCGGATGTTTACGACTCTAAAAAGATGTGCCATATTGTGGTGTATCATAAACAAACCATTATGAATAAGCGTTCTATAAAGGTTAACGTTATAAGACGCTATTGTCAAGGGTCCTATTCACTTTTCTTATAAAAAACGTTTGCGAATAAGTGTTCCATAAAACCGATGTTTTATGACTCAAATATCAAGTGTCTTATGATGGTGTATCAATCTATGGGACCCAAGTGTCAACTGTCATATTAAGTTATGTTTTAATAATACGTTTGCGAATAAGCGTTTTAAATAATTAATGTTTTATGACTTATATATCAAGTGTCCTATTATGGTGTATTGTAATAAAACCATAATTAATATGCATCCTTTAAGGGTCCTATTAAGTTTTGTTATAATAAAACTTTTGCAAATAATCGTTTTATAAAAATGATGTTATAAAACCATTGTACATAAGCGTCCTATAAAGGTTAACGTTATAATACCCACGTGTCAAAGGTCCTATTAAATTTTGCTATAATAAAACTTTTTGTGAATAAGCGTTTTAACTAAGTGATGTCTTATGACTCAAAACTCAAGTGTCCTATTATGGTTTATTATAATACAACCATAATGAATAAACGTCTTATAAAGGTAATTTATTAGGATCCATATTTTAAGTGTCATTTTAAGTTATATGATAATAGGACCCAAAATCATCGACCATCCTATTATATACCTTTTTAGGACATCGCCTAAGTAGCAAATATTTAAAAAGGACCCTAAACGCTCATATGTCCTATTAAACAGTTTGTTAGGACTCCATTATCATACCGTCCCACACAAAGGGTCCTAAAAAGCCACTTTTGTTGTAGTGATATATATATATATAGAGCTTGGATCATTTAAAAAGTTGATCTCAAGAGAAAAGTGAGAAAAATAATCTCAACAATTGGATCACCCCCTCTTCCCCTTCTTTTTTTCACACCAAACTACAGGGACCTAATTGTATTTTCCTTCATTCTTTAAGGAAGTTTTGTAAATGCACCCTACCCCACCCCCACCCAAAAAAAATCCGCCAATTTTTTTTTCGGGGATAATTTTTATTTTTATTTTTGCCAAAAATTTCCCGCCAGATTTTTTATAACTATGACGCACCTTTTTATTTTGATGCATCACAGTTATAAAAATTAGTTATAACTATGATGCACCAAATTTTATAACCGAGATGCACCCAACGATTGCTACCTAATATGCTCCAATGACATTGCAATAACTTAGTATACTATGTTCTTTAAGGGGCATTAGTTATACAACAAGAGACGGAGCTATGGTATCCATGGTAGCGTCGCATGCTTTGTCATTGGGATAACGCTAGTGCATATATTAACAATTGTGAATTGATGAAAAGTAAGTTAACCATGTGATTAATAAAATGACTTTGAAACATGTTAGGATAATTGATTTCATTGTATATTTAACCATGTGATTAATAAAATAAGCGTGTTGAATCAGTTGAAAAATCTCTCTTTTATACACAAAGGTTGACAGTTCTAATTCAAAACTTTTCGGAATAAGTTAATAACATATGCGATCGATGCACCTTTTATTTTGGTGAATCACAGTTAAAAAAAGTAGTTATAACTATGATGCACCAATTTTATAACTTCGGATGCACAAAAAATGCATCAGTTATAAATTTTGGCGGGAAAAAATTTTTGCCCAAAATTTTTTTGGGGAAAATTTTTTTGGGATTTTTTTGCATAAGGGCACAAAAGGGAGGGTGGTTTTCAAACGCATTACCCACGAAGTTTGAGATGTTTCAAATTAGACCATATAACTTTTTTTCTCACTTTTCTCTCTAATTACACTTTTCTCTAGAACCGCACTATATATATATATATATATATATATATATATATAAGAGGAGGCATGCCACATATAATGCCACTTGGCATCCCATAATGCCATGTCATTATTCCATGTCATCATTGAATTTATGTGGCATTTTTTTTTAATTTATGTACAATTTTGAATTTTTTAATTTTAAAATTCGGTTTGTATTTGTGTATTTTAAAATTTAATTCGGTTTAATTAAAAAGAAGACATATATTGGATTTGAATTTGGGTCATTCATAAGTTATCTAAACAACTTACCACTAGACTAAATTGTTTTTTGATTTATATGTTCTAAATAAATACAAATAAGGACATGCTAAAAAATTTTGCAGTTTGTAATTTAGGAATGTATATTGTGAAGATAACAATTTAAAAAAAAAGATGATATATATTACCTTACAAGATAATTATAGCTTATATACTATTATAGCTTTGGTTGATTATAAAGATTAAAATAAATCCGGGAAACAAAAAAAGGTACGTCTCTTTTTTCTCAAACCCTAATATCTGTTTTCTTCTTGAACTCATAATATTTTGCAGGTTTGATGCCTGTTTTTTTTGTTTCTTTTGTCTATGTTATATGTTATATATGCATTACTGAAGGTTGCTTCTTCTGCATATGACTGCACACTTGTTGAATACGTTGTTAGTCATGAAATGCAACAACTCGACACCCCATATATGGCTACTTGGTCCAAGAGTTTTGAAAGAAGCAATAGTTAAATTTGTAACATAAATTTATGGTGCTAATGAAAATCCATTGTCTTATTGCAGCGAACTACCTGGACATGATGACGCAAGAAGTGGCTACATAAGGAGATTTTATACAGGGCTTAAAAGGTATCTATTATTTATGGAGATACTAACTAAAATTTGAATGTACATTTTATTTGTCCCACTTTATCTGTGGTACATTATCTTTATATAAGTTAGATATTTAAAAAGTTGGGACTAACGAAAATTGAAAAGTAATCACAATTTACTAGAAACTCGGATACGTGAACACGGGTTGCAGGCAACCCCAAACACCCTTACTGTCATGGTTTTCTGGACTGTGGTTGATCCTTAATATGGATCTATGACACGATTTAGTAGGCTGTATGTATAATCAATGTTGATGGATTAGGATGATTCTCAACACAATTGTTCTGTTTGATCCACGTCCTCCTTTCGTAGTTATATCTTTTTTATGTGGTTAAAACATATAAAATGTGGTTATTAGTTATCTGATATTAGCTTTTTTGTTTATGGGGTGAATAGGTACAAGACTACTATGAACTTTCGGCTGAATATCAAGGTAAAACGGACCCTACCAAATTGGACGAGCTTGGGAGAGTTCTAACAAGTTTAGATGACGGATATTCTATTGTTATGGCCAAGTCTTTCTCCCAGTTGCTTAGCTTAGCGAACTTGGCAGAAGAAGTTCAGATAGCTTATAGGAAATCAATATGAAAGTCATGAAAATAATTTAACCTTATTTGATCCATTGGATTAAGCGTAAGGCTTTCTGCGTGTTTTATTATAATTTGATTTTATGGGGCTATATTGTTCTGCTGTATTTTATTATCTTATGAAACACTATAATTGAATTTAAGAGTCATGGATTTGCGTGTCAGTTTCAGTTTCGAATGAATATACGATTGGTGAGTGTAATTTTAGTTTGTTTTCAGTATTGGAAGATATTAGTAATTTATAGTTAAATGGGTCGGTTGACTTGGAGTTGTAAAACGTGCACACTATTTTTTTTGAATTTAGATGCTCGAGATTGAGAAGGGTGCCAAAGAGCTCAATATTCCTATATTTGAAGATAATAGGAAGATATTCGCAAGAACCGATGGAGGATTGCGTCACCACCCCTCGTTAGTTTTCAGTTCCGAGTGGAAACAGGAAGTGACACATGATGATGCTAAGAAATTTAACTACCCTTCGGTTTCTGGTGTTACAAGGCCAGAAAATGAAGAAGATATTGCCTTCATGACTGTAAGTTAACCGTAACTAATGTAAATCCAACTATTGCTAAATGTGAATTCGTAAAGCTTGACCCACATTTATGGTTTTGCGAAATTATAGATTCTTGAACTTGGACATCTTATAAGAACGAAACAGGGTTTCACGGGAGGAGCTTACTGGGATATTTCTGAAAAGACTAAAAAGGTAAATATGCAAGAAAGATGTTTTTTAATTTCTTTTATGTATTTTCGCAAAGAAGATGTTCTTTTTACGCAATGGTTGCTTTGATCGCAGGTACAATCCTGTGTTGGAAGCGGCGATCACCGTCACCGAGGATCTTGCCTACAAGCAAGCAAAACATACAGATCAGCTACTAGCACAAGGGGTCGATTTAGGTACTGAAATGCATTAGTTAAGATGTCATTGAGGTGGAAGAATGGTAGGTTACGCATGTTGGGTAAAGAGTCGATATAGGTAACTTTTGTATTGTACAGTATGAGTCAAGTTTTTTGACTTTTATCCAAGCTATTTTGAACTTACTTTCGAAGTTACTAAATATTTGATAGGATCAGAAATTTGTATTTTTGCTATGTTAATCTATAATATTTTAGTTCAGCTCTCTTGTAGATTGCATGCATCAAAGTGCATTTTAACCCATATTTTTTGTAACTAAATTTTTTGATTTGGCCCATTAGATCTGTATGAGATAACTCATAGCACGGATTGACCTATTTATATGTATATGAATTGGAATCACCACCTCTAAGTCGAGATATGAGATTCTTTTGTAGCTTTATTCTTGATTGGAATTTATGGAAATGATAGGTCCACTTCATGGAATACCATATGGGTTGAAGGACATTTTTGCGGTTCCTGAATATAAAACCACTTGGGGTTCAACTACATTCAAATATCAAGTTCTCGACACCGAGGCATGGGTTTACAAGACGTATGAACACAAGACTGTATGACATTATCTGGTTAATGCTGTTGCACGTGATCCAAAACTCTGATTGGTGTAAAACATGTCAAAACAAGTATTCTATCTGTGTGGGTTAAATTAGGCAAAGTTGACACGTAATACTCTTTTTTGAAAAAATAAACTATTTGTATATACTCCGTAAATAGTTAACATGTTGACTATGATCACAAAAATATATTGTCCGAACAATAAATTTTTATTCTTAAATAAAGCGATTCAGGAGGTTCTATGCATTAAAAATACACTTTGAGACACGCTCAACTCCTTTGCTCGTATCATATTCTGAAAATACCCATTAGATATAGAACATAACCCGAAATGACCCATTCATAAGTTAACAGGTTGAGTTGTTATAGTTGACACTTATCTCTTGACACAGGTTGAAGTCTGTAGGGGCAGTTCTCGTTGGTAAACTGGTTAGTGGATCACTGGCATATGATGATATTTGGTTCGGTGGTCGAACCAGAAACCCATGGAACATTGAGGAGTAGACTACAGGTTTATCTGCTGGGCCCGCTGCCTGCACTTCAGCTAGTATGGTTCCTTTTGCAATGGGATCCAAAACGGCTGGTTCAATAACTTACCCTGCTGCTCGATGTGGGGTGACTGCATTAAGGCCTACTTTTGGTGCGGTTGAATTCGAACCGGTGTGTTGAGCTTGTCGGAGAGCACGGTAATAATGATATGCCCTTTTTTGTGTTGAGTTTGTTGTATTCTGCTTTCTTTTTATTGTTATTATTGATTTTATTTTTTTGTTTTGAAAGGATAAAATTGGCCCCTTGAGTAGAAATACTGTTGATTGTGCGATTGTTCTAGATGCCATTCGGAGTATAGATCCTGATGACTTTTCGTCAAGAAAGATTTATCTTGATGACCCGTTTTCGTAGACATTACAAAGCTTACTGTTGGATATCTCAAGGATGCTGAGATGGAGGTTAGTTGAAGGAGGCAAAACGGGTGGGTTGCATAACGGGGACATTCTTTAATGACTTCTATGTATAAAAAGTTACGGTGATTAAGCTAAGATAAATGAGAAATTACGCCGATAATTTTTGCGGAATAAGAGACTTGATACAAAAAATTCTCTTAAGCCACTTTCAAGTTTAAACTGCTTTGCTTTTAGTCTTACTTGCTTCTGTTTACCCTTTTAACTCATTAGAAATAACAAGATTACCCATACCCACCCATGTACAAAACAATGGTTAAGCACTTAAGCTTGCCTGACCACCTCTACTAACTAATGTTGAGTTGACGAGACTAAAGTAAGTTGCAAATAACTAATGTTGAGTTGACGAGACTAAAGTAAGTTGCAAATGATGGATTATCTGGTAATGTCAAATTGGCAGGTGGTTGATGTGCTTAAATCGAAGGGAGTTAAAATGGTACCGCTCAAGCTTGAACTACCTGCCGAATCGCTCAAGGAATTTTAAATGTCACAATGGATGTCGATATGCTTTCTCACTTTGACAATTGGCAACGATCCTGGAAAGACGACGAGTATGAGGCCCAAGATCAATGGCCCATAGAACTGAGCCGAGCACGCGTAATACCAGCTGTAGATTACGTACAGGTACGTTAAACTGAGTTAACATGTTACTGGATAGCGAGGGAGGGTCATTTGTTATCGCTTTTCGTTAGTCTTATTTAGGAATGGTGGCGCTCATATTTTATAGAGATTATACTTGGCAACACCCTTACTTGAGCTGCGAGGAGTTTTTGAATTCCATTTTGTTTGTCCTTTCGTAGTGCTCCTCAGGTCTTGGGTCTCTTTTAGGTGTCATCTTTAGAAAGAATGACATGTTTTGGAAATCAGTTGATCAGTAAAAGCAAATTTGCTTTTTTTTCCCTATTTCTAATATGACATATAAAAATATCTAGACGACCACTAAGAAAAATGTGCCTCATTTAGTTAGGTTTAGAGGCAATATATGTCCTTTGAGTAGCTACTTGATACAATAGGCCATTTGTGGATGGCCTATTAGCTGTTATTTGAGATTTAAATGAATCTAGGACAGTTTTTTATCTAAATAAATAAACTTTTTAACCAAACACTTTTTAGGTAATTAGCTTTTTAAGATAAATAATAGAGCTTTTATCGAGATAATGCTAGGTGTTTGTACAATTTTTGGTTGAATGTCTGAGGTTTTTGACTGAATTTCGAATTTCTGGATACTTAAACGCTTGTGGTGCTTTAAGTATTTATGTGTGTATAAATTTATATAACGATGACCGTAAATATAACTGTGTTCCAGCTTACCTTGATGTATACAACATACATGTTGGGTGTTTTGATGACAATAATGTTCTATGACCTCCCTCGGCCCCTACCAAACCCACCACGATTACCACCACCAAAGCCACGACCTCTTGGAGCACGTCTGCCACGGGTAAAGCTGCCACCACGATTACCTCTGCCACGAAAGCTGCTACCGCCATGAGGACCACCACCACGTGGAGCACCTTTTGCTCCCCTGTAAAATCAATTTTTATAAACCATAAATGAGGATCAACCAACAATACAAGAAGATAACAGTGAAAGACCAATAGATGCTATTATAATGCTCGACAACCATCATGCAAGTGTATACAAGTCTGATCAGATCTCTCTAATTTTATACCAAACACAAGCTAATAGGAAAAATTCTAAATACATTGAAAAACATAAAACATAATGATCTCAATTCCAGATCAAGTAGCAACCAGAAACACATAATTACCTTCCTACATTTATTTGCATATCAAATAATCACAACTACACACTAACAAATAGCAGCTAACATGATCACAAAACCATTATATGATACATTAATGCAACTTGATAAGTGAATATCAAACAAACAATTGAAAAGAGACATACTTAGGCTGTGTGTTAAATTTTGGGGTGATAATCTGTGGCAAACATATCATTCTATCAATTGCTAATGGCTTTCTAGTTATGGTTCATTGCAGGATTAATTACAGGGGTTAAACTTGGACAAAGGATAAAAGATTTAAAGCTCCAAGATGTTCATTTTCACAAGCCTTCATCGTTTACGATGAGTCAATTATAGCCGTTAGAGGGGTCTTAGTGAAACTTAATCTCCTATTTAATAAGTCCCTTAATCTAGGGTTACACACACTTGAGTGTGCAGTCTTTTGTATCACTCTCCTCTCTTCTTTCGGATCATTTCATCGATCTTGTCTTGTCTTTACATTTACATGATTATTGTCTCATTGACATTAATCTAATCTTGTAATATTTGGATAATGTTGTAAACTTAATCTGTGACTATTGCGGCTTAGATCTCAATAAAGGTTTTATTGTTCATCTTGTGTTGCCTATACTGGTACATGGTATCGAGCTTGGGCTCATTGATTCTCTTCGGCAACAAATTGGTGGTTTGGGGTTATTGCCCGGCGTATTCATTGGTTATCTTCCGACACAATTAGCCCTAGACTAAGTGAATCTAGGGTAATTGTGACTTGTTCTTCCGCTGCATATTTCTCTGTAAGTCTAAGTGTTATCCTTTCTTCAAACATACAGTACTTAAGTCTTTGTGGGTGCAAACGGGTAGACTAACATCTTGATCTGTCACATGGTGGTATGCGAATACTGGGTTTACCCTAGTCCACAGGCTTGGTGCTTGTTGTTTCTTATATACAAAGTCTCATTTATTTGTCTATTTGCTCTTATTATTATCTCTGTCTGTGACCATGGCTATTGGTGATGATAATATTGGTGGTGGTGGTTCTTCCACTGAGAAAAGCTTATCCTTTGGTGATGCTTTGTATTTACACCCCAACAATACCAATGGTACTCTCATTATTTCTATTAAACTCACTGGAACTGAAAATTATAAAATATGGAATATGGCCATGACTTTTGCTTTAAGGAACCATAATAAGTTAGGGTTTATTGATGGTACTTGCATAAGAGATGATTCGAAACCTAGTCTTGCAAATCAATGTGTTGGAATCGCTCCTAACTCGTAAATGGAACGACATTGACGGGATTACATTTCTATCTTTATTACCTCAAACACAAGGGCTTGTTATGTCATTTAGTGATAGCTGTAAGTGTTTGGGTATATAAACCCCTCCATACTTCCATGGAGGGGTGAGATCTTTGTGTGTAATTCACCTTTCCTTTCCTCAATAAACACATAGTATTTCCCTTCTCTCTTGTTTCTCTCTCTAACTTGAAGATGGGTTTCTTCCATCTTCCAAGACCTCCCGATTCACCATATCAACCATAGAAACGATCCTAACATTGGTATCAAGAGCAAGGTCCGATTTTTATCATTGGTTGATTTTTTTGGTGATTTTTCTTGTCAAAATCTTGTATTAAAATCTGTTTTTTTAAACAAAGTCTTAACCATTCTATACACTTTTGTTGTTATCAGATTTTTTACAAGTTTGTGTATCTTTGTTGGTCAAAAAGTCATGTGTTTGTTAACAAAGTTGCAATATCTGTTGTGTTATTTTTTTAACCAAACAGTTATTTGTTAACTTTTATACTTTTATGTTTTTTTTCCGATCCGTGATTATTTTGGTCTTCTGGTCAATATCTCTTGGTCAAAAATGGGTAAATTATGGTCTTTGAATATCATCTTTCTGGGTTACTATGAATCTGGACGGATTTTTGGTCGAAATACATCGCCGGAAAAAGTGGTCACCGGGTCAAAACCCTAAACTTACGCGTAAGGGAATCTACAATGGTGTTACGCGTAGCTGTGAAGTTACGCGTATGAAAAGTTACGCGTATGCTTTTACGCATAAGCCTAGGCTTACGCGTAAGAATGGGCTACGCATAAACGCGTATGCCTACGCATAAGCATTACGCGTATGCTTTACGCGTAAGACAGTTCTACGCCTAAGGTATCAGCTTACGCGTAAGACCAAACCAGAGATAAAGATGAAGAAGAGACTACAGAGACCTTGACCAACAAAACCAAATACCATGACTCTTATGTGACTTCAGTATTTACACATCATAAGTCAAGCATCTGAACCAACAACAGCCAGAGCCTCGACAGGACCAAAACCATCTCCTATCCCATCTCACAATCAACTACAACAATCACATCTCCCACCTCATCAAGACTCGTACTAAATAGAAAATACATCAAACGATCTCAGATTATTATTTCGTGTTTATTCAATGAAACATCAAGACTATCGATGGTCTAAACACACGAAATTATATCTTCATTGATCTAATTGTTGAAGTTAAGCTTCAATTGATATTCGAATGTTTTCAAGAAAAGAACAAAACAAACTGTTTTATTCTCTCTTTAATTCGTTTAACATAATAAATCACACCCAATTAATACCTACCCGAGACCCATCAAGGATCTTGAAGCCTACTCATTCTTGACCTTGATTTCTTTTGATAAAAACGAAGTAAAGGGTGGGTTTGGACTTTCTTCTTCACTGTTATGAGCATAAGTGTTTTTGGTTGTGATTCATGAAGAATATTATTTTATTGGTAATCAAAGATCTAAGATGAGACTAGAGTGATTGATGATATCAGTTTGTTGGAGAGATGTGATTTGGATGTGTTGACTGTTTTGGTGAGAGGAAAAGGTAAGTGGTAGGCGGATATAATGTGATAAGTGTATTTTAGGTTTAGGTCACATATGTCAAATGAATTAATTGCGTGTGATACTGGTAATATGCTCTATCTCACGTGAATTGGGCTAGAACCGGGTATGACAGTTTATGTATGGAATGGATATGGGCTTTTAAGGTTTACTCAAACTTGGACTGGTCTTTAACATAAAGATTGGGTCATGGATGGATTATTCCTTACCTGTTGGACTGATGGAATACATATGCAAAATGAAAACTTTGAGCGCATATTGTAAATGTTTTTACAATTTAGCCGAATTTTTTTTGTTTTAAGAAAATGGTATTTTGGTATTACAATTTTCACGGGGATACATTTTTGACAAGATCGGAAAACTATTATCAAAGTTCATGTAAACCGAATGAAGGCTAGTTTTGAGCATGTAACCGCAAGACGTGACTACGGAGTTAATTATTTATTATTTATTTGAGGTTGAAGTGGGATATCACGGATACGTGTACTTAGTATCTGAAGATATCGGGGTTGGTTGGATGCATGATTCTTCGAGATCCGTGTTCGAGCTTTAACCTTCTGAATGACAAAGACTTGAGTTATCTAGTTGAACCTGATGTAAGGAGTTACGTTGTTGTGCTCACAGCTTATAACTATCACTTTTAAGGAGTTACGTTGTTGTGCTCAAGTGTCACACTTAGGTGTGGATAATTTGAGAAACTATAAGTTTACCTTTTTTCGATCAAGATTCGAAAAAGGGTTCTTCGTCCGACAATAGTGCAAGTTTAAGTCACAAGTTCGGGTTATTTTACTTCAGTCTCAAGTTCGTCATATTGGGTTTCTCCATCAGTAGTCACTACAAAAAGCCGTCAGAATGATAATGGGGTCAGTAAAGAGTTAGCTGAGAAGAGTATACAAGAGTAGAGAAGTTTTTATCGGCTGATTCTCACAAGATATTTATGGTACTTCACACTTGTTCGATTAATTGAACATACATGGTTTCGATGTCTCCAATTTCATCATCAACATACGTGGTGTATGATTCTGATTCGTTGAAAACATCGGGGGGAAGAGAGTATAGGTGTTCCTTGCTTCTTTGATGTTTTTGGATTTTTTTCGAAAACCCGTTTCCTTTCATGAATTTCTTCAATCAGGGGGAAGAAATGAGACGATTTGTGGTTCAAACATCTCACTTTGGTGTTATCGTCTCACTTTCACAGAGTTATCGTGTGTGAAGATTACCTAAATAGGATGTTATGATGCCTTACACACGGTCATTTTATCGAGTAATTGCAGATTAACCGGTAACTACTATTCCGATAGACCGCAACATTAGGGGAAGTCGTTTCATTTAGGTCTTTAGGTGAGTGCGTTTGGTGTGAAGCATCTATATACGTGAGAAGATCTTGTTGATTTCTTGCATGTTACCCCCGAACGGATTTTCCGCATAACAAGTCGATTTACCTTGTGTGGTTTCTTGCTCATCTACAAATTCCATTTAGCGTCTTGAAAACTTCAAAAGTTAGAGGAAATGTTCACTACATCAAAGTTTGAATCTGAAGGCGGTTGTCGGTTTGGGGGAAGCCGATTGAAACTTCGCCAAAAAGGAGTGTCTGGAGAAGTCGCTAAAGACATGCGGCATGAATTGGGGAAGTTAATCCAATTTATGCATATTACATCATTTGCCTACAAGTGAAGAAAAAGGTTTTCAAGTCAAGGTACCGAGAAGAGACAAAAAACTGTCATCATCCTCAAAGCTTGAAGAGCTTATGAAGATCTTTCTTTATTTGTTTTCTATATTTGTAGTAAATGTTGTAAGTAATCCCTTATGTCGTCCCATTGGGGGAAGATTGTTGGAATCGCTCCTAACTCGTAAATGGAACGACATTGACGGGATTACATTTCTATCTTTATTACCTCAAACACAAGGGCTTGTTATGTCATTTAGTGATAGATGTAAGTGTTTGGGTATATAAACCCCTCCATACTTCCATGGAGGGGTGAGATCTTTGTGTGTAATTCACCTTTCCTTTCCTCAATAAACACATAGTATTTCCCTTCTCTCTTGTTTCTCTCTCTAACTTGAAGATGGGTTTCTTCCATCTTCCAAGACCTCCCGATTCACCATATCAACCATAGAAACGATCCTAACACAATGGGATACTTGTAACTCCGTTGTGGTTACTTGGATTCTTAATTCTCTCAGCCCTGAACTATTTGCTGGTGCTATATATGCTAAAACTGCTTATGAAATGTGGAATGATCTTAAAGAGACCTATGATAAGGTTGATGGTTCAGCTATCTTTAATTTGCATAAAAATATAAACTCTCTTAGTCAAAGTGGGTCCTCTCTTGCCGATTATTATAACAACCTTAACTCTTTATGGAAACAATTTGATTGTATGATCGACTTGACTCCACTTGTGAGGTACGCAAAACATTTTGAAAAACATAATCGACTAATCAAGTTAATGCAATTTCTTATGGATCTTGATGACTCCTATGTCCCCATCAGAAGCAATATTTTAACCAGAGATCCTTTACCTAATGTCAAAGCTGCTTTTTCATTGTCTCCGAGAAGAATCTCACGAAATGTTTCATCCGGGAATAGCTCGCTAAACCCAATGCTACTGACCTTTGCAAAAAGCGTCGATGGTGGAAAATTTTTTGATAACAAAAAAGGCTTTAACAACAAAGGTTCTAGTTTTAATAATGGTAACAACTCAAATAGCAGAGGACCAAACATGAATCTCAAATGTACTAATTGCAAAAACCGGTCACACTTGTTGATAGATGTTATGATCTTGTTGGTTATCCTACTGGATATGCTAAAAGGAATTTTAATGGTAAACCTTTGGCCAGATAACAATGTTTCTGCTGAAACTAATCATGTCACCGATAATAGTGCTAGCAACTCTCTGTTTCCTTGTCTAATGAACGACTCTCCGGACTTATGAGTCTTCTCAATGACAACAATGTGTCATCTGCTAATGCCAACTTGGCGGTAAAATTTTTCAGAACCTTCTTTAATGGCGTGTCAAGTTTAATGTAAACTTTAATAATTTTTTTAACAACAACACAAAAACTCTATCTGGAAACATCAGTCTTGGTTGGATTGTTGATTCGGTGCAAATCAACACATGACTGTATGCGAAAATTTTTAATCAATGTTGTTGACATTTCAAATCTTGGTCTAACTGTTGGACATCCCAATGGTACTCGGGCCTTAATTACTAAAATTGGTGATTTAAAGGTCAATAATGACCTAACTCTCTTTGATGTACTTGTTGTTCACGAGTATAATGTTAGTCTGCTGTCTGTTCATAAAATTGCTAGAGACAATAAGATGTTTGTTGGGTTTAATGAATCTAATTGCTATATACATGATTTACATCAAAAAGGATTGTGGGGATTGGTAAACAATACAATGGGTTATATATGTTTGATATTGATTCTACATGTAAGATTATTTCTAATAACTGCATATCTGTTTGTCATGTTTCAAAAAATCTTTGGCATCAAAGACTTGGTCATCCCTCTGACCAAATCTTACACATACTTAAACCCACTCTTAAATTTGATAGTACATGCCTGATCATCTCTGTGATACTTGTAATAAAGCTAAACAAACCAGAGAACCATTCCCTCTAAGTGAACATAAATCAACTAAAATTGGTCAACTTGTCCATCTTGATGTATGGGGACCATATAAAGTCACTAGCAGAGATGGTTACAAATATTTTTAACAGTTGTTGATGACTATTCGAGGCAGTGTGGGTTTATATGCTTAAAGGGAAGGATGATGTTTATGTTTCCATTGTTAACTTTACTCATATGCTATCAAATCAATTTGAACACAATGTCAAGATTTCTAGAAGTGATAATGGGACAGAATTTGTCAATAATAAACTCAACATTTTTCCATGAAAAAGGAATTTTACATCAAACCTCTTGTGTTTATACACCACAACAAAATGGTATTGCAGAAAGGAAACATAGGCATCTCCTTAATGTAGCTAGATCCCTTATGTTTTAGGGGGAATTACCTCTAAATCTTTGGTGCGAATGTGTTCTAGCTGCGCCTATGTCATAAACAGGTTACCCTCTTGATTACGTGCGGAAAGTCCCCTTCTTCCTAGTGTATGGGCATGACCCTTCACTCTCTCTCCTTAGAGTCTTTGGTTGCTTATGCTATGCCACCATTCTCAAAATCTCTGATAAATTTGGTAGTAGGTCTGAAAAAAGTGTCCTTATTGGTTACTCAAATGAGAAGAAAGGCTATAAACTCTTGAGCCTAGAAACAAAAAATATCTTTTACTCCAGAGATGTCAAATTTTATGAAACTGTCTTTCCCTTCAAAATGAAAAATACTTTGTCAAAACCTTTTGTTGAAACTTTTGTACCAAAAGATTTAAATCACAAAAATTTCTTTGACTCACAAATAAGTCCCAATGATGAAGGGAGAGTGACATCCTATGATGATGGCACTGTGGTAAGTCATCCTACTAGGATTGACGAACCGGTTGCAACATCTATAGATGATAATACACACCCTGAGGGCACCATATTACAAGAATCACATCCTCGCTAATGCATCTTCGATTACGCTCATACTACACGATTCTGTGAACAAGAAAGAGGCTTGCCACCACTCTCTGCTAGAAGGTCAACCAGAGTCTCTAAATTGCCCAGTAATCTTAACGACTTTATTGTAGAAGGAAAAGTCAAATATGGTGTTGAAAAGGTTGTTAATTAGTCTAATCTTAACAAAGATAATTACTGCTTTGCATCTAGTCTTAATAAAAGTATTGAACCTACCTATTATGAAGAAGCTATCCTTGATAGTAATTGGGTTGATGCTATGAATTCTGAAATTGAGGCCTTAAATGAAAACCATGCTTGGGATATAACTGATCTTCCTCCTAATAGAACTCCTATTGGGTACAAATGGATCTTTAAAATCAAATATAAAGCCAATGGTGAAGTTGATAGATACAAGGCTAGATTAGTTGTTAAAGGCTATAACCAAAGGGAAGGAATAGACTATGATGAAACTTTTTCCCCTGTTGTGAAAATGTCTATTGTTAGATGTCTTATTGCCTTAGTTGTAAAAAACAAATGGCCTCTTTTTCAACTTGATGTTAACAATGCTTTCTTGTATGGAGATCTTGATGAGGATATTTATATGACCATCCCAAGGGTTACGTAATGAGAACAATAAAAATAAAGTTTGTAAACTTGTCAAGTCTCTATATGGCCTAAAACAAGCTCCCAGGAAATGGAATGAAAAACTTGTCGGTGTTTTAAAGGAAAATAATTTTGTTCAATCATAATGATCACTCCTTGTTCACCAAAACAGAGAATAACAAGTTTATTTCTCTGCTTGTTTATGTGGATGATATTGTTCTTACTGGAAACTGTATTTGATGAGATAAATCTTTTAAAGAGTTTCGAAATCCAAATTTCATATCAAAGACTTGGGAAATCTAAAATATTTCCTTGGCATTGAGGTTTTAAAAACTGGAAATGACATTTGTCTTTCTCAAAGAAAATATTGTCTAGAACTCCTCAAAGAATTTGGTCTTCTTGGGTGCAAACTGTGTCCACTCTATGGAACCCAACTCGTGCTTCCATACATTCCCACCTGCCGATGACCCCTTGCTTGTCAACATCACGGTTATCGAAGTTACTTGGGAAACTTATCTATCTCACCCATACAAGACCGACATCTCATACTCAGGTCCATTGTGCGGCACAATATATGCATTCTCCCTTAAAATCTCATCCGAATGTGCCCTCAATGTTCGAGATATCTAAAAGGAGCTCCGGGAAAAGGTCTAAGGTACAATTTTAGCAACTCGAAAATCATCCGAAGGATATAGTGATCTTGATTGGGCCAAATGCAAGAAAACCAGAAAATCTTTCACAGGTTATTGTGTTTTCTTCAATGATTGTTTAATCTCATGGAAAAGTAAGAAACAAAACACTCTTTCAAAATCTTCCACGAAGCGAGTATAGATCTATGTCTCGCTTCTGTGAAATCATTTGGATTCAAAAAATCCTAAAAGATCTAAAAGTTGATATCAGTCTTCCTGTCAATCTTTTACGTGACAACAAATCGCTTTACAACTTGCCAACCCTGTTTTCCATGAAAGATCAAAACACTTTGAAATTGATGTTCACTTCATCGAGAGAAAAATTGCTAGAGGTGTTATAATTGCTAAAAAGATTGGCTCTTCAAACCAAAGCTGAGACATACTCACAAAGAACCTCCTGTCTATCGGCATAAATTTTTGTGTGAAAAATTGATATTGTTTGATATGTTTGCTCATCAGATTAAGGGGAATGTTAAATTTTGGGGTGATAATCTGTGGCAAACATATCATTCTATCAATTGCTAATGGCTTCTAGTTATGGTTCATTGCGTGATTAATTACGGGGTTAAACTTGGACAAAGGATAAAAGATTTAAAGTTCCAAGATGTTCATTTTTGCTGAAGCCTTCATCGTTTCTGCTGATGAGTCAATTATAGCCGTTAGAGGGGTCTTAGTGAAACTTAATCTCCTATTTAATAAGTCCATTAATCTAGGGTTACACACACTTGAGTGTGCAGTCTTTTGTATCACTCTCTTCTCTTCTTTCAGATCATTTCACTAATCTTGTCTTGTCTTTACATTTACATGATTATTGTCTCATTGACATTAATCTAATCTTGTAATATTTGGATACTGTTGTAAACTTAATCTAAGCTGACTATTGCAGCTTAGATCTCAATAAAGGTTTTATTGTTCATCTTGTGTTGCCTATACTTTCGTACACTGTGGAAGAAATCTGGCCAACGGCAATAGCTTCATTGGGTCGATGTAAAACTTATCACCAGCCACATACGAAGTTGCTACAATACCTTCAATCATCTTTACCGAGAAGAACTACAAATTTCCACACAAAAAACACACATTAGTACAAAACAAACTCCTAATATTAAAGTTCATTACAAGAAAATATAACTTTACTTCCACATATTTTTCATTGTACGTAGGGAAGAGATCCAGTAAGAAGAGAAAATATAACAAGAAGAATGAGAAATAATTTTAGCCACACATTTCAAATGAATAAAGAGAAATTAATGGGAGCTGCATCTTTTATTGTGTATGCATCTGAAATATGCGATTGTGGTTACTTCTCATTCTTCTCATTTTACTTTTATTTCTCATTTGATCCTTACTCATTGTACGTAAACAAATATATATTTATAAAATTGGATATAATAACTAAGCAATTATGGGTAACTATGAAAAGAAAGGGAGAATACACGCTAAATGTAATGTCATCTGAATTAGTTTCAGAACTTGAATCTTTGGATACTTTCACACTGATAAAGAAGGATGTCATTAGATGATGATGGGTCCTTCTGAGAATTCTTAAAAAAAAACTAATAGCTTAATCTGCATCTTCATAAACGTAAAAACAAAACATTAATTGTGTGAACTTCAACATATTAGGGTTTTCAGAAAGAAAAAAAAGAGAGAGAGATAGAGAGAATCGACTTGTGGAACTGATATTAGGGTTCTAAATGAATGAATCGGTCTATATTGGGCTACATTATGCATAATCCGCATTAGCAAAAATCATTAATCTACATATTAGAAAAAAAAAACTAATAAAAGTGGCATCTAATATATATTTGTTAATATTGAACCTGAGAGGTTTCAAGTTAAGGATCTAACGGCTAGACTAAGGACAAAGATCCGTGCCTGCTCAAGAGAGTTGAAAGGTTTGTTTCAGATTATACTTTTGAAGTTTGATTCTATACTTAATGTTTGTTTTGTTTCCAAAAAAAGTTGAATGCCGGCATATCCTCTTATGGCAATAAAAAACCAAATAAAATAGAGGCTGAAAACCAACTAACAAGAGATGTAGAAACAAGTTTTGCATCTAGCAGTCATTATGTATAAAGACGAGTTTTAGGTAGTGGCACGGAACGTCTGATACTCTGATGCCAGTGCTGCAACAAGGCCATACCTTGCTCACGGCCAACTGCAACAAGAACATTGTGATGCTTCTTCGTTCACTCTTGATATGGGTACTGAACATGTTGCATCTAGCAATGTTGGCGCTCAAGGTGAATGAAATTTTTGCAATATTCTTTGTATCACGTGATATTTATATCAGTTTGTATTTTCGCAATTATCTTTTGTATTTAACTTTTGCTTTTGACTTTATGTAACATTTGATGCAGGTGTGTCGTTTTCTTGCTGTAACTGGTCATGTGAGCATTGCAAGGCATAATTCGTGTAACAGGAGGTAGGCGACTGCTTTAGAACTTTTTTGTTGTTTTATGATGTATATACTTGAAATTCTGATTTCAATGAGCCAAAGAAATTGTAAGTTCAACATGAGTAAAAAAAGTTAAACCATTTCCGCTATTAAAATTAACACAACGCCTATTATCTATCGTTTTTTTAAGCATCTGTCTTAAATAAACTTTGATTAGTTGTTACTGTAGTGAGTATAGTTTAAACAGTTTAAATCATGTTTTATGTTTCATTTGTCAAGAGAGAAAATAATTGAAGTACGTTAATTTATGTTTTATGTTTCATGTTTATGTGATCAAAATAAAGATCACATGTGCTCCGTAATAAATTGGCTAAAAATGTAACACTCCTTAAGTCATAATTGCGATAGACAGAACCATTATTATCTTTCACTTTCTCTAGGCCACAATTCCAATAACACTGATACGTTTTCTTTTCACAGTTTTGTATACGATCGAGTTCCAGAAACGTTAAACTTAACAAACTCTAGAGGAAATTGCTTCCATAAGCTGCAGTGAGAACAAATCATTCGGAGTCGCTATGAAGTCGCTCTCATGAAGGTAAAACATATTATAACATTTCTGTTTATGTTGAATGCTTACTTTTTATCTGATTTAAATTATGTACATGCCTTTGTTAGTAATAAGGTTTTGATTCAATGACAGTGTGGGGTAGATGTAAATACAGGTGCTAGGGTGCTCTTCCGGTCATCTAAGGCTTCTCTTCACACAAATATCGACAACACACATATTGTGGTTGCTGTTGTAAGCATATAGGTCTCAGTTATTCATCTCCTGTTGCAGGTAACTTTGTATAGTTTAAATTACATCCATAATTGGGCTATTTGTAACTTAAAGTCAAGTCACTTGATAGAATGTATAGTTTAAATTACATCCATAATGGGCTATTTGCAACTTAAAGTCAAGTCACTTGATAGAAAAGTCACGCCATGTCAAACAACTGGATGGGAGCTGCACTCCTTGTGGATGGTGTAAAGCTAAATTGTACTAAGGTTGGCAAACCCGCGCGGGTTAAAACAGGTCCAGGAGCTATCCGAATTCTCCAAAGAAACCAAATGAAAAAATCCAATTGTTGCGCTTGAATTAATTGAATAGAAGGGTTAAAAAATCGGCTTCATTGACTCATCTTACTGGCGTATTGGTTATGTTAGGCACAATTAGTTCCGAATGTTACTTATTTTTGTGGAATATTTGTTAAATTTCTTTTGAAAACCTGCCGCGTGAACAAGAATGGCTTTTATGCAATTTGTGGTTTATCTTTAACCGCTACATGACATGCATTCGTTATACAAATTGGAAGAGTCCACAGTTCGGGCTGCAGGTTCGTCATTGGTAAAACCCGTGATAAATCAAAAATGGCGAACCGAGGAAAGAGGTTGAGGAATATGATGACTTCTTGCTTTTGGATATCGAAGAGGAGTATATTAAGCTCCCATACAAAACGTTAATCCTTATGGAATTTGTTAATAAGCAAATTGTGCTCAGTATGAAATTGGTTCTAATTGTGCTCACTGACGATTCGATATTTATGTTAAAGATGACGATGACATATATTTACACTGTGTGATTATTTTTTGGAAATCAAGTGTGTTACATGATGGTAAAAAAGTGCAAGTTCCATAAAATAACAACACCCTTTTCAAACTGGTCTGATTTGGCAGACCATACATGTTTCTCCCGAGCTTAGCAATTAAACAAAAAATGGGTTAGTTTGGTAATTAAAGTCTTTCTTTGCTCCTCTTGGAAATTAGTCATACAAGTGTTTTTGGAGTCTAATTATTTATCTATAAAACTACCTAAGCAGTATAACCAAATTAGACCATCTTAGAAAGTATATTGATATTTTATGGAATTTGCCAATACAAAAATCTTAGAAATAATCTATTATAACTAAATGTTATTTAACCATAACATGTTGATCTCTGGACATATAGACTTTTTAACTTTGCTATATATGTATTTTATTACAGAGCAGGGTAAGCATGAAAAATCAAATCTTTCCTTATTCCTAATACATGGAAAACACCATCATCATTTGATTCCCTTATTCTTCATCAAACACGAAATAGGACAAAATATAAGGTTGAGTTCCTTTGGTGGACTATATAGAATTCAGTTTCGTACCTACAATTATTGTAGCGATATAAAAAAATAAGTTTATTGAAGATATAACAACGACAGAAAGGGTAAAGTAGGAGAATGCGCACTTACTGCTAATTGGTTACCTTTTCGTGAGTGCGTGGACCTGTTTGTGTTTCTGTAGCCAAAACAAGTGTTTATGAGAGGACTCCAAACGGGGTTAGTCAATCAAGAGTTTTACTGGAAATCGATGTACGACAGTTGTCCGAAACATTTGGCACTTTGAAACATAAGATCGCTCGAGAGTTTCATGTGCGCAAACTAACCGAAACTCATAAGTGGAAAAGTCAGTGTTTTGAACGACAACTTAACCCATTATTACAATGTTGGTGGCGCTGACCATTTGCTTTTTCTCTTTGTAACAGAACCATATCTTTATTTTGTATTGTCAATCACCTAACATTTTGAACATGGTTGGGTTATTGAGTTCACTTTCTGTATTTGAAGCAGGTTTTACTGACCAGGTCTTAATATTTATAGTGTCTAGCTATACCCATGGTCTACCCTAATGCACTAACGGGCAGTGTACCCGGTCGCGTGTAGTGTAGTAAATGGTAAAGCCGAGGTCGTCCCAAGAGCTATGTGTGTTGGATTATTACTAAGTCTAGTGTCACAGAATAATAATTGTTTCGATAGGGATTTAATTATTTAAACTACTAATGCAATAAAATAAAAGCGGATAAATGGATAAAGGGAAATCAATAGAAGAATAGTGGTGCTAACCTAGTCAATCTTCCTAGCTAGTTATGTCTACGTCTACCTACTTCCAATTACTTCAGGTGGGGTCAAATTCGAGAGGACAACATTTGGTTAATTCGCCCTAACCTATCGGCAAAGATGCCACCACAGAGAAATCAGCACACCGTCATAAGTCCCGTTGTTCCCGGTCCCCTAAGCCAAGTCATTAAGTACCGCTACATGCTAGATTCAAAATAGTGAGTGCCGGCCGTTAGGAACTTAGACACTACACCCCCAATTCTTAAGTTCATCCAAACGATAGGTGATCACTTGGTCAAATCGCACAAGTAGAAAGGGTCGTTAGTTGGTCATATCTTACCCTTCCCGTCTCAGTCCGCTCACCTACCCAGTTGGTCATATCTCCTAGGCAATTGGCCTCTACCGCCATTCAAAACTACCGAACCAAGGGTGACTACCAATGAACTATGCATGCATACACTTAGAAATAATTGTATGGAAGTAAAGGTAAACATAAACAAAACAATTAAGGAATCATAACTAGGCTAGCACCAAAGGGTGCTTAGCAGCTCATATTAATCATGCAAATCAATTCAATATTCAAAGGTACGAAATACATGAATTGAAAGTAAAAGAAATATAAAATGCTAAAGCTTATCGTAATGGTGTAACTTCTCCCTTGGAAAGCTCCAGATGCTCCCTAGGACGTGTCTTGAGCTTTTTCCCACGCTCGAGTGTTGCGTGTGGAATGGGATGATTAGAAATGCTGGAATTCGTGGGGTATTTATAGGTCAGTCCGGGTTACGCGTAACCAATATAGGAGTTACCAGTAACCTTCTATTTCTTCAGAATGCACTAGATTCGCTAGTTGGCGTAACCTTATTAGTGGTTACGCCAGTAGTCTTCAATAAACTCGGTTACGCCATAAGTGATGCAAGAGTTACGCGTAAGTATCAGCGGCGTGAAACCTCTTTTGACCTAATGGAGTTACGTCGTAACCTTTGGGAAGAGTTACGCCGTAACCTCTTGATAACTTGGTATTCTGGGTCACACAATAGTTACAGTAATGTGAGAGAGAGAATTACCGTAACTTCTTCAAAATAGGCATACTGTAATAAATCTTTAGTTATGTTTCCATTTCCGCGTCTCTTTAGCTCCAATGCTCGTAATTTACTTGAAAGTGGAAAACAATGGAAAACAAACGTAAATCCATATAAATGATATAAATAACGAGCATTATTGAGGGAAATTGACACTTATTCGTGACTATTTGATGTTATCAAATATCCCCACTTGAACTCTACTTGCCCTCAAGTAGACCTTATTAGATAGATTCCTAAAAAGATATCTCCCAAAACCTGGAAAATATGAGTTTACAAATCCCTTACGCTAGAATAAAACAAAGCCGAACACCTCATGAAAGGGGAACAAACACTCAAATCTCTCAACTATTCTAAGTGTCAATTTCGGGTGATCACTCAATCGCACAGTCATAGAATGTATTCTATCATAAGCTTGGCGGTTACACAAATCTCCGCCACTAGAGTTAAGGGCTAAACAATTCTCGAAGGCAATATGGGTAGACACGACAAAGGTTAAGGGTGACTCGTCATTACTAACATGTCACGACGAAGTGGACAAAATCAATGATACATGACCAAATCCATGGCCAAGACACCAAAGATTGCTCGGTGCATCACCTAGACATGCTTCATGACTAAAGGGTAGGATAAGACATGGGATATGTAAATGGTGTAAAATGAAAACAAGGTGTAGTCTAAATCTATAACCAAGTCATCATCACTTACCGTCCACCCAAAGTTCAAGCTTAGAAGTCTAGAAACCGGATCATGAAATGCAAGGTAGATGTGTCATTAGAGGACGTCGTGATGGGCACACCACCTTTTCTTCTTCTGTTGGCATAACCACCAACTCCAATCTTCAAATGTGACCGAGGTGGCCTCCTCGATACTAATCAATAAAGCTCATACAACAGTGCTTATAACATCGCACTTTACAATATCATAACTCAATCAACTTTTTTTTTCCGAATCATAACTTAATAACATAACATCCCCCCACTTGAGATGAACAATGGGAATTCGGGGGGTCTTTAATGATCTTCATAAATGTTGTCGATGAAAGCGTGATTTCCAAACCTTTCCACTCGAACCTTGAACTTAGGAAAATGATAACTTCCCAATCACAAATAAAGACTACAGGGTAGGCTAAGGTGTATAAGTGTAACGAAACAATATATTGGGTTGACAAAAATGAAAGGAATGGCTCAGAAGGGTGTATCTAGGGGTATCTTGCACTAAAGGTGAGTGCAACAAAAGGGTTTCACATGGGGGTCGAAAAGTCGAGGTGACTAAACGATAGACTCACAATGGTAGGCTGTTTGGGTGTTAATCCTATAATATTGCCTTCTAAAACTGAAAAGTCCAAATACATCGAGCTAACTCAACATGCCTCGTCTATGGTCTCGAAATGATGCAAAGGCCAAGTTGTAAAGTTTACAAGCTACCGGCACACTCATAATTTGGTGGATTTGGGGTAAAATATTGGAAACGGATAAGGCTAATCTCACCATGTAATGTCAAGGGTTGTATGTGCTCGGCTAAGGTCTAATCTAGTTAGGTTAAGAAAACATGTCAAAATTTTAAAAATGGCACAATTTTTCAAAATAAACTAGAAAAATGAGGGCTAAATAAAGTTCAAGAGATAATTCTACTCCCGTCCCCCTACTTGAATTGTACAAAGTCTCTTTTGTACTAGGCATTAAAATGAAGGTGAAGAGAAAGGTAGAATTAGAGCGAGAACTTCCCTGAAATTTGCTCCAAAAAGAAGAAGGCTCACGAAAAAGAACCGTGCCCTCGTTTAAGCGTCATGAACAAACTTCAATCCCTGAAATCACAATACCGAAAAGCATAATTCTAAAAAGAAAAATATGAAAAAACAAAAAACAAACCTAACTCACTTACGTAGGAATCACGATTGCATTTAGCGAATGCAACAAGCCTTTTAAACCACTTGGTGTCCCAAGTGGACGAGTGAAGTCTCGTGAGGGTTTACAGGAGACACACCCACAAAGTTCATTTAAAACTAATACAAGGTTATTGTGTTTTAAAATGAAAGAATTAAAGCAGAGGAAAGTTACATCGTAACTCCTATGAGGGAGTTACGCCGAATCGCAAAACCTCGGTATGATTCAGAACGAGTAGTTACGGCGTAACCATCGAGATGGTATTATGCCGTAATTGGTAATACGTCAAGAATTCTTTGCTAAAATGTTGGTTACGGCGTAATCACTAAGATGAGTTACGCCAGTAACTCTCGTTCGATCGAATCGCAGCAGCAATTAGTTCCTCGTTTCCTGCAAAAATAGTTAGAAAACACAAAACCCAACAGAAAGGAAATAAAAACAAAAGAAAGGGATAATTCGGGTTGTCTTCCGAAAGAGAACTTTTCTTTATTAACGAGTCTTTAAGTTAGACTCAGAGCTGCGAGGCTTCTATGGGGGCCTTTGGGCTTGCCCCACTTCTTCAATATCTTTCATCAAATTATGCCTCATCCATGCAACATTCGAAGCAGTTCGGAGGTATTCATTGGTTTCGATTTTTCGGACTTTACAAAATTTCTCTTCCGGTCCCAGGTGGTAGCGAGTGAATTCATATTTTTTGACAATAATTGGAGGTGGTCTTTTGTAGGGAATACCCAGGAGTTTGCACCTTCTTTGTTTGTAAGCTTCGTCATCGGGATCGGTGAACTCCTCATTTCCTTGCAAATCAAGGTAATCTAGGATCCCTTCAATATCATCGTCATCAGAAGCTGTGTCCCTGAACCATTCTTCATCGAGCAGATTCTCCACTAGAACGCGCTTGCATTCTTGTTTATCATTACTAACCAACTCTTTGTCATTTTCAGTTGTTATTTCACTCGTGTTGTTGAGACTTTCGTTGTTTGAATTTTCTTGATCCATGTATTCCTTCCAAATCTTCTCTTTGGTTAATGTGTCCACATGTCCATACTTAATCTTCACCCAACTATCGAATCCTAGGTTGTCCAGCCAAGGCAAACTCGTTCTCTCCGCATCATTGGTAGAGGACCAAAAGAATTCATCTTTTCCTATTCTTCCGGTACGCTTCCGCTACACATGTCATCATACGGGTTGCATGATGCCGAGAATTTCCCCGTGAGATTTTACTCTTTCGCACCAAGAATCAAGCGTAATTTCTTGTTGTCGGTTTCACTTAAATGCTTATCTCAGGCAGTTTATATCATTATTAGCCTCTTCCTTTTCAATGTGTTCTTCGTAATCAATTTTAGCTTCTTAAGAAGATTTGGATCGATCTTGGCATCCCCGAATTGAATTGCGTACGGCCTTTAAATGCTAAATCACCGAATTTTATACAATGTCTTTCACGCTCATGAGGGCATGTCCACTCTTCCTTTCTTTCATTTTCTCCGCCATTGCAATACTCGTGGAAGGGGCTGCATGTAGGCCACGCCGTGGTTCTCCTCGTCGGTTATGACGGCGAGCACACCGAGGAGTTATAAGTGGCTCTTCTTTATCTTCAAGGGAGAGTTTTTCGAGTCTTTCATCATCGATTAAGCAGTCCATAAAAACTTGTTATTCTTGATTCTCTCTTTGTTAGTACCTCCATCACAAGTTTCGTTTCTAGGATCACATGAAGCCCATAGATCAAACGAGTCCCCCTTAGTTACCGGTATAGCCTTGCACCAGTGATATCTTTTTTTGGATGGTGATAAAGGAAATAGGTTAATATCGTGGGACCATTCACTAGTTTCCTGATTCTCTGAATCGCCTATATCAAGGAAGCGTCCGCCATCGATCCCGTTACGCCAGAATCGAGATTCTTGGTTACAGCGTAATTCGTTAGAGTGGATTTCCTCACCATTCTTCATAACCCCGTTATCGCTGTCAAACACATAGTTACCAGTAACTCAATAGGTATGTTACGGCAGTAACTTCGGATCTGTCGACGGAATCATCCCTAAATCCGTATCATTGACTGAACCTTCGAAGTTATCATCGTAAAAAATTACCTTACATTCCATAGCTGGTTTAGATCCTTCAGGTTTATCGTTATTCCTCCTTACTTTTTCACTGAGCTTTATTACCATGGATTCTAGGTTTTTTAGAGTTGTGTCATGCTTGGAAAGGTTTCTGTCAGTGTTTTCCTGGAGTTCTTTCAACCACTCATCTTGATCCTTTTGTCTTTGGGCTGAATTTTCCAGGAACTTATTAATTGTTTCTTCAAGACTGGGCTTTATTTCTCCATAAGGCCCACGGTTGTAATTTCTACGATAATCATTTCGATTATCTCCGTAAAATGGCCGATTTTCCCCATACTTAGCTTCTTCAATATTCTCTTCGTCCACATGAGGACAATTTTTTGTAAGATGTCCTCCTCCACAGATTTCACAACCTACTTCGATGGCATGAACGGTTTCTCTGACTTTCAGCATATCTCGACTGAGATTTTCAATTTTACTAGCGATTGTTGCAATTCCGTCAAAACTTCCGCCTTGGTTTCTTTTACTCCCACCGTCGTGCCGATTTTGAGAGTGGTCCGCCATTTTTTGAATGGCTTCAATTGCAGTGGTAGGATTCATGTTCGGGATAGGTCCTTGATAGTCCAAAGATTTGCCTTGTAGTTACGTTAATTCCTTTGTATAAAATATTGACCTTCTGCTGGTTATTCAGATCATTGGTAGGACACTTATACAGAAGATCGTTGTATCTGTCCCAAGCTTGGTATAACGTTTCACCATCCTCTTGCTTGAAGTTATGAATTTCTTCCAATTGCTTAGCCGTCTTTGATGGAGGATAGTATCTCTGAATGAAATACTTTTTTAAGATAGGCCAAGTGTTGATCCCCTGTGTAATCGATCGACCCATCTTTTGCAAGCTCCAAAGAGAAATAGGGAATACTCGTAACATTATAGCATCGTATGAGACTCTTGGAATTTTGAATAGGCTGACAATGTATTCGACATTGTCTACATGTTCATTGGCATCATCGGTGATGCTTCCCGAGAAGGGATTTGCACGCAATTCCCTCATGAATTGAGGTTTGATTTCGAATTGAGCATCTTCTGCAATGGCTGGCCTAACAATTCCTGGTCCTTGTTCTTCTCTTGTCAACGCCAAATATTCCTCAAGAGTGAGGTTATCGATGTTAACAGCTTCCATGGTACCTTAAAACTTGAAATATGATCTTGAGAAAAGTTTAAAAACGAAATGAAAGACTTAATATCAATCCTAATATAACTCCACGGCAGCGGCGCCAAAAACTTGATGCGTTTTCTTGACTGTGTCTTAATATTTATAGTGTCTCGCTATACCTATGGTCTACCCTAATGCACTAACGGGTAGTGTACCCGGTCACGTGTAGTGTAGTAAATGGTAAAGCCGAGGTCGTTCCAAGAGCTATGTGTGTTGGATTATTACTAAGTCTAGTGTCATAGAATAATAATTGTTTCGATAGGGATTTAATTAATTAAACTACTAATGCAGAATAAAATAAACGCAGATAAATGGATAAAGGGAAATCAATAGAGGAATAGTGGTGCTAACCTAGTCAATCTTCCTAGCTAGTTATGTCTACGTCTACCTACTTCCAATTACTTCAGGTGGGGTCAAATTCGAGAGGACAACATTTGGTCAATTCGCCTAACCTATCAACAAAGATGCCACCACAGGAGAAATCAAGCGCACCATCATAAGTCCTGTTGTTCCTGGTCCCCTAAGCCAAGTCATTAAGTACCACTACATGCTAGATTCAAAATAGTGAGTGCCCGGCCGTTAGGAACTTAGACACTACACCCCCCAATTCTTAAGTTCATCCAAATGATAGGTGATCAGTTGGTCAAATAGCACAAGTAGAAAGGGACGTCAGTTGGTCATATCTTACCCTTCCCGTCTCAGTCCGCTCACCTAGGGTCAGTTGGTCATATCTCCTAGGCAATTGGCCTCTACCGCCATTCAAAACTACCGAACCAAGGGTGACTACCAATAAACTATGCATGCATACACTTAAAAATAATTGTACGGAAGTAAAGGTAAACGCAAACAAAACAATTAAGGAATCATAACTAGGCTAGCGCCAAAGGGTGCTTAGCCGCTCATATTAATCATGCAACTCAATTCAATATTCAAAGGTACGAAATACATGAATTGAAAGTAAAAGAAATATAAAATGCTAAAGCTTATCGTAATGGAGTGACTTCTCCCTTGGAAACAGCTCCGTATGCTCCCCTAGACCTGTCTTGAGCTTTTTACCACATTCTCAGAGTGTTGTGTATGGAATGGGATGATTAGAAATCTTGAAATTGTGGGGTATTTATAGGCAGTCCGGGTTACTACAGTAACCAATATAGGAGTTACACCGTAACCTTCTATTTCTTCGTAAATGCACTAGATCGTAGTTACTACAGAACCTTATTAGTGGTTACGCCGTAGTCTTCAATAAACTCGGTTACGCCGTAAGTGATGCGTGAGTTACGGCGTAAGTATCATCGGCGTGGAACCTCTTTTGACCTAATGGAGTTACGTCGTAACATTTGGGAAGAGTTACGCCGTAACCTCTTGATAAGTTGGTATTCTGGGTCACGCAATGGTTACGGCGTAATGTGAGAGAGGAGTTACGCCGTAACTTCTTCAAAATAGGCATACTGTGATAAATCTTTAGTTATGTTTCCATTTCCGCGTCTCTTTAGCTCCAATGCTCGTAATTTACCTAAAAGTCGAAAACAATGGAAAACAAGCGTAAATCCATATAAATGATATAAATAATGAGCATTATCGGGGGAAATTGACACTTAATATTCTGGACTATTTGATGTTATCAGTATTATTAGTTAAACTTGATTGTGAGGATATGCAAACTCTTTTGGTCAGTTATTTCGGTGGATTTTTTCACTGGCTTATGATCTGGGAGCCACCACAAGGTATACGTATCTTTGTATATCAGCGAGTCTTTATTAACTTGTCTTAGATCTCATGATACGATACCCTTAATACTCAGGATATGTTACTAAACTATGGATTAAGTTGCAAAATTATGTCATCAGTTGTTATATTCATCATCTTTCAACAATTTCATATCATAAATGAATGCTGCTAATAACTTCTGTTCACAAACATAACTCATAAAGTGTTATCTACCCTAAACCTTCAATTTCAAAATTTTTATATGAACTCATTTAAGTAGTGAACGACCCTAAAAGTATCCCTATTCACGGTCTATTCAAGGGAAGAATATGGTTCGTTTAACAAAGATCTATATAAAAAAAACTAACCGATATTTTATACATATTTTTTTTATGTATAAACCTGTGTCACGCACGGGTATTATAACTAAGATCCGTTGAACATAGTTTTACTCAAACATACAAAATTACCGGAAAATAAAAATTATAAATAAACGTGTTTACACTAAAACTTCATATTAAAAATCAAAAGTTGAAAAACTTAAAAACACTTTATATTAGTGTTCTTTATTATCTAAAAAACATAAAATATGTTATAATAGCTGAACTTACTGTAGTAAGATAGTAACCCAACCATCAATATTCCAACATTAAATTAAACTACGAGTTAAAAAAAACTATTAATGCTAAAACATAACATACGGAAACTAAACTTTGTTTATAAAGTTTTATGATTAAACTTTTTTGAAATATAAATATGAACACTTATTTTTTTTTTCTAGAACGTCAATTTTTTCACACCTAAACCGCCTACCTCACATATGAACCCTTACTACGTCCGTCAAAACTAATTATAAACAAAAATTAAGAACCATAATTAAAAACGCAAAAATTAAACTATTTGACGTTATTATAGTGTACACTATTAAAATACAAAACAATAGGCACACATATCAACACTCGGATGTGTTGATGATGATATCACAAGATCATAATTGATGAAATGGCAATCTTGTAATACCCTTGAAAACTGAGGGTAGTTTAATGAAAATGGTTCAACCCCCCGAAATTATACACTATTGACTCGAACGTGGATTAAATTATCTCTGTTACTTCCTAAGAGTACCATGTAAACTGTTCCAAATGTTTTGACACTTTAATTTTTGGATACAGGATGAAGATCTGGGAACTACTACACTTGGGAATGTCATCTGTGTTTGTCAATTACAGATCTCAACCGTTTTATTTAACTTTTAATTACTTTTTAGTATATATTGGTTCTACTAAATCCTAAAAATAAAAACCACAAGTCATACCCGTCCATCGGACGGGTTTTGCCACTAGTATATATATATATATATATATATATATATATATATATAGCTTTTTGTTTCTGTGATTTTTATAATATTTTATTATGCATTTGCTTTTTAAATCCTAAACATAAAATTCTTTTAAATTTTCGGCCCAAGAGTAAATTTACAAGAAAAATCGTCCCTCGTGGATTAACAGCCTATCACCAACCAAAATACCCAAGTCCAACAATAACCCTAAACTTCAGCTAAATAATACTACCACTTAATCTAACTTGTACCCTAATTTTACTCACACACACTTTAATTTCACTCTTACAAAAAACGTAGCCACAAAGATAGATCTATACCAACCAAGAACTTGATATCAACACAAGATAATCTCTTTCTTGGGTTACCTTTTCTAACTGACTTTTCTTGGTTAGTTTCTGCTTTGATCTGAATGAAAAAGACTATGAAACCTTATGGTTTTGTGCTTTCTTTAAGATTCAAAAATTTAAAAAAGAATTTTTATCTTCAAATGGATCTATGATGGGTGTATGTTCAAAAAACTTGTGAATCTTTAAAGATTTGAAAACAAGTTGGACAAAACTGAGATCTTTCTCTTTTACTTTCTTTTATTCCTTTTCATTTTTGTTTCAACCGACACAAAGAAGAATGACACTAATTGTGTTTTGTTCTATCTTCTAATTTTTTCGGGTATTAAAAGAAACTTGTCTTCTAATAGATCTATGATGTGTTTGGTTTACTCTTAAGATTTGTTAAAGATTGATGTAAAAGTTTACTAGATTTTTTTTTTTTTCGTATAAAAAAAATGAAAGATGGAGTGTGTATATAGGACACTGTTGGTTTGATGTTGTTGTTGTATACGTGAGGTGGGTTATAGGAGTAGATAAGTTGTGTTTGTTTGATGGATGATTGTGGGACTGTTGAATGATGTTTTAATTTTTTTTAATTTTTTTTTTATTTGAAGATCGATGATGGTTATGATCTCACGCGTAAATAGTGTTTTTTTAGTTTGATTTGGGCTTTATATACTTGTAAAGATATATGCATTGTAGATGTATTAGATGAGTAATATAGATTTTTACATTGTGCTTAAGTAGTTGCATATATTGGTGATGTGGTGTTTTAAATTATGTATTAATTGTATGTAAGAAATAGTGTTTTTTAGTTTGATTTGTGCTTTACATACTTGTAAATTATGTTTTTTTACTTGTATTTGCTTAAAATCTATTTTAAAAAATCATAAAAATTAAATAAGATGTAACATAGATATATAGCCCGTTCATGGTTTTTTTTTTCTTCCCTTTTCTTTGCTTATATAAACTTAGAGGAGAGTTATTTTACATATCAAACTTTTTTCACATACCAAGGGACTCATCTCCACCATTCATCTAAAAAGAAATCAATGGCTGAGATTAAAAGTATTTTATTATTTCACCCACTTTTTATAATTTAAATATCTCTTAAACCGTTAATCGTTAAGTGAAAATATTTACACCATCGCGACGAGCATTTAATTATCTTTTTATAGACGGGCACTTTGATATACTCAAAAAAATCGTTTTTCACGTTTTTCATTATTTTTTCGTTTTTTATCTTGAAATTTGCATGAAAAAATCATATATGATAAAACACTAAATTGAATATCACATGTGATATTAGTGTTAAATCATATATGATATGTAATATCATATGTGATATTACACTAATATCACATGTGATATTACATATCATATATGATATTACACTAATATCACATGTGATATTCAAATTAGTGTTTTATCATATATGATTTTTTAATGCAAATTTCAGTAACGTAAACAAACGAAAAAACTTAAAAAAAAAACGTGAAAAATACGGAAAAATTTTTTTTGTCGAAAGTATATAAAAGTGCCTATCTATAGAAAGATAATTAAATGCTCGTCGCAATGATATATTTTTTTTCGCTTAACGATTAACGGTTTGAAAGATATTAATATTTGAAAAAAAATAATGAAAGTGGGTTTTTTAAATTGTTGAGATTAATCTCATCCATTAGACCAAATAAAAATGAAAGGTAGAGATTGATCCCTTGATATGTAAATAATTTTTTGTACTCAAATGATCTTAAATCATAAACTTATGCAAAAATCTTTATTTTTATTAGTGATTAAAAAGTGTTCATTTTTCTAGATTCCATCGTAAATACTAAATGCCTAAAGTGCACCAATACTCTTAAATTATTGCTAATTTTTGTTTCATAAGTACATACTTTTTTTTTATTACCTAACTATAGTAATAAGTGTTAGTGTTGTTTAGTTGATTTATGTTTTTTTTAACAAACTGCTCTAAGACTGGCATTTGTTTAGACTGGTGTCCGTTTAGACATGTGCCCATTTACACTGTTGCCCACCCCCTCCCCCCATTTTGCCACTTATTTGGAAAAATAGTTTATGTTATTGTTTATTGTCTGTGTTCAATGGTATTTTAGGCTAAAAAATACTTTGAACTAAAAACTCGGCATATAGCATATTTAGTTTGGTAAACAAAATTAATGAGATCTAACAAAGTGGGGGTTTATGTAGGCGGGGAGGTCTCGTTTTATACAAATTATGATATTAATTAAAAGTTGTTAGAATTCGAAAAAACTAACATACATCACTCATACAACGCACGCAAAGGGTTTGTAACATATATCAAATGCTATTATTCCTCGATTAGGAGGCTCGTGATCATAACACGTTTGACCACATACGTCTATTGTGCAAGGAAGTGGATCAAAGTCATAAGCATAAGGCATAAGATCTTAGATCAGTACCTGTTGTACAATCATAAGAAATTGAATTAGACTATAAATAAACTCATGGATTTATATGCAACAAGTATTAAAACATATTTTCTTAGACTTCGTAAAAAATTATCGTTCAAATCGGTTCTAACATAATAATAAGCATTATAATAACTTTTATCTTTTATAATGCGTACGAACAATAATCGTCTAAAAAGAGTATTTTTGTCTCTTCAATAATTGTCGGTCAACCATAGTCAAGCTAACGGTGACCATTAAAATTGGACAAAGCCCGTAGCAAGTGTTTCATTTTAGACCAAACCCAAAACCTTTTAAATTAATAGACTAAAAGTGAAACAGGCAAATAAAGAAAATATAACAATAGATTAAAGTAGTTGATTTAACATTTACAATTTCTTTTTGGGTTGTATTAGATTTTGTGAAGAATGCATATTTCAAAAAATGTATTTAGTTTGTTAATATTAACACGCACAAGATAGTAACATTAAACTGAAGCCAAAAACCAAATAACAAATAAAAAATATGATATCCAAAGAAGAGTGTAGAGAGGTGCACTTGATTTTTTTACCTCATTATGCTAAAAGCATAATTAATATAGTCTTTCACCTTCATCAAATATGTAGAATACTTAGAGTAAAAGATAAAATAACAAGCATTCTTGAATCGTAATATTTATCTTGAGAATATATAAACTCAGCTCGACAGAACTTTACCAACAGTATAACAAATTTCTCCTCGAAAAGCTATCGCGCTCAACAATTTGATGAACAATATGTAGAAGCAGATAAAATACATGATATTTTTCTTCAATGCAAACTTAGACATTTTGAGGGACTCTATATGTCGGTGAGTTGTGCTGATTCCTTTGAGTTTAGAAGCTTGGTATATATTACTCCCTCCGTCTCATAATAATAGTCCATATTTCCTTTTTGGGATGTCTCAATTTAATTGTCCACTTTCCTTTTATAGTAAAAACTAGAGAATTTTGTGGGGGAATATTCCTTTTGAATGGTTGAAAATTAAAGTGGTCCCACTTTTATTAAAGTGTGTGTTTCTTGTCTAGTGACAATAATTTTGAGACGGAGGGAGTACTACGTATAACAATATGTTGTTATGGTTGATATTAAAAATTATTCATTTTAATATTATATAATATTATATTATACTTGATTATATTATATTTTATCATATTTGTATTATAATAATATCATGTCATATTATAATATGTTATATTATGGCATATGCTATCATGTCTTATAATAATAAAATAATACTTTCTTCGTCTCAAAATTATTGTCAAGAAACAAAAATCACATAGTTCAATAAATGTAGGGTCATTTTAATTTTCAACCACTTAAATAGAATATCCATCCACTATATTCTTTAGTTTTTATCTAAAAAGTAAAGTGGACAATTATTTTGAAACATCCCGAAAAAGAAATATGAACTTTAATTTTGAGACAGAGTGAGTATAATATTACAATGCGTTATATTATATGTCTATGTATTTAAACGATTGATTTAAACAAGACTCTTACATTGTGAAGAAAATAAATTAATATCGTGTGCAAAATTATAATTCTATAAATCACAATGTCAAAATATATTCTGGTAAAAATTGAAGTAAAAGTTAACCCACAAAATTAATTTATCCTAATTAGATTTTAGCACAAAAGAAAACCTTTTGCAAAATTGAGCATGTAGGGGTAGTCTCTAATCTCTACAATGGCGTTTCCATCTTCTTGTCTAAAGCACATGATGTTGATATTTATTCTAAATTTATGAGTTAATGTGTCGAAACCATCCAACTATTAAACTTATTTTTTAGTCATCCATTTATCTAAACTAACTTATAAGCAATTCACTTATTTATTTGTTTTCGTTTATACCAACTTCAAATACTAACACTTATTACTAAATAAATCATGTTTCGATACTAATTCTGAGGTTTTTTTTTTTTTTTTTTTTAAAGATGCATGTGTGCAATAATGTAACTTCTGTAATTGTACCAAATTTATCAAATAATGTAACTAAAGTGTTATCTACATACACAATTGATAATGGAGAAAACAAGTTTGGAAGAATGTCCAAATCTAACATGACTTGCAAGAATAAATTAATTGATCGAGTCCTTTTTTCTAGTTTAGAGACTTTGCGCCCCATGAATCTAGAGATATGGTTTATTATAGTAGTTGTTTGTGGTTTGAAAATCAGAGTTAGAAAAGATCTTCTGGACTAAAAAATGGGCTCATGCCATAGCATAGATTGGACAAACAAATAAAAGCCTAACACAGTGAAGGTCACGTAACGTAGTTGCCTAGCCTGTTGGGAAAAGTAAATAAGGTGGCATTTTGTATCTATGCGAGAGGTGCCCACGCTCCGTGGCGGGTTGCAAAGATATACAAATCCCATACTTCACAAGCTTATTACTCAACTCACCACCACCAATTCCGTTAAACCTACAAATCTCATACTCCACAAGCTTATTAATCCCTATCAAGCTTGTATCCATAGAAATGATCAACAAAGATAACTTCTCATCAGTCATCAATCCAAGACTCCTTGCCAATCTCCCGATCAAATGGGCACCCTGTATCATACTCTTCTTTTGGAAACCCTTGGCTCCCCCTGCCATGAACTTGGCCAAATGCCAAGGAACATCGATCAAAGTCCCACCATCTATACCGTTCATCAAAAACATATCGTCAATCGTCATCTTCTCTCTTGCGGAATGCCTTGCTTTTATCGAAACAATAATGAGCCTATGAACCAAACGACGGATGAGGCTCCGAATCAAGGTGTAGGAAGGCAGGTGCTTGGAGTTGTATTCTTGAGTAGAAGAGATTCTACAAAAGTAAGCAGTAGGGTTGTAGGAGTGTGGCCTTTCTCTCCTACATTCATCATAGAAATCTTCGAATACGTCGGATTCCAACTCTTCTTCAGTATATAACCCCATTGCCCCAACATAAACTCCATCATGGTCATGTTCCTGACCACACCACCAAGATGAAAACAGAGGGATGTATCCGTGATGCTACCAACATCATCATAGAATTCCACACTAGCTAAAAACTCCCTAACATACTTCGGAATCACCGGTTCCCAAATTTGAAACAATCTTAACCAAGCGGAGCATGTAAAGCTCCCATTGCTGCTTAAGAACTTGATCTTGCAGAACTTCCTCAATGTAGGACCTTGTTTTACTCAACCTTATCACGAATACCCAAGCTTACCACACAAGTATACACACGTTAAACACAAGCTATAAGCGTAAATATGAAGAAATAAAGATGGAAAGATGGTGACTTGATGATATGTTACTCGTGTATGTAGAGAGAAAGATGAAAACAAGATGATGTTTATTTCAAAGAAAAACACACACACACACACACTCAAGCACACCCCTCAAATGACCATTTGAGGGGTATTTATACTTCCATACTACATGCCTTAATGCGCTTTCCATGGGCTTCGTGGATATGGGTTGGACATGGATTGGATTACAAATGACAAAAGGCTAGCTTAACTTAACTAATAGCCATCTAGCTTAGCCCAATTCACGAGCCCGTTGACTATTCTATCATGATATCTAACACACGTTACAAAGTTCCTAAACGTGAATGACCATCACTTCTATTAAATAATGTTACGGCTAACAATCTCCCCCTAAGGGGTGGTCATTCAAAAGATGCTCCACTTGATTAGGTCTTTACTTTCCTTGAGCTTGAACTTTGTGTGTAGATATAGAATAGTCTTAATTCTTTGTTACTTCATGCTTTGTGATCAGTTAATGGTGTTGTCTGCCGTTGGTCAACTTCTTTGGAATAGGTGTCTCCACGTCTTTCTCCACCATGCTCACACTTCTATTTGACTTTTAATTACCAATGATGTAGTTCTCGAGTCTTTATACTTTGTAGATTCTTTGACATTGACAAAGAATCATCTTTAACTTTGTGTTGCCTTTGATTTTGATGAGAACTTCATTTGTGATGTTGTTGGCATGAGCATGTGGAGAATCTGCACGATCTCTTCCTCCGTGAGCATCCATCGCAGCAGCTTCCAGTGCAGATCCACGAACACTAATTGATCATTGTAATCTTTTCTTAAAGAATTGATTACTATAATTGTTCTACTAATGAATGTCTTGATTCCATTCACCTTCGTCGGGCAAATCAGCCGTCCTAATCCCATAAGGGACAGTTGGCATTACATTGAATAAATTCAAGTAACGACCCACATCTTCAGGATTCGATTCGTGAAAGGAATCTCCTTAGCGGGATTTCCGGCACTTACGAGGGTTCGAATGTCGAGGGTGTTAAGCATAGTGTGAAAACACATATCTAATTCTTACAAAGGCTCGTTCAAACGGCTGGAGGCCCTCAAGAAGGCTAACACGACATACCGAAGTACATATATAGTTGGTGAGCCGAAGTACACCGAAGCATCACTTCACGATCAGACCGTTTGAGACACACTAAGCGTAACCCATAAAGAATTACCGAAGTGACCTGCCGTCGTGGTCGCTTGATGTTGACCACTGGCGGGAGTTTCCGATCAATCGAGGATCACAATTGTGAAACCTCTCATAAATGTTCTGGCAGATTGCTAAGATCTGCGTAGGACTCTAGAATGTATCACTTGTGTTTTTATTGTTGAACAACAAGAGATGAAATGTCAAGTGTTCCTATGAGATCTTTTGATGAATCTCTTGGCTCTAGACTCGATTAGTGCGTTTTGGTTTCCTAAGCGGCGACTATGGAGAGGGTCTCCTTCTTCAATAGCAACAGTCTCTAAGAGAAAGTTGATAGATTATGCAGGGTTCCTAGTGAGAATGAAACAAATCCTTTTGAGAGGAATTGAGTGGCTAGAAGGTTTAGTGCAGTGCGTCACTGGGTCCATGACGTCTTTGTCTTCAATACCAGTGTCATATTAGTGACAACTAGTAGCAGATGAATTGAACCCGGTTTCTGCCCTAAGGTTGATTATGGAGGGCTATTTCTTTTCACCCTTTCTATACTTTTCTTTTTAATTCTTCGAACTCTTCTTTCTCCTTTCTCACATTACTCCTTTTTTCAATCATACCTAAGGACTTCTAGTTCTAAAATTTTGGTGATGTCCTTGGGTAGATCCCTCCGGCTCTGGCGGATCATAGGACGTATTTCCTATCCTTAGTCACCTTATAACCCCATGACTATCCTATGTTGCCATAAAACCATTTTTCTTTGAAAATCTCTCAGAGTGTTTATGATTGAAAATATGTTTGAAACACTCAAAGAGTTTTATATTTTCAGAAACACTCCCCCTTCACATGTGCTTATAGGTTTTGACAGAAATCTGCACGGTGAGAGTAGAGTTCGCATTTTTTGAATTGATCGGCTCATGATAAACAATTCCCCACGAGACACGGTTACGTAGCTTAGGCGTAGAGTGTTACTCGTAAGCTTTTATGCTTATGCGTAAAATTAGGTTTAAAACCAAAAATCCTTTACACTTATACCAGTGTAAAAGATATCCAAAGTCGAAGTGTTCCACAAACTTATCCAAGTGAGGGAAGCACTGAGTAACCGTTGTAGCACGATTATCCGTCACCAAAATCTTAAGCGTAGAAAAAAATCTTCTTACGCGTAAGACCTTACGCGTAGAACTAGGGTTTTGACTTTTCTTATGCGTAAGAATAGGGTTTTAACCAAAAGTTGCTTACGCGTAAAAATGCCCAGAAATGCAAAAACACGAATATTTTACCCAAAAACACGTTTTCAAATGATTTCTTTTGCACAAACTTATTCCAAAACACTTAAAGATCAATAAAAACTACAACTTTAACATTAAAAAGACGTAAAAGTCAAAACTTTAAGCAAAAAGCTTGCGTTTTTTTAGAAAAAAAATAAAACTTGGAGGAAAAGTTTCAATAAAAAAGAAAACAAACACTCCTAAACCATTGTTAGGCGATTGATACCAATTGTAGGACCTTGTTTTACTCAACCTTATCACGAATACCCAAGCTTATCACACAAGTATACATACGTTAAACACAAGCTATAAGCATAAAGATGAAGAAATAAAGATGGAAAGATGGTGACTTGATGATATGTTACTCGTGTATGTAGAGAAAAAGATGAAAACAAGATGATGTTTATTTCAAAGAAAAACACACACACACACACTCAAGCACACCCCTCAAATGACCATTTGAGGGGTATTTATACTTCCATACTACATGCCCTAATGGGCTTTCCATGGGCTTCGTGGATATGGGTTGGACATGGATTGGATTACAAATGAGAAAAGGCTAGCTTAACTTAACTAATAGCCATCTAGCTTAGCCCAATCCACGAGCCCGTTGACTATTCTATCATGATATCTAACACACGTTACAAAGTTCCTAAACGTGAATGACCATCACTTCTATTAAATAATGTTACGGCTAACACTCAATTCTCTCAACGCCCTTCCATTGTTTACGGACTTGAAGGTATCAAAGTCGAGTGCTTCAGGTATGTCGATTTCTTTCTTCGACAGATATTCATAGTCTTTTCTGCATGCTCGCTTCCCTGTCTCATCGTATCCATCAAACTGAAACCATGTAGCTGGGTTGTTGTTTCTGAAAAGATCTGAAATAATATTAGCAAACTGCATAGTAGTTACGTCGTAACTTTATTGCTTAGTTATGTAAACTGATTATGTGACAAGATTACGGCGTAAATCTATAACTAATTATGCCGTAACTTTGTCACAAAAATAAAATTAAATTCAAACATAGGCTACGGCGTAACCTCGTCTTACGCCGTAAAACCTTAATAAGCGAAATCAAGGCTCGGTTATGACCGGAAATTGGCTACTGCCGTAACCATAAAATTTACCAAAATACAATAAATTTTACCAATTCACACTTAAACTAATAATACGCCCATGCTTAGACTATTTTATTCAATTATTAGAATTTTTAGATCCCCCATATATTCAATTTAATACTATTAATAAAATGGGACCTAATTAATTAATGGAAACATAAATGATTCAATATAGGCATCAATTAATGAGGTCAATATCATGAAACAAAGGGTAAAAGCTTAGATCCCTAAATTTTCAATAGAACGCAAACCCTAATTGAAAAATAGAAAATAAAAAGAGATAGGAATCATTTACCTACTGTTGTTGGTTCAAGAGATGACTAAGAACACACAAAGGACAATTGCTTCGAAAATTATTTTTACTGTAGCGGCGTTAGGTCAAAAATTGCGGTAAAAAATGATTTTACGCCGTAGGTTTATATTTATACTGAGAAGGTATTAAGGCGTAGCTTCGGAATATAGTTACGCCGTAACCATAATTTTATAAATTATTATTAATTAATCAAAGATTTTAACTATGGCGTAACTTGAAATATAGGCTACTGCGTAATTATCACCCAAATTGTAAATTTAAAAATGTATAGGATATATCCAAAGTTCTAAAATTGCAATACGAGAGAACGAATTACGTACCTAAAGAGTTGCAAAGTACAAACGTCTCATATAATAGGTCAAATAATAAATTCATGCATACCTTAGATCTTATCAACTAAACTACTTCCGGCAGCGGCGACAAAAAGCTGATGCGTATTTTTCATCCTCCTTTAAATTTATAAACTAAGACATACAAGGATTAACACATACTAACGGGCAGAGAACCCGATCGACTGTAATAAAGCCTAGGTAAATCGGAGTGTCGTCCCTAAGAGCTGTTGTGTAAAAGAACTAAGGTATTATGTGTTTAAAAGGTTTTGTTATAAAAAGGTATATTGATAATTATAATAATAGTTTCCACATAATTAAAATAAAATTTAAGAGCATAAGAAGATAAAGTTTTAACCCAGATTTAGATGTATTCAATTCTAACTTCTCCAATTTTATATAATGGATAATTTTCACTAAACTCCTACGGTCAATTTGTCTTAGCCTATCTTCCCTAGAATCCTTTCCGGAACCAAAGGCGATCTCCTCTGTAGTAAGCAGAAGTACGGTAGACTAGGTTGAGTCATTAAGTGCCAAATCTAATTAACCTAATTCTTTAGAAATCTGGCCGGTCGGAACTTAGATTTCTCCTAACTTCTTAAGTACCTCCACTTGATAGGTGATCCTATGGTCAATTAGCACACAAAGGATGGTTGTACTATGGCCAATTCCTTCCATCCTTTGCAATCTACTTGGCTAGGGTCATATGGTCAGTTCTCCTAGCCTACTAGATAAACTGAAATAATCAACTCAATTTGATCTAGATTAATAGATACTAACAAGCTTTGAATACTACCGAAACTAGCGATCTTCTAATAGGCAAAGAAGATATCTATATAAAAGAAGAATAAAGAATAAATCATGCAAATAAAACTAGAATTAACAAAATGAATTCATCGTATGATTACTAAAAAAATATAAAAGAATCCAAACTTGAGTACAATGATAGTAGTAAACAAGAACTTCATGCTTCCGACCTCTTAAGCCTAATTCTTATTCTGTGGTTGCTCTCCCCAAACCCTAGTTTAGGTTTGGGAAAGGGGAGATGATCTTAAAATGATAAATTTGTGTGGTATTTATAGCCTTTAGAGCCCGACAAAGCTACGGCGTAACCCGAAGAATTGGTTACGCCGTAACCTTTAAAAAATAGATAAGATTTAGGGTTTACCCACACTTACGGTGTAACCTTGAAAGTGGTTACGCTGTAATCTTCAACGGCCGCATGTTACGTCGTAATCTTCATGCATGTTGCGACGTAATCTTCACATATTACTCTGAGATACTTCTACGCCGTAACCTTATTAGCTGGTTACGGCGTAATCTTCATTAAATTGATGCACAAGTCTTTAATAAGTTACGGCGTAACACCGTCGTATAGTTACGCCGCAGTCTTCAATGTATTATGGCATATCCTCATTACTTAGTTATGCCGTAGTCTTCATGGTGCTGTAATGATTTAAGCCTTAATTTGTCCAATCCTCGTTCCATACTCCATTAATAATCCTGAAACAAGATATGAAGAAATAAGGCATAACTTATAATTATAATATCATAATTTGTCAATATGAAGGGGACTGATGCTAAGAAAATCAGGATTATTTGATGTTATCATCCGGTATACGTATATTAAAAGTATCCATAAACCTTTCAGCTCCTACTTGGATATTTCTTTATATAGTAATGATATTGATTTAGTCTAGCTTAACATGCCAATGCCCCCAGATTGAACCGAGTATGGTTTCCTGGAAAAACCATTTAATGATTCATCATTATACTTATCCTTTTGCTACCAATACTACATTAACTATGGATATGGATCAAGTCATTCCATAAGTTAATATTTTGTTTCTCATTATATTTGATTGAACAAGATTACCAAACCATCTGAACGTGTTCCAGATAGATCTTGGGTATGGCCATACAAACATCTTGTCAAACCTATGAGGGGCCCAAAATAGTATTATACTTTGAAACAAATTCAAATGAACAAATTCTCTTGACTACAAGAAAAACTCATGAACTTTACAACACTTTTGAAAACAACCCTTATTACTACTAGTTACGGATAGTGTTAGATTTCACACAGTGTGATACATTCATAATAGTTACCTGGTATCTCAAGTCCGAGGATAAATATTCATGATTTACTTAATGACAAGGATCCATAAAGTACAATCATGTTAAGTTGGGATCTGTCCTATATTCAATTCATTGAATATCATGTGAATTTGTAATGTCCCACGCATCAATATACGTAAGTATATTCTACCAAAACTCAGATTTGTCTTAATTCAATGACATTACCACATCATTGATCGACAACGAACTATTTAAAATAACATAAGTTATTCACGGATTAAACATGAAAATATAGGATATAATATTAAGAAAATAAAAAAAATAAACATAACCAATATTTTATTTCATTAAAGTAATATTTGTTTATAACAACCCTTATCCAAATACTAATCACAGATTTTCATGAAACTAATAGCTAAACGAAGTCCTATCCCATCAACATGGTGAGTAGGCTTTTCCTTTGATAAAGGCTTCGTAAAGGGATCAACTAGATTTTTATCTGTGTGAACTTTGAGTAGATTGATTTCTCCCATGTCGATTTGTTCTCGAACATAGTGATATCGTCGAGGAAAATGTTTGGTGACCTTCATGACTCCATGCTCATTGGCAAATGTTATTGCAGCTGAGATGTCACAATATACATTTATAGGTAATTCGATTGAGGGCATAACTCCAAGTCCCGAAATGAATTTCCTAATCCAAACAGCTTCCATCACGACCAAGGCGGCAATGTACTCAGCTTCTGTAATAGACATTGCAGTCGTACTTTGCTTCTTGCTCTTCCAGTCTACTGCTCCTCCATTAACGACAAAGACATATTCGTTTGAGACTTATTATCATCTTTATCAGTTTGGAAAAACGCATCCCAAAACCCTGTAACATCAAGTTCGCATCACGGATTCCTACCATACACTAGAAACATTTCTTTAGTAGCCCTTAGGTACTTAAGAATGTTCTTAACAAACATGCCAGTAGTGCTTCTCACCTGGATTCTGTTGATATCGACTGGTGATATTCTGTGCAAATACCACATCAGGCCTTGTACATCTTACCGCATACATGATAGATCCTACAGCCGAAGCATAATGAACCTTTTTAATGTGTGCCACCTCAGCAGGTGTTGAAGCGCATAGTTCATTACTTAAGCTATGTTCTACTTGCATCGGCAAATATCCCTTCTTGGAATTTTGCATATTGAATCTCTTCAATATTTTATCAATGTAAGTACTTTGACTTAATCCAATCAACCGCCTTGATCTATCTATGTAGATCTTGATTCCTACAATATATGCCGCTTCCCCTAAATCCTTCATAGAAAAGTATTTTCCAAGAGAAGACTTCACATCTTGTAAAATTGGGATGTCTTTTCCCATGATCAATATGTCATCAACATATAGAATAAGGAAAGTAACATTACCCCCACTAGCTTTGTGATATACACATGGCTCATCAATATTTTGAATGAAACCAGATGTCTTGATCTTTTCATCAAATCTCTTATTCCATTGCCTTGATGCTTGCTTTAATCGATAAATGGATCTTTGAAGTTTGCTTACACAGTTTGGAAACTTTGGATTCTTATCAACCTTCTTAGTTGGAACCATATTTAGAATGTGAACAGTAGTTTCTAAAGCATAATCCCAAAAGGATAAGAGAAGAGTTGTAAGATTAAACATTGATCGCACTATGTCTAACAATGGTCTAACAATGTACTATTTCTTCTCTCAGATACACCATTTTGTTGTGGAGTATATGAAGAAGTGAGTTGCAATTCTACTTCATTCTTTGACACATGTCTTAGTAGTCCACATACGTCAGTATGTATCACACCAGATAAATATTTCAAAGACTTCATGTTTATGTTTAAGCAAGTAAACATAACCATAAAGACTGAAATCATCCGTAAAGGTTAAGAAGTAGTTAGCATCCTTCTTTGACACATGCCTTAGTGGTCCACATACGTCAGTATGTATCACACCAAGTAGATCAGAAGCCCTTTCTAAACGATTTGAAAAAGGTTTCATGGTCATCTTCCCAGATATGCACGACTTACATTTATCAAATCATTCATCATTGATATTTTGCAAAAGCCTATCACGTTGCAGCTTTTGCATGCGTTTCTTGCCTATGTGAGCAAGTCTACAATGCTAGAGATATGAAGAATCCAAGTCAGTTTTGATTATCTTATTGTTGATTCTAAAAAAAAATTATTTTTATCAGTCACATTATCATGCATATCAATCTCAAACACACCATTTACTAAAATAACATTAAAGTAAAAAACACCATTTAAAGAAACCAAAATTCCATAATCTGTAAATGTATGAATAAAACCAATATCTTTCAACAAGGAAATAGAAATAACAACCCTAATAATAGAATGTACGTGATGACAATCATTCAAAGACAGTACTAAGACCGAAGGCAATACTAAATCAAACGTTCCTATAGCTTCAACGACTGCATGTGCTCCATTACCCACGTGCATGTATTGTTGTCCATAGGCGTGTTTCCTTGTACCTCTAAGTCCCTGCAGTGTACTGAAAATATGAATACCACATCCAGTATCATATACCCAGGAATTTATTTTATAAGGAAATGCAAATAACTTTATCATAAAAAGAGTACCTGAAGTGCTGGAAACAATACCAACATTCTTATACCTCTTTGTTTACAACTGATCGAGGTAGAGCCGACAGTTCCTCTTCCAATGCCCTACCTCTGTGCAGTGATGAAAAGCCTGATCCTTCTTAGGATTCTCTTTATTTTTAGGAGGGTATTTGGGTTGGTTGATAATCCATAACTTGATTTCCCTTATCAGCCTTACCCTTCCCTTTACCCTTCTTATTCGCTTGCGGTTTAGGGTTAGTGATCCTACCCTTTTGAATAGCAAGTACCTGAGGTGTAGGAGCCTTTTTCGGAAAACCCTTTTCATAGTCAATGAGCATTGCATGCACCTCACTAACTGTCTTCCCAGTGCAATGCATATTGTAATTGCGCACAAAACCATCAATATCCTTATTAAGAGATATGTTGATTAGGCCAATTTGGATGTCATTCGGGTAGTGATAGTTGAGCCTCCCAAGTTGGTCCATGTAACTCATCATTTCCAAAAAATGGGCACTCACACGTTTACCATCCCCCTGTTTACAACCGTGTAGAGATCCATCAAATCATACAATTCAACAGCTGCAGGCTTTTCAAACAACCGAATAAGTTCGGTGAGCATGTCCCTTGGGAAGTAATTTTCAAACTGTTTTTGCAAGTTTGGAGTCATACTTCCAAGCATAAGGCAGGCAACCTCATTATGCTTTTCATACTCAGTTTGCCATGCTTCCCTTATTTCAGGAGTAGCATTAGTTTCCGGTTCAGGAGGACACGACATATTCAAATAATCTGATCTTTTGGCAAGACGCAAGAGTAATCTGAGTTGCCTATACCAGTCATTGAAATTAGTGCCGCAAATCAATTTTTCTCGATCAAACATGGATTTGAACGACGAACTTAGTGCATTAGTTTTAGGTTGAGCCATTTCTATAGAAAATAAAAGTTCAAAAGTTAGTAATTTCGATAATTCAACCTTTCAAGAAAATAAAATACCCTTGGTAAATATTCATATTAACCATAGAATTTTCCTTGAAACTAGGACCCAAGTTGTCATAGTTCCACCAAATCTGTTGATCTACTAGTGATGCAAATATAAGCATGTTTCACCCCATCTTATGCCTTAAGTCATAGATCTCACTAACTAACTTAATTAAGTTGTCTAATTTAGAAACTGCAAATTTATTACAGTTGAGGTCTCACACAACATGGAGATTTACCTTGTCATTGCAATCTATCTAAGTTCTCACATAACATAAATTGCAACTTCAAATGTTTCTTATCATTAGATGGCATAAACTTGAATTTAAGGGTACAATTTTTTATGTGTAATCAAAACTTATGTACGAAGAAGCATGCATACATCTTCATAACATAAAATTTTACAAAACTTTACTCATTAGTTTTAGTATTACTAAGATTAAATTCTACAAAGTTTTAATCGAGGCGTTGAGAAACTTACAACTTTGCCTTAAGATGCTTCGTACATATAATGGTTATACTTGGTAGCTCCAAGTATGACGCACAAAGGAGCGAAGAAGCGGGTCAGCGCGAAACATATTAAAAACCTTCTTCTTTCGGGTCACAATTTAATGCGTACCCTCCTTATACCCCTCACACAATTTGTTATAATGGGTGAGCCGTTCTAACTATTTGGTACAGTGCATCAATCGACTAAAAGTTCAAGTTTTAATACTTAGAAAACAAATCCAATTTCACCATTATTTAGTCCGGTTAATTTTCTATTCTCAAAATAACCCTTTTTGCTTACAAACATGTCACAACAATATATAAACAAAAAGCAATTAATAAAAATAACCAACTCAAATAATCAATTCTAGGATTTGAATACCCAAACCCCTTAATCTAGGATTTGAATAGAAAATACCCTAAGTGTTTAGATCCTTAAACACTAACAAGTCACTGAGCGCATAGTCTCTTAGTGAGCTATCTTCGGGATACTCAGTACGAGATAAAGAAGAAGTCTCTCCACTCAGTAAGGCGGAACTTAAGGGGTCAAGACTGAGTCAAGAAGAAGATAGTGGATTCAGTGAGTGATGACAATAACTCACTGAATCCCAAAACTCGTCACCAACTACAATCACTGAAGACAAACTGAAGAAAAAGACTGAAGGCTAAGAAGACTAAAGAATGAGCGGGACAAGGCGGGATAACTTTGAACAAGATAAGACGAAGTCCTTATCAACCAAAGTCAAACTTTCCCTGAATCGCTAACTACAAGGCTCAGTGTCAACACTGTCATCACTAACTAGAAGAAAGCAGCCTTGTCACTTACTCTAAATAGTAATGTAATGAGACAAAATACATCAGTATTTTGTCTTCTGTAACCTGTCAGTTTCTCCTCTAGGATAGAGTTAAAAATCATACTTGTATAAATATCATAAGAGATGGAGTGAAACATTTAAGCTTTTGCATTAATTGTAAAACACACACACAAGCAATCTTTCACTCCTCCAAATACAACTTTGTCCCTGAGATAGCTTAGTGGTTCCTGTGTAGTTGTGCTTAGACTTAGCCTAAGCTTCGTGAGGAGTTCACCATACTTATCATTTCAGTCCCAAGTACTGTTCCACAAGTACTTGGGTAATGTATTCTTTTTTATTCATTTTAATAAAGAATATAAACGTTGAAAATTACTCAGTGTGTTTTTACTTGCATTACTTCAGTCATTGTTCACAATTAATTGTTTTAAATTGTTATAAACTGTTTTTAGCTACTTGTGTAACGGGAACAACAAGTGGTATCAGAGACAGGTTGATTATAACTTTTTTTAAGCCGCTCAAAAACGTTTTTAAATCAGGATCCTAATGGCGGAAAGTGATGTGCCCCAACTTGTCGATAAAAAGTGTGGAGCCTATGCTGTTGTTTCCCCTCGACTAGAAGTTGGCAAATTTAACAAATGAAAAAAGCAAATGCTTTGCTATTTGACTGGGATGGAACCTTACTACATTAAGTGTATTAATGAAGTTCCATTTATCCCAAAACGTGAAGGTTTGCCTAAACACGAGCTCAGTGGACTTCGAGACGAGAGGAGAGTGGTCAACGGGACCAAAGACTCAAAAGCATCATCATATCTTGTCTTCGATGATGTTATGGAGTTTGTCATTGGTCGTAGTACTGACTAAACAAACTGGAATGACCTCGGTCCACGCTATGAAGGTCCCTCAGATAACAAGGAAAACAGGATTATGGACCTGAAAATTGAGTACAATACCTTCAGGGCTAAAGACTCAGAAACTCTCTCTCACAAACTTACACCCGGTATAAAACTTTGCTAAATGAATTGTCAAATGATGGTGTAAAGTTTTCCAAACATGAAATTAATGTTGCTTTAGTCAATAGTCTCCCTGTGAAGTGGTTAAATTTCTCTCAGGGACTTAGGAATGCTAATCCTATCCAGAACCTTGAACTTCCTGAAATATATAGGAAATTTGTCTATGAGGAAAACCTTATCAACAGACGATACCCTGACTTGAAAAAGTCTCAGAAAGTCAAGAAGTCTCTGACCACCACTTCAACACCAGTGTCAACTGCCTTTTATTCTAACAGTGTGGTTCAAGATTTTCAGGAAAATTCAGACGATGAGGTTGATGAGAGAACAAGCGAGGAGTACCTGAACGACTTAAATATTGAATTTCAGGAAAGGGCACTCCTTGCTAACTCTAAAAGATTTAAATGCTAAAGCTAATGAGGACACTGAATGTTTTGAGTGTCACAAAAGAGGTCATTTTGCCAAAGATTGTTTTTCAAAAACAATTTCTGAACCTTCTTACAAACCCTCAAGGTCAAACCAGTCCTCAGGCTTTAGCAAATTTCAACCAAAAGTCTATCAGTCTCATCAAAATTTTCAAAACAAGTCTGACCAAAACAAATCTGTCAATTTTGAAGCTAAGTATAGGAAAGCCAAAGCTAAACTAGCACTTCTTGAGGCCACTCTCTCAGAAACAACAAACAATGTTAAATCAATGCGGGGGTAAAAACACGGCTGGTAGTGAAGTCTTTGATGGGATGAAGAGCCAGTCTCCTCAGACGATGAAATGGTGCAAGTCAGTGCACTGATAGCTCTCTCAGAAGAGGACAAGCTAGCTGTTGGGAAGAATCATGCTAGGAATGGTGAATGCGTCAATATCACAATAAAGAAGGTAAACATTTTACTTTCTATGGATGATAATTCTGATTGGCAGTCCTTTATGAACTATATCAATGTTGACCTTAAGTTTGTAGAGGAGCAAACATTAAATCTTTTATCTAAATACAACAAGTTAAGTTTTGAATTAAACAAGTGTAGGGATGAACTGCTTCTTTTAAAACAAGCCAAGCTTGAGGCTGTTACACTACAAATTCAAAAAACTGAATTAGTTAAAAGAAATCAGGCTCTTCAAGAAGAGCTTAAAAAGGAAAAAGATATCATTGAAAGTTGGATTGCTAAGAATCCTAGAGTTTTTGATACTGTTCAAGCCCCCAGTAGCAAAAAGAGAATCCTAGGTGAAGATCATTTCACTGATTCTCTCAGTGAAGACCAAAGCCCAAAACCATTTGTGTCTGCTGGTATACTCTCTAAAAAGGAGTTAATGCCTAACCCAGTGATTGGGTTGAAAGGTTAAACCATGAGTAAGCTTCCAAACTTCGATTCTGGAAGGATTCTTGAGCCTGAGAGTCAAGCTCTCAAGAGCATGCTTGGACTCCCTGATGTACTTAGTAGTCTTGAACACATCAGGAGGCTGAATCGGGCACCGCTTACCACCTGAAACCTCTTCGGGTCTGCACCTAGCTCGAGCTTACTCCTCTACAGTTCAACCCTCACTCTCCTAAAGAAAGGTCAAGTCTAGGCAGAACCATTTTGAAAAAACCAACAAAACCAACCCAAGAAGACTCTGTTCCCACTAAGACTTCCACATCTTCAGTTCCTCTCACTAAATCCAGAAATCTGAACTTGTGAGGAAGTCGACAAAACGAACTCTATTGAGAAAGCTCCTGATTCAATAATCAAGGAAACTAAGTCAGCCTCCTCTGGTTCATCAAAGTCAAAATCTAACACCAAGCCCAAATGAGTGTGATCGTACCATTACACCACCATACAACCGAAAGCGCTACATAATCCTTTTTGCATGATGCGCAAAAGGAAGATCACGAACCGACCACTTATAGTATGTAAGTTCATTCAGTGAAGAAACTCATACCAACGTAGGTCATCAGTATGCTTCATCATCAAAGCAGGGTCAAAGACCTAAAGCTAAACCTTTTCCTCCTTGCCCACATTGTGGCTATAATGATTATCTTCCTGATGACTGTCTCATGAACTCTTGCTGTGATATATGTGGAAATCCAGCTCATGAGACATCTCAGCATGATAGTGTCATTCAAGCAAGGAGAAGTTCAAAACAAGCCCGAATCACTGAGTCTTCCTCAGCCAACAAATGCAAAACCTATGGTAGCACAATGCACTCAACCACTGACCATGAATCACTTGCAAAGTTCAAACATACCATGAGACCCAAGCCCACTAGTAAGTGGGTCAGCAAGAGAAACTAATTTAGTTTACTATTTTTGCAGAGACACGCCAGGGAGCTCATTTGGCATCTAGATAGTGGATGTTCAAGGAGCATGATTGGTGTCAAAGAGTATCTGCACAAGTATGTAAAAGAACCAGGACCCAAGGTAGTATTTGGTGATAACTCATCATGTCCCACTAAAAGGTTATGGTTCAGTAAACTGCAATGGTATAGTTTTCTCTAGAATAGCTTATGTCAATGGTCTGAAATACAATCTTATCAGTGTGAGTTAGTTATGTGATGCTAAGTACATAGTACAATTCAATGATAAACAAGGTACTATTTTCAATGCCAACAAAGAAGTTGTTTTAACAGCTCCTAGGAGAGATGATGTATATGTATTGGACATGTCAACTTTCTCTTAGAATGGAGCTTGTCTTTTTGCCAAAGCCACTGAAACTGTCAACTGGCTGTGGCATAAGAGACTCTCTCACTTAAACTTCAAAAATATAAACAACTTGGCAAAACAAAACAAAGTCCTTGGCTTACCATCTTTGGTTTTACAAAAGATAAACCATGCTCACACGTGAAAAAGTCAAACATCACGAGCATCGTTTAAAACAAAACAAAATTTCTCCATCAAAGCGCCTTCACCTCCTGCACATGGATGCGTTTGGACTGTCAGGTCAAGATCAATCGGCATGAGAAGTATACACTTGTCATTGTTGATGAGTTCTCAAGATACACTTGGGTAAACTTTCTTTCCAAAAGAGTCGACTAAAACCATAATGTCATTCATTAGGAAAATTGAAAACCAGAATGACATTACAGTTAAACAAATCAGGCTGACAATGAATGCTGAGTTCAAAAATCAAGAGCTTGAGAGTTTACGTGATGAAAAGGAATTTCCCAAAATTTTCATCTTCATACACCCTGAACAAAATGGGGTAGCTGAAAGGAAAACAGAACTCTCATTGAGGTAGAACCATGTTAAATGGCTCGCTCTCTCTAAGCATACTCGGGTGGCGGTCAAAGCGGCCTGTTACGCTCAAAACAGGTCAATCATTGTTAAGAGGCACAACAAAACCCCATATGAGATCTTCAAGGGAAGACTTCTTGATATCAGCTACTTTCATGTGTTTGGGTGTCCTGTGTACATTCACAATCACAAGGATCACTTAGGCAAATTTGATGCAAAAGCTGATGATGGATATTTCTTAGGTTACTCACTGATCTCTAAAGCCTTCAGGGTGTTTAACACCAGAAGACAACAAGTTGAGGAAACTTTTCATGTCACCTTTGATGAAAGTTCTAAAAGCATCAGATTCACCAATACCTCAGTGGAGGAAATAGGAATTGATGACTCATCAAGATATCCTCCTGATGAGTTCAACACTGAAATCAGTTCCACTTATTAAGCTGATGCTGATATCTCATACTATGTCTTGCCTCAAAATCTTCCTCAACCAATAATCAGTGAATTCATTTATAATCAATCAGTCCCTACTGGGATAGGTAATACTGAACCAAATGTTCAGGAACCTGTAATTCATGATCCCTAACCTGAACAAGGCATCTCAAGAGATGATCTAAATGATTCTATGGCTCCAGCACTTGAACCCATTCCTGAGTTTCCAGTGACCTCATCTAGCTCAGATCCTAGACCACAAAGTAAGTGGACAAGATCTCAAGACATTGAGCTTGTGAACATCATTGGTGAACCCACTGAAGGCATGCTCACAAGGAGCATGGTTGCTAAGTTAACAGAAGCTTTAGCCAATGAATGTCTATTTCCTGATTTTCTATCAGAAATAGAACCCAAAAGTGTCACTGAAGCTCTAAAACATCCTAGCAGGGTTCAGGCTATGCAAGAAGAACTTCAACAGTTTGATAAAAACAAGGTCATGACCTTGATCAAATGTCCTCAAGATGTCATTGTCATAGGAATGAAGTGGGTTTTCAGAAACAAAACTGATGAAAATGACATTGTCATTAAAAACAAAGCCAGACTTGTAGCCTTGATGCAGGTTTTACTGACCAGGTCTTAATATTTATAGTGTCTCGCTATACCTATGGTCTACCCTAATCCACTAACGGGCAGTGTACCCGGTCGTGTGTAGTGTAGTAAATGGTAAAGCCGAGGTCGTCCCAAGAGCTATGTGTGTCGGATTATTACTAAGTCTAAGTGTCACAGAATAATAATGGTTTTTATTTAATTAATTAAACTACTAATGCAGAATATAAAATAACAGAAAATAAATGGTAAAGGGAAATCAATAGAGGAATAGTGGTGCTAACCTAGTCAATCCTCCTAGCTAGTTATGTCTACGTCTACCTACTTCCAATTACTCTAGGTGGGGTCAAATTCGAGAGGACAGCATTTGGTCAATTCGCCCTAACCTATCGACAAAGATGCCACCACAAGAAATCAAAGCCGTCATAAGTTCATTGTTCCCGGTCCCTAAGCCGAGTCATTAAGTACGGCTACATGCTAGATTCTAAATAGTGAGTGCCCGGCCGTTAGGAACTTAGACACTACACCCCCCCAATTCTTAAGTTCATCTAAACGATAGGTGATCAGTTGGTCAAATCGCACAAGTAGAAAGGGTCGTCGGTTGGTCATATCTTACCCTTCCCGTCTCAGTCCGCTCACCTAGGGTCAGTTGGTCATATCTCCTAGGCAATTGGCCTCTATCGCCATTCAAAACTACCTAACCAAGTGTGACTACCAAAGAACTATGCATGCATACACTTAGAAATAATTGTACGGAAGTAAAGGTAAACGCAAACAAAACAATTAAGGAATCATAACTAGGCTAGCACCAAAGGGTGCTTAGCCGCTCATATTAATCATGCAAATCAATTCAATATTCAAAGGTACGAAATACATGAATTGAAAGTAAAATAAATAATAAAAGCTAAAGCTTATTGTAATGGTGTGACTTCTCCCTTGGAAACAGCTCCGTATGCTTCCCTAGACCTGCCTTGAGTTTTTTTCCACGTTCTCGAGTGTTGTGTGTGGAATGGGATGGTTTGAAATCTGGAATTCGTGGGGTATTTATAGGCAGTGCGGGTTACGGGTAACCAATAGAGGAGTTACGCCGTAACCTTCTATTTCCTCGTAAATGCACTAGATCTGCTGCGTTACGGTAACCTTATAAGTGGTTATGCCGTAGTCTTCGATAAACTCGGTTACGCCGTAAGTGATGTAGTAGTTATTCTGGCGTAAGTATGTCGGCGTGGAACCTCTTTTGACCTAATGGAGTTACGTCGTAACCTTTGGAAAGGATACCGTAACCTCTTGATAAGTTGGACTTACGGTCACGCAATAGTTACGGCATAATGTGAGAGACGAGTTACGCCGTAACTTCTTCCAAATAAGCATATTGTGATAAATCTTTAGTAATGTTTCCATTTCCGCGTCTCTTTAGCTCTAATGCTCGTAATTTACCTGAAAGTGGAAAACAATGGAAAACAAGCGTAAATCCATATAAATGATAAAAATAACGAGCATTATCGGAGGAAATTGACACTTAATATTCAGGACTATTTGATGTTATCATAGCCAAAGGTTACAGCCAACAAGAAGGCATTGATTATGATGAGACATTTGCTCCTGTTGCAAGAATGGAAGCCATCAGGATCTTCCTTGCCTATGCAACATACATGAACTTCAAGGTTTACCAAATGGATGTAAAAAGTGCATTCCTGAATGGTGAACTCAAGGAAGATGTGTGCATTGAAACATCCCGGCTTTGAGAGTGTAGAGTACCACGATTATGTATGCTTCGACTTGAAAGCCCTATATGGACTAAAACAAGCTCCCAGAGCATGGTATGAAACTCTCTCAGCCTTCTTGATTCAAAATAAGTTTGTCAGAGGAAAGATAGACAACACACTGTTTATCTATAGGACAAAACAAGATGTGATACTAGTCCAAGTGTATGTTGATGACATTATCTTTGTCTCAACAAATTATACTCTTTGCAAACAGTTCGAAAAACTGATGACAAAGAAATTTGAAATGAGAATGATGGGTGAACTCACATACTTCCTTGGACTACAGATCAGGCAAACTAATAAAGGAATCACCATCAGTCAAGAGAAATACACCATAAATATCTTGAAGAAATATAAGATCTCTGATTGTGCCTCAGTGAAATCTCCAATGGTTCCTCCAAATAACCTTGGACCCGATCTCATTGGCAAATCAATCAATCAGACTTATTTTAGAGGGATTTTTGGCTCACTGATGTATCTAACTGCTTCTAGACCAGACATACAATTCTCAGTATATCTGATTGCAAGATATCAGGCCAATCCTAAAGAATCCCGTCTCACTGCAGCCAAAAGAATTCTCAGATACCTGAAGGGAACTCCAAGCCTTGGACTTTACTATCCTAAATGTTTAGGGTTTGATCTCAAACGTTATTCTGACTCTGATTATGCTGGTTGCAACATGGACATAAAAAGTACCTCATGGTCATGTCAATTTATTGGAGGAAAGCTGGTCTGTTGGAATGCTAAAAAGCAACAATCAGTGGCTATGTCTTCAGCTGAAGCTGAATATGTGGCAGCTGCAGGATGCTGTGCCAATATGTTATGGATGAAAAGTCAACTCAGTGATTATGATATCCATTACAAAATGGTACCCATCTTTTGTGACAACACCAGTGCTATAGCTATCTCCAACAACCCTGTCCTTCATCAAAGAACCAAACACATTGATTTAAGATATCATTTCATCAAGGACCACATCATGAAAGGAGACATAGAACTCCATTTCATCCCTACTGAATATCAGCTAGCTGATATCTTCACCAAACCTTTAGATGAACCTACCTTCACGAGACTGAAAGCTGAATTAGGTATGCTTGATATTGAAAGTCAGCAACCTGAAAACCAATCCTAATCTCAGTAGTTCTCTGAAATGGTTCCTGGTCCCTGAATAACAACATCAATCACAAATGTTCTCACTGAATGAGTAAGACTCATTCAGGGTCCCTGACATTGGATAAAGAGCATTGAATGAGTAACTAAATTCTCTAAGTATTTTAGTTACTTATTGTCCTAGGTTGGTAAACATACCAATTAAATATAGGAATATATGTCTCTTAACCCTTCTGTCATCCATGTCATGGCTCCCTCAAACCTTACCTCATCCCACTTGGCATTTAATTCCCTTCCTCACAGCAAATATCCCGAGGATATTTTAAACCTGCAAATGCACTTTTACTGTGCACTGCAACTATTCCGTTAAAAACTGTGAGAAAACTGCGAGTAGTGGAGTGGTCGCATTAAATGATGTAAATAAAACGTTTTCAATAAAATTTTACAAATCATCACATGTGCAAAATCTACCCTCTCACCACTCTATAAATACCCCTCTCAAAACATATTAAAACACACACAAATTGTTTTCTGCATCAAAACTATGTCAAAATCTTTTTTCAACCCAGAAAACATTGTATGTTCTTTTATCATCAACCAGTTTTAAGCAAAATCTTCTCTGTAAACAATTTACAAAATGTTTTTCATCACCAAACTCAAAAGATTTTCACCACTTTGATTGTTCTTGTCAAAAATTATCGAAAACCTTAAAATCTTTCAATGGAAATGGCAAGAACGCAAATTCTTCATTTTGCACCTCAATGGGTGGGCAGTCTTGAAAATGTTGAGTTTTAAACAAATAATGTGATAGGCAATTTTGAATACCCACATGATGTCCCAGCCTATAAGGTAATCATGAAATTTTTACTCAACTACCCACTGAAACATGCCTTTGTTCAGTCCCTTTCAATACTGTACCAAAACCTCCTCAGGGAGTTTTAGGCAACTGCAGTGGCCTATGACTCGACACCCACAACTGATGAGACAGACCTTAGACCACTAAAGGAGTTTCTCATCAAATTCACTATTTTAAACGGCGAACAATTAGTCACCCTGGACTATAATCCCTTTTCTACATCAACAGGGCTTGACTATAATCCGGGACAATATGTTGCTCACCCTGATCCAGCCACTGTTAAGGCTGAGTTGGGTAAAATTATTTTAGATCCAAAAGTTTTGGACAGATGCCCAGTCACCAAGAACTCTTTTCCCGTGGCTTGGAAGTACCGTTCACTTTGTGATTCGGGTTCTCGGCAGAACCATTCATCCCTTGAACAAGTTAACTCTATTCAGTTGATGATGGCATACAGCTTGATGATAGGGACTAATGTCGACATTGGAGAGATCATTTACAGTGATCTCGTAACCAAGCTACTGAGCAAAACTAGGGCAAAATAGGTTTCATACCCTAGGTTTGTCTCATATGCTTTGCAAGTGTTACTGGGTTGCAACTATCCTCAGGAATATAAATATTGTGCTTTACCTGACATCCTGAGCCCTTCAAATTTTCAAAAAGACCCATCCCTTGTCACAAAAATTGAATTGACGGCCCATATGGTTGCTGTAAACAACCGTAGGACTCGGTGTCTCCAAACCCTACTCCCCAAAAGAGAAAGGGAAGTCTCGACGGGACTAAAACCAAACCCAAGTCTCAGGGCCCTGAGGCTTCTGGAGCATAGCCTAAAAGGCAAAGAAAGCCCCAGACTGATAAGCCACCCAAGGGAGACCAGCAACATCCACTCCGGTGACATCAAAGGACACTGATACATCACAATCAGTGCCCTTAGTCCCACAGACTACTCCCCAAGATCCAGAGGGAAACATACAACCTACTGGTAAGGGGGCGCCTTCCACTAAGCCTAAGGAGGACATTCGCAAAACATAGCTTTTGTCTGAGGGCACAACTACTGATCCCAAAGACTCAGGGGGAAACAAACAACCCACTGATAGGGATATCACTGCCACTGCTTCTAAGGATGGCAGGAAATACCACCGGTGCTTGAAGGAGCATAGAGGGACAAAGACTCGGAGGGAAAAAAAACAACCCGCCGATATGGAACTCACAACCAATCGACTCGACGAAGGCACCGGAAAAATCCATCGATGTCGAGGGGTCACAGGGGACAAAGACTCAGAGGGACGAAACCACCCGCCGATACGAAACCCATCACCACCACCGGTTTGCTTACGATTCTTTGAGGTTAATGATATACTCTTTTCTGATGAAGAGCTTGCTGACAGTGAAGATGAAATCCATTCTGCTGGAGAAGAAATAGACGCTGATGTTCAACAATAAGAACAAGAACATCAACCTAATCCAGAGAAGCTTGAGGAGTCACCTTTCAAGCTCATGATGACTTTTTTGCTTCCTCAGACTCCTCAACCTCTGATGAATGGAAGCAATATGACAACACTCTTCCACTCACTGAAAGGCAGCTCGTCATGTGGGTAAAACGCGCTATAAGGAGGCTATACACTGGTGTTACTGATACTCTCTGGGATCAGCATGTTGAAGCAGCTGCCAATTATGCCGATCTAAAAGTTGAAGTAGTTACCGCCCATACAAACGCTGGCGAGCATAGGGATTTCATGTATGATCATCTTGATAAGCTGGATGACAACCTGAAGAAATTTCTCAAATACTTTTAGAGTCTCACACCAAACTGGATGAAATCAGGGACTCTGTCAAAGAAGACCCAGTACTCAACTCCAAAGTGCTCGAAGCTACTGAGGTCTACATGAAAAATTCCTCCAGTCTCACTGAACTGATCACCATGCTCAACAATGCAAATGTTCAGCGTCTTAGCTCCTCAAGCAGTCTCTTCAATCCACCCTGGGTTCACTAGATGCAAAGGCTACTGATCTGGCTAAATCAACCTCTTCTATGGCATGGAATCTCGGGCCTAGAATGACAAAGACTGGAATTATCTCAGGGCACTCTTGTTGAAAAGGTCACTAGTCTTCAACAAGATACATCTGACATCAAGTCTATGGTCTCGGAGATCTATCATGCCTTCAAAGGTCAAGTCGCTCCTTCTCCCTCAGTGTCACAACCAACTCTTGCCCTCACTGACACTGCGGCAACAGTTGAGGGGGAGAGAGTTGCTGAAGAGACTCCCTCTCACACTGAGGGGGAGCCAACTCAACCTGTATCTGCAACACCCATCTCATTCATCCCACCATCAGGAACACAAATCACAACAATACTCTTAGTGACTACAGCAACAACAACACCAATAATCACAACAACACCCCCACTGGTATCATCTTCTTCATCAGCTCAGGATAAAGGCAAAGCCAAAATGACCACACCTAAGCCTGAAAAAATCCTCTATGAAATACAAGGCAAAAAGTACAAGCTCAGTCCAGAACAGCTAACTGCATATATTGAAAAAGAAGAAAGACTCAAGAAACAGGTTGAGGAAGAGCAGAGAAGTAAGGATGCCTTGATTAATGAAGTTAATGAAGAAGCTGAAAAGATAGGGATTGATCCTAAACTTGTTGGAAAAGGACAAGTTGGCCAAAAGTTCAAAGATACTCAGTTTGCTGAAATGGCTGCTCTAAGAAAAAGACTTGATGAAAAGAACAAGAAGGCTGCTGCAATCAGGCAAGAAAGGATTGATCACTACAATTGGACCTTGACAAGCAAAAGGGCACCTAAAAAAATCACTGATGTAAAAATCATCCCCAGATCCAAATCATTGGCAATGAATGTCTATAAGGGGGATGATAAAAGGTATTTTGAGGTTCATGATCCCTTAAAGTTCACTGACTTTGGGATCACTAAACTTGATGAGCTTGGTCTCATTATCAAAAAGAAGCAGAATGCGGTGGTCAAAGAATTGATGAAATCCCTCAGCAAGCGTTATGAAAGACTAAGGGATGCACCAGCTCAGCTTGGGATATAGCCAGCTCTTACTGCAGCTCAAGGATCTCAACCTCAATCATCCCAAGGAAAAAGAAAAAAGGTTGAATCTAGCACGAAGCCAAGGTGCCTGGCTTTGACTGCAACAGGGAGCTGCCTGAAGGGGTTAAGTTTGTTAACTGCCTTGTTATTGAAGAGCCTGAAAGTGGAATCTTCTTCATTGATGTATATGGGAACCCAACATTTCAAAGGTGGAGTGATATAGATCAGGTAGGTGTAGCTACAATGCGGAGTTACATAACAGTGGCCTCTCAAATTCAGTCTCCTGCAAACATCGGGTTCTGTGCTGACTTAAATGCCAAAGTGAGAGAACACCCTGACAAAGCAAATCTACTCTCCAAGAAGCCAAAGCTTAAAGCACTAGGAATCTGCCTTGAATGACATCTTTGAATTATCTATCATTTCATCTTTTTTACTAGTGTTAGGAACTATGTAATATGATGAATAAACGATGTATGTTTTGTTAAAATATTCAGTGTTCCTTATTATGTTCATTAGTACATTCAGTGTAAGAGGAAGTCATTTGCTCACTTACACTGATCAAACACTTAGGCCATTTGTATATCCAAATAGGGGGAGATTGTTGGGTTCAGTAAATACCCAAACCCGTTAATCTAGGATTTGAATAGAAAATACCCTAAGTGTTTAGATCCTTAAATACTAACAAGTCACTGAGTGCATAGTCTCTCAGTGAGCTATCTTTGTAATACTCAGTACGAGATAAAGAAGAAGTCTCTCCTCTCAGTAAGGCAGAACTTAAGGGGTCAAGACTGAGTCAAGAAGAAGATAGTGGATTCAGTGAGTGATGACAATAACTCACTGAATCCCAAAACTCCTCACCAACTACAATCATTGAAGACAAACTGAAGAAGAAGACTGAAGGCTAAGAAAACTGAAGAATGAGCGGGACAAGGCGAGATAAGTTTGAACAAGATAAGATGAAGTCCTTATCAACCAAATTCAAACTTTCCCTGAATCGCTAACTACAAGGCTCAGTGTCATCACTGTCATCACTGACTAGAAGAAAGCAGTCTTGTCACTTACTCTAAATATCCAATGTAAACAGAGACAAAATACATCAGTATTGTGTCTTCTGTAACCTGTCAATTTGTCCTCTAGGATAGAGTTAAAAATCATACTTGTATAAATAGCATAAGAGATGGAGTGAAACATTTAAGCTTGTGCATTAATTGTAAAACACACACACAAGCAATCTTTCACTCCTCCAAATACAACTTTCTCCCTGAGATAGCTCAGTGGTTCTTGTGTAGTTGTGCTTAGACTTAGCCTAAGCTTCGTGAGGAGTTCACCATACTTGTCATTTCAATCCCAAGTACTGTTCAAGTACTTGGGTAATGTATTCTTTTTTATTCATTTTAATAAAGAATATAAACGTTGAAAATTACTCAGTGTGTTTTTACTTGCATTACTTCAGTCATTGTTCACAATTAGTTGTTTTAAATTGTTATAAACTGTTTTTAGCTACTTGTGAAATGGGAACAACAGTTTCTGATGATAATTAGAAACGTGTTTACTTAAATTTTCTTACTCTCTGGTTATCTTTTATTGGTCGGTTGAATTGTCACATCCTCATTCTAATTGGTGCATTTTATTCCGTGTTAGTCATAGGGGGGGTGCCTAATTCCCTAGTTCTATGAATCATAACTCTCCTCTAGAATATCCGGGGATCGCCAAGTACCGAAGTATCTCCCCCAAATACCCTATTATCCTTAAGCTACAAATCACACAATAAACACAACGATGGCCTAAGTGAACTCTTAAGCTTTTTGCTATTTAGGACGTTCAAGCTCCCATTAATTAAGGAAGAAGCCAGTTTTCCTTACTCTAGTGTCTACCAATTAAAACAAGAGACAACCTAACAATAATCAACAACTATGTTTCATTCGATCTAAGCAAACACTAGATTAATTTAGCTACACATGATAGATAAGCAAGAACACAAACAAACAATTGAACATAGATGAAACATGGTGATAGATTGGATATACAAACTTATCTTTGAGTGTACAAGAAGGTTTGGAACCCTAAAATATTGCCCAAGTCGGACTCTTAACGAACTAGGGTTTGCTCTCCAAAATAATGCACACCAAATACATAAAATTCAAAGTCTATATATAGATTTACACTTACAACAGTGCCGCCTTTTGATGGTGACGCCGTCTGATCGCCGTCATTAGGGTTTCGTTTTGTACAAGTCATCGTTGGGACGGCGTCAGGTGAGAAAATGTGACGCCGTCTGGCTTCATTATGGACGTCGTCTAGGAAGGATCTTGGCCGTCTGGTGAAGAAAGTAAGGGCAACGCCCTTCTTGAATAAGGTGTGACGCCGTCAGATGCTAAGACCAAAATATGACCTGAGCCGTCGCTTGAGACTTTTTGGAAAACCTTGTGAGCGACGGCATCGCCTTAGAGTTGGGACACCGTCAGGCTTGCAAAAAGCCTTGTAATCTTGACTTTGTCATTTTTTTCATGTTTTCGTTCCTTTTCGTCCAAAAATGCTTGATTCCGACAATTTGCTTCCAAAAGACTTAAAATATGAAAAGGAACGATTTTAAGCAGTAACAGATATTAAATGTAATGATTTAGGGCTTAAATGACCCCCTAAAAACGTATCTTTTAAATCCTTATCAAAATGCAACATACCTTTTAGTGTGTTGTGCTTCTCTTTCGCTGCTATCATTTTGCGTGCCATTATACTGTACCAAAGAAAGTTATCAACGAACACAAAAATTGGATAGCGAGAAAAGAAAAAGCACCATTTCTGATGCAACTTATTTTTAGATACAATTAAAAAAGTACTCCCTCCGTCTCATATTAAATGTCCAGTTTGGACTTTTTAAGTCTTTCTTATTTAACTTTGACCTTAAATATTTTGCTTGTGTTATATAGTATTTGGTAAATATTATACGCAGTGAAAATACATTTAAAACTTAATCTATTCATATATGTTGCATCAAATATTATATAACACAAACAAAAATATTCAAGATCAAAGTTGAGAAAGAAAGACTTGAAAAAGTCAAACTGGACATTTAATAAGGGACGGAGGGAGTAATAATGTATACTTTGATAACATATCAACATAGAGGACATATTATGTAAACTGTAAGTGTTCTTACTACATACATTTTTTTGACAAAGCTTAGCACTTTCTAATTTATTTATGAAATCTAAGTAAACAATGTTCTTTGTAGAATTAGGTGGGTGACCTTGCTGCTCCTTGATAAGTATCTTAAGACCATCAGTTGATGTAGCTCACGACAAAGCCACATATAACTGGCCATGACCAAACATCTATCGATCTTGTTTAATGACTGCTCTTAGCTCTTATTAATTGTCATAGCATAGCAAAGCCTAACTGGGAAATGCGTTCTTTTAAAAACAAAAGGTAAATCTTTATCATTGTGATTCAAAATAATCCGATGTATATAGACTTTGCAGCCTATTTGTGTTACATTGATGATTTCTGCTTGAATGATTCTTGGTAGCAGTTTAGTAACAATCATCCGAGTTTCATTGCAAAGGCCTGCCATTTGATTTATATTATGAAGCATCATGATTGAGGCACCAACTTATATTTCAAGGGCATGACGCGAAAAACCACATAAGTTAAGCAAGTTTAGATATTCATATTGTTAAAGAGCTTTTGTATATCCTTTCTCATTTGCATGATTGTGTCAGCACTAAATTTTTGGTTGTCCGGAGAGAATATCAAGTATAAGCCTGTTGATTTCATCTGTGGTTTCGTATTTAGGACAAACTATGGCTTTGTCAGCAAACATGGTTGCGCTTGGATTTTGGAGTATATCAGAGGTGTATATAGAATGAATTAGTTATGTGAGAGCATTATCATCATCTGGTATAAGATACTTATTTGGTGTATGTACCCAGTTCCTATCAATAGGATCATCCTTATCACTTTCACTAATGCGCCTGATAACATCAATGTATGTTATATTTACCTATCATTTATCCCACAATTATTGCTCATTTATTATGAGTTTATATTCGTATTGATATTTAATTGATTACTCTGGTCATTTTCAGTATTTATAGAGCAATTTTGGTAAAGACACGGAAAACAATGGGATTTGGAGCATAAGTGAAGAATATGTATGAAACTTGTAAAGTGCGTACTGTGTATCCACTTCTAAAGATACGTCGTATCAACACATAGAAGATATCACTAAGTATTGGTGAATTAGAAGACACACGGCGTATTAAACTCTGGCAATATGCCGTATTTGAAGCCCTACAATCAAAGCCCAATGTTAATGCAAATAAACTGTAAAAATGTTTATCTATATTTTACGGTCTTCTAATATTTTGTCGATAACAAACGTAAAATCATTTTAACGAAACAAATAAAATACGTAAAAGGTTTGAGCCAATAGTTTACTAACACGCTTATACTAAACATATTAAAACCATATCAAAACATGTTTAGTAAATAAGTTATATAAAACCAAAGACATTTTCATATAAACACTAAACAAGTAATATTGTTTACATCTTATAGAAATGCATATGTATAACAACTAGTATTTACATAATATGGAAATGTACATATATACTTTGTATATATGGAAATGACCCATAACCCATGATCCATTGACTAGGTACAATGAATGTTGTTGGGTAAAAACCAAAGTCCATAACCAATACCCATGGAGCTTGATCCATAACCCATGACCGATTGCATGACATCATGCATGAAGTCATGTTGGATATTATCCATTATCCATGATCCATGACCCAAAATCCATGACCCATGACCCAAGATCCATAACCCAATGTCTAGGTACATTGCATCTTGTTGGGTATCCATAATCTATTACCTATAACCAATGGTTCATAAACCATAACCCATAACCCAGTTTGCAACCCGAAATCCAGACTTAGCTGACCCAGTAGCCGGATCCCAAGGATTGCACTAGCTAGAGGGATCCGTGGGAACCGTGGGACAATAGACAATTTTTTCTATAAATAGTGAGCCATTTCTCTCTTTCTCAGTACCACTTTTACACATACTCTCTCTCTCAGTATTGTAACATCTCTAACCTTTGATCCAAAGGATCATTCTATGTAGTATTATGTTTGTGTGATTCTCTAGGTACCTTTTAAAGGCGAGATCACCACCTCTTGAAGATGTGCAAGCTCAAGGTCATGAGTTGCTAAGCTTTTTCATCATCAAGACCACTGAAGTGTATCTTGTTGATAGTTCTTTTCTCCCTCCATAGAAGTGTTGTGTAGAAGGCATTAGTGAAAGGTGCCGAAGGGTCGTGTCGAAGGCATTAGTGAAAGGTGTCAAGGGTGTACATTCGATATGGCGCATCGATGTACAAGATAGATAGTTTGGGTTAAAGGATATTGATATCCTTCTAGTGTTATAACAAGAAGTGTGTCTCCTTTGGGGTAGTTGTGTTGTGGTGTAGTGTTGGATAGTAGTTCCTCTTTTGTAATTGAACTCGGTATCTAGCCTTGTACTGGATAAGGTGTAGGCAACGTTGTGATAGGTATGGTTCTACCTCGTGGAAGAACTCGGTGTCTAGCCTAGTACCGGATAAAAAGTAGGCGACGTTGTGAAGGCTTCTCCGCCACATTAAGGAGCTTGTGTTGTGTAGTGCTTACGAACTCTTGAGTGGGGTACTCGAGGAGTGGAGTATGGCAACGAAGGTGTCCTTGCAGCCGAACCACTATAAATACTCGTGTCTTGGTTTTGTGTTTCCTTACTCTTTATCTTTACATTATTTACTTATATGCTTATCTATCATTATTCAACACACACATCAAATAGATTGACATAAGTCGATCTAAATAGTTTAAAACAAAGTGTTAATCGGTAAAACTATTCAACCCTCCCTTCTAGTTTTCCACAATTGGTATCAAAGCTTCGTTACCAAGTTTCTTAGAGTATATTGTACTTTAAAAACTTGATATGATTCGTGTATGTTTGAAAATTACAAATAAGGAAACTTTCTAAACACAAATACTATGTTTTAGGAATACTCTTGTTGGATGTTGATTAGATGACAACATTAATTTTCTTACATCTTATTTTGCCTTACAAAATGCACTAACCTCTCTTGTCATTTTGTTTAGTTAATCTCATAATAAGAGCGCTATCAGGATTCCTTGGTTATAAGATAACCTTTTTAAAAAGTTGTCTAAACTTATTACCAACTAGATCTCGAAGAAACTGGAGCTGTCCATTGATACAACCTATCAAATAACGGATACTTAAATTGCAATAGAGGTATGACTTTCATAAAACTTATCTCTAAGTAACATTAGCTAAGTATGAGTGTGCTTGCATTAAATGGAAACTTATATGTTCATGTTTCTTCTTTATTTATTTAAATATCCAAAACATATTTATGTGATATACGTGGCTTCATTAGAAAATCTTTGTGCATACGTGTTATCATCCGTCTAAACCTAGGTATATCAATATGTGTTGTCTTAACCTAATTCCTAAAAAACAAATCTCAAAAATTCCTCCTTCCCCATAAAATCCCCTCCGATCGTCAACTCTCACCAACAAACCCCATTTTTCAAATCTTTCACTTTCAAAATACCTCACATCCAAACTTCATCTTCTTCATCATCTCATTTTGAGAAATCAAAACCAAGAAAGATCTCCATCGTCATGGTTTACATCGCCCTCGTGCTCATCATCATCTCGCTCATCTCTCTCGTGTATCCCATAATCAAATTTTCTCATGGAGACATGTATTTTGTCTTATTGATCTACATTTGTATCATCTATCCGATCCTTTGTATTGCTTTAAGCATTGAAATGAAATATAATTAATGTCGTAGTTTATCTCGTTTATTTCTCGCATAATGTGGTCTTTTATTTTTTTTTCTCTTTCGCACATTTAAAACCTTGACATGTTTCGAAATCTTTAATGCATGCTTAAGAAGTAACATTGGCTAAAAACACATTTCACTTTATAACATATAAGTTGCAAAAATCGATTCTACATCAAAATCATTTTTCTATCAAAACTGCAGATCCCCGGATCCCTGAGTTTTAACTAGCCGAATCCCTTTTAAAAGGGAACCGCCAGAACCATGGATCTGCTGTCAGATACTCATGCAACATAAAAAAAAACTATTTCATAAAACTTACCATAAAAGGGAAAAACCTTACTATAATATTAAAACAAAGTGAGTTAAATGTCATTGTTAATAAAAATAGAATAGTCAATAAAAACGTTAGGAGATCATATCATTTCAAGAAGGATTAAACTGCTTAGAAGTATCACCAATCAAAAGCGTTCTCACTCTTGAAGTTTTACTATATTCTAACATACTCATGTAAAATATTCGTTCCATGTCTATAGTTTTCATCATGTCTCATGAGTATGACTTCAATCATCAACTCACTTATTTGTACATTCCAAATATATTTCTTGAGCCTAACACACCGGGCAATCATGTTGGTGGGTTCAACAATCTCGAAACTCGTCACTTTCATGAAGGACGTATTGTTGACTCACATCTAATCTTCCAAGAAGGTATCAACACTTCATTCCGCACCATAGGACTAGAAGGTCTTCTCGGAATCAGTGAGAAGATTTTTCCGCGGTTTATTTTGGAATTCTTCCGTCAAGTTGAACTCGTTCGTAACGAGGATCGTTCTCTCTCGCTATGGTTTTGGATCAAAAACCAAAAGTTTGTTTCAACTCTTGAGCAATTTGCTCACATTCTCCGAATTCCAAATTATGGACAATGTGCTTTCACCGAAGATTGGTCACTTGATTCTCTCTTTAACTATCAAGAAGAAAACAGTCCATATTGTTCATACATACCCTCTCCTCAAGTGATAACTCAACTTCTATGCACTCTTCAATCCAATTACTCAAATCCAAAAATATATTATACACATGATCTCTGAGATGAGCTCTACGTGAAAATGTTTGAAGTCTTACAGGAAATCATGAGATACTCCTCACATGTTGTGCTCACTTGATTTATTGTCTCGTAACTCAACAACCATACAATCTTGCCTACTTTTTCGCAAAGCGAATTTTAAACCTCCAAGGCAACATGGACAACCTAATTCCATATGAGATGTTCCTAACACGCCTTTATCATCATTGTGGAAAACTAGAAGGGGGGGTTGAATAGTTTTACCAATTTAAAACTTCCTTTTAAATATTTAGATCGACTTATGTCAATCTATTTGGTTGTATTATGTTGGACGTTGATAGATAGATATATAAACGTGTAATGAAAGATAAAGATTAAGAAGCACATCACCACGACACAAGTATTTATAGTGGTTCGGCTACAAGGACACCTTCCTTGCCCTACTCCACTCCAAGAGTCACCTACTCGAGTTAAGTAAGCACTACACCAACTCCTTATGGCGGAGAAGCCTTCACAACGTCGCTTAACCTTTTTCCGGTACAAAGCTAAATACCGAGTTCCTTCACACCAAGGCGAACCACACCTAACACAACGTCGCCTACCCTTTATACGGTGCTAGGCTAACCACTGATTTCTTTCACACCAAAGAGAACTAATCTTATCACAACGTCGCCTACCCTTTATTAGGTACTAGGCTAAGTACCTAGTTTCATTACTATGGAGGAACTACTACCCTTCACAACACAACACCTAATATCAAGGAGATCCACTCCTTGTTACAACACCATCAAGGATATCACCATCCTTGGAAATAAACAAATACTTATATGTATAACGATGCACCTCATCGATTATACGACCTAGGCATTCTTCCCAAATGCTACTTGATTTGATTCTTCGGCATCCTTCACTAATGCCTTTGACACAACGCTTGGCACCCTTCACTAATGCCTTCGTCTTGACACCTTTAGCATTCTTCACTAATGCTTTCATCTTGACACTTTCGGCATCCTTCACTAATGCCTTCAACCCAACATCTATGGAGAAAGAAAGAACTATCAACAAGAGAACCTTAGTTGTCTTGATGATGACGAAGCATGGCAACTCATGGACTTGAGCTTGCTCGTCTTCAAGAAGTGGTGATCTCGCCTTTAAGAAGAACCTAGAAGATCACACAAAAACATAAGACAAACTACATAGATCACTTGGATCTAAGGTTAGAGGGTTATAATACTTGGGGAAGTATGTGTGTGAAGTGGTGAGTAGAAAGGAAGAAATGGCTCTCTATTTATAGAGGAAATTCTCTACTGTTCCCCGGATCCCGCGGATCCCTCCCACCAGGGATCCGGCTAGCACAAAGCCAGGGATCCGTTGAACGCTCCTCTTTACCCATGGGTATTTTTTGTTATGGTTCATGGGTCATGGGTTATGGGTTGATCCATGGTTTTCTTTCTAGATACAATGAACTTGGTTAAGTGGTATATATAAAACCATGGGTTATGGGTCAATACCATTTGCTAGTTTTTACCCATTTTAGTATATACTTGTTTTTTACCCATTTTAGTATATACTTGTTTTTACCCATTTTACTATACTTAGTTTAAGTATATGCTAACCCAATATGTAAACACTAGTTGTTGTACATATGTATCTAAATCATAAAATGACTTATACTTGTTTTAGTGTTTTATATGAAAACGTAAGTGTGTTAGGAAACTATTGACTCAAACTATTTACGTATTCTTTTTGTTTCATTAAAATGATTTTACGTTTGTTATCGACAAAACATTAGAAGATCGTAAAATATAAATAAACGTTTTTACGGCTTATTTGTATTAATAATATCCCCCTTTTTGTTGATGACAAAACATAAAATTATTTTAAGAAAAAACTAAAATTCGTAGTAAGTTTGAATTAGTAGTTTTTACTTTCTTCTCCCCTTTTTGTCGAAATAAAAAGTGTTAAAAGAAACTAACACAATTTTTATAAGAGAAAAAAAATGCAAAGATGTAAAGAGAGCAAGTGAAGGAAATGGTACTTGTCTTAACTCCCCCTTGACGAGTCCATCCCTTTGAGAGGGCGTCAAGTACATGACATAAAATAAACTTATTGTGTTTGCAAATATATTTGCAAATGGTTCGTCTAAGTGACGAAAATGTGCTCCCCCTAGAAGATTGCAAAGTTGCAATGAGGTGTCATGAAGTGTAATCCAAAATCGGATTAAGTTGCAAATGTTTTTGCAATATCGTTTGACACAAAGCTCCCCCTAGCTTTATGGTGTCAAAATCTTCATGTGTATTTTAAAAATCTACAAAGTACAACGCACAAAATAATCATAGCATATAAATGTTCATTCAATAAAACAAGAGATAACCAAACAAATCTCTAAAACTAAGAGAATGAACTAGAACATACAAGTACCACTAAATACTAACTAGTTACTAGACTTAAGACGCTACAATGTGCTTGAGTCTAGGGATGAGTGGACTTGTTGATTTGATCCAACTTTGCAAGAAGATGATTAAACATGAAATGTATCTCATTTCGTGCTTCTTGAACAAGTCCTTGAGTTTTTAGACAATTTGGACAATTATTGTCTTGGTTTGGACCCGGAGGGAAATGGATATTTTGAGGAGGCTCTATGTGTGATTGTGGGTGATTGTGGGTCTTCATTTTGAGAAGTAGAAAGAGGTTTTAAAAATGAGGGTGGTAATGGAACTTCTTTCATATGATCAAGGTTGTTCTTTGTCTCCCATGATGGGCTAGTTGGTGTTGTTGGTGGTTCCCTATTTAATGAAAAGTTTGGTGAATGGGAGGTTCTTGGTGGTGAATAATCCGATGAGTAGATGTTTGGGTGAGGGAGAGGCTCATTAAAGGAGTGTAGTCCATGCTTGATGAATGAGGGTTGTGATGGCTTGCTAGAACTAGTCATGTTTGGTTTTGAACTAGATGATCCTTTTTTCTAGTCCGAAAGGTTTGATGCTAATCCTTGCGGTTCTGTTAGCCTTTGTTGGATGAGTTTGATGAGATGGGGTTCTAGTATCATTATCTCTAATTGGGGATGTTTCGGTGGAAGAGATTTCATGGATCATTTGACCCTTTCTTTTGGATGATCCTAAGGTTGAGGAGTTGTTGCTAAGAGTCTTAGTCATGGTGATGATGATGCTAATGTGAGCTTCTAATTGCTGATTTTTGAAAGGTGAGTGAGGATGGTGCCTTAAACCTAAGGTTGTTTGGTTTATAAAGGATAATTTGAATTAGGAAATTAAATTCTTGGCCACTTAGAGGACTAAGCATGCTCTTAAGGTTTTGATCAGCTCTAGGAGGATAATAAATGAATGCTAAAAGTGGTTAGAGAACCAAAAGGTGAATTAAAATTGAATATGGATGATTGAGGCTTTCGTAGCTACTGATCCCGGATCCTCTCGGCAGGATCCGCCTGGTTAAAGACCAGGGATCCGGCTACCAGACAGGTTTTAGGTGAGATGATTATGCTTTTGTAAGGTTTATTATCAACGGATTTTGAGGTTTTGAATTAATTTTGAAGTCTTTAGCTGTCGGATATCTCAAATCCTCAACCATAATAAGTGATGGTGCTTAATGATGGTTTTGGGCAAGAAAATTGACTTTGGGTAGTCTAACTATATGTTTGACAAGGATATCATTTAATTTGATATGGAGAAATGGTGGTAACCAGTCCTAGAAGTCAGATAATGTCCTAAGAGGAATTTACTAAAGTCTTTAAAAATAAAAAGAAATGAAAAACTATTTTTGAGCCTAATTTTGAGTCAAATATGATTGAGATCAATTTGCTAAAAATTGAATGATAAACCAAACTAAGTGCTATCAAACGTGATAGATAATGTGTGAGTGTTGGAGCGGAATTATGGTGAGTTTTGACTAGTTGATAAATCAAAAATATTTCGAAAATATATCCTAGATAAGCCATGGATGAGAGTGAGGTTTTCAACTATTTGAGGAAGACTTAGTTGGCTTTAGTATCTTATGTTTGACTCGTGTGAGGTGATCTAGTAGACTATTTTGATGTAGGCAAATCTGTATTGCTTATCAGATGCCACGGATCTCACGGTTCCCTTTTGGGAGGGATCCTGCTAGTTCAAATGCTGGGATCCGCCAACTGCAGATCAGAAGGCTTTCAGCAAATGTGCAAATTTGCACTTCTTAGTAAATGCTTCTCCTAGTTGTTTCTATGGGGACTAAATGCAAGAACACAACTACTATAATGTATAGCAAAGTAGGAAGAGCTAAAATTCCTAGAATGAGTGACGACGACCACTCAAGGGGTCGTAAAATCTCTTTTTTCAAATACCTAAGTTAGAGTTGTTTAGTGCCAAGATATGGCGATACCTACATACTACGAGCATAGTTTAAAGTGTTACAAACCATTGTTTGAAATTGTTCATCATACACTTGGGTCCTAAGATCTTACCTCTCTTCTCCTTCCCATCTCGTCTTCACCCGTCCTCCACTCTACCTCTTTTTCTTCAAGAAGTTGGCAAAGCACTTGAAGATTCCCTTGGTTTGTTGCCATTCGGGTGATGCACCAGGAACATCCGGCAATTGGTTGATATATTCCAAGGGGTCGAGTTCGGTATTTCCGAGTGGGTTGCTACTTCCTTCACCTTCTCTTGGTCTCTCCTTTTCTTTCGAGGAATCCGTGGGTGGGTGAGGCCTCTTGCCATCTACCATAAACCTCGTGGTTCTTCCCTCGGTCAATGGTACCATAACCTTGTTGCAAAAGCTATGGTCATAGGTTTGTGGAGAAGGATCTAATGCAAAGATGAATTTAACAAGACGGGTTAGGAGCATTGCATACGGGAGCACCATCTTGTCCATGCTTCTTACACTTGCCATTCTCTTGACCATGTAGTAGGCAATGTTGAAGCGTTACTCGGTCACTAGACAATAGATCATGAAGCTTAGACATGCGTTGGGGTGATCCTTGTTTCCTACTAGACACACCACATTCTCCCTTATCACATCTTCTCATTTTCTATACAACGGTACGCGTCTCCAGAGATCCATTTGGAAAGGATCCCTATAGATCACTTTTGACTTCCTAGTATCCCTTGATGGGTATGCTCTTGGCATAAACACGGTGTCCCTTACCGTGGTTGCTTCCGGGATTGTTGCGTGATAAATGTCATGATGATCAACCATAGAGTGTATCTCCTCCAACGACCACTCATTAGAATACATGCAAACACCATCATATGGAACCCCTATTATTCTTCCAAGCTCCTCAAGTGAAAGAGTGTACTCATGTCCATTTATGGTGAATTCAATTGAGATGGACCCATCATCATTTCTAATTAAACCCATAGTCTTGTAGAACTCAAGCACAAAGACCGGGCACATTTGCTCGTTTATATCCAATAAACAATCAAACCCAATAGTTCTAAATAATTCCCTCATGTCGGTATTTGCAAGAAATGATGGATCAACAACTCTACCTTCATTAAAGAGTCTCCTTTCAAGCAACTTAAAGGCTTTCCTATCGTCTGGACTTAATCCATTTTTCCTATGGTACATGGGTATGTAGTGACCGGTGTCTTGGTAATCTTGTTGCTTGTTGCTTGGCATGATGTTCCTAAACAACACAACCACAATGTGGTGTTAATTGTGAATAGTAACCTAGAGGGTTTGATCACAATTTTTCTCTCATCATCTTTGTTAAGTTTAAGAAATGTGTTTAATTTGTATTAACAATGTTAATTCTTTGATTTAGATTATCTTAGAAAACAATGTGGTGACAAATTATGGTAAACCCATTTGAACCCAACTCTTAAAGATGAAGAAATTGTAATCTTAGAAATCAAGGAATTAAATTAACAATGTAGTGAAGATTGTACTTACATAAGTGATTGTTAAACTTGAGAGGAATGATCAAATTGCTCCTATGAACAAGCACTGAAGTTTTTTCGTGAGTCTTTGAGGTGAGTATAATTGTGGAACATCCACAGTGATCATTCTTGAGCATCTATCGTCTTCGTTGCACGGATCCCGGATCCCTCTCATTTGGGATCCGGCTAGTATAAACGAAGGGATTCGGCATGACAGCAAAAGTCAGCTCAAACATTCCTTGATAACTTTGGTTTGGGAGTTCTAAAACGCCTAGTGTTTTAACTTTAAGGCTCAAAAAATTTGTGGTTTGTGGTTTTGAAGATTTAATACTATTCCTATTAGACGAGGTTTCCTTTTTAAGAATTAATCATAATTCTTTGGAAGCTTTTCAAACATTATAATAAAATCCCATTTATCATAATATAAGAAGTTTCACATGGATATTTATTGACATGGATGAAGTGTCAATAAATCCTTTGTGATGACTAATGATTGAGGTTATCGAATAACCAAGAAATCATTATTACGAGTTGGTAATGTAGTCTATACAAATTAGTCGAAGAATACTATTTTGATGATGACTATAATATGAATAACTACTTGAACAATTACTAATGAATCATGAAACTAAGATTTTAATAATAAAAATAAAAATAAGTAATTGACAATCATACCTTTGCTAAATATTCTTTTTAAGAAAAGAAGTATTTAGATGTTTTTGTGATCTTCTTGGAATCTCCAGATTTATGTTGTGAGAATACTAAACATTCATTTTGCGAAAAGAAATATTTAGATAGATTCTTTATGATCTTCTTGGTAACTCCAAATCCAAGTATGGATAATGCTTAACAAAAGAAATATTAGAGCATTCTATCATTGTCCAACAATAAACAATATAATGATTTTTATTTTTAAAATATGACAAAAAAAATAATCCTTCTTTGTAGTTTTCAAACATACATGAATCGTATCAAGTTTTTAAAGTACAACATACTCTAAGAAACTTGGTAACGAAGCTCTGATGCCAATTGTGGAAAACTAGAAGGGGGGGGGTTGAATAGTTTTACCAATTTAAAACTTCCTTTTAAATATTTAGATCGACTTATGTCAATCTATTTGGTTGTTTTATGTTGGACGTTGATAGATAGATATATAAACGTGTAACGAAAGATAAAGAGTAAGAAGCACATCACCACGACACAAGTATTTATAGTGGTTCGGCTACAAGGACACCTTCCTTGCCCGACTCCACTCCCCGAGTCACCTACTCGAGAGTTCGTAAGCACTACACTAACTCCTTGTGGCGGAGAAGCCTTCACAACGTCGCTTAACCTTTTTCCGGTACAAAGCTAAATAACGAGTTCCTTCACACCAAGGCGAAGCACACCTAACACAACGTCGCCTACCCTTTATACGGTGCTAGGCTAACCACCGAGTTCTTTCACACCAAGGAGAACTAATCCTATCACAACGTCGCCTACCCTTTATTAGGTACTAGGCTAAGTAACTAGTTCCATTACTATGGAGGAACTACTACCCTTCACAACACAACACCTAATATCGAGGAGATCCACTCCTTGTTACAACACCATCAAGGATATCACCATCCTTGGAAATAAACAAATACTTATATGTATAACGATGCACCTCATCGATTATACGACCTAGGCATTCTTCCCAAATGCTACTTGATTTGATTCTTCGGAATCCTTCACTAATGTCTTTGACACAACGCTTGGCACCCTTCACTAATGCCTTCGTCTTGACACCTTTAGCATTCTTCACTAATGCTTTCATCTTGACACTTTCGGCATCCTTCACTAATGCCTTCAACCCAACATCTATGGAGAAAGAAAGAACTATCAACAAGAGAACCTTAGTTGTCTTGATGATGACGAAGCATGGCAACTCATGGACTTGAGCTTGCTCGTCTTCAAGAAGTGGTGATCTCGCCTTTAAGAGGAACCTAGAAGATCACACAAAAACAATGAACTTGGTTAAGTGGTATATATAAAACCATGGGTTATGGGTCAATACCATTTGCTAGTTTTTACCCATTTTAGTATATACTTGTTTTTTACCCATTTTAGTATATACTTGTTTTTACCCATTTTAGTATACTTAGTTTAAGTATATGCTAACCCAATATGTAAACACTAGTTGTTGTACATATGTATCTAAATCATAAAATCACTTATACTTGTTTTAGTGTTTTATGTGAAAACGTAAGTGTGTTAGGAAACTATTGACTCAAACTATTTACGTATTCTTTTTGTTTCATTAAAATGATTTTACGTTTGTTATCGACAAAACATTAGAAGATCGTAAAATATAAATAAACTTTTTTACGGCTTATTTGTATTAACAATCATGTCGTGTACTATCACCCTCAATTACAAAGTCCTCAATATATACTTGCGAACAAAATGATGGAACCTTTGAACACATCTCTCATCACTTCGTTCTTCGTTCCTAAATCATCAACTACTTACAACCCACTCGACGATCCATCAAACGAAAATGCATGAGAAAATTAGTCTTTTCTTTAATAGAATCAATCCTTAGGATTTGTCTTTTATCTACCTTTGTAACTTGATTATACCTATGAAATAAATAGTTTGATGTTCTTACATGCCATTCTTACCATGTCTTACTTGTATATATGTATAGTTACAATGGAAATAATTAGTTTCAAAACTCGAAACCAAGAACAAAATATTGCACGTTCACTGTTGAGTAATTTGTCCCAGATGCCGGATCCCTGGCTTATAACTAGCCGGATCCCTCAAGTGAGAGATCCGTGGGATCCGGGCAAACAATAAAGTTATTTTGTCACCCTCACATCAATCCAACCATCCAGACCTTATTAGATCAGTAAAACATGATACACTATGATCACTTAAGTCTTCCTCAAACTCAGTTGATCTCACATTCACTCATGGATGACTCAAGATCACATTCAAGGTGTTTTTGATTTATCACTTTTTCAAAACTCACAACATTTCCGCTCCAATGTTCACACATTGTCCCTCTCATCTTAAAACACCTAGTTTGATATTTCTCTCAATTTTAAAAAATAGATTTTAGTCATCTTTATCTCAAAATAGGCTAATAAATAGTTTTTTATTTCTTATAATTTTTAAAGAATTTTCTAAATTTTCCTTAGATCATCATCTGATCTCTAGGATCATTTGGCTCCACTTGACACACTCAAAATTCTTAGTGTCGTCTTTGATCACCCATTGGTGTTCATAAAAACTCCATTTTTTCTATAAAAGACATCATTAGCTACCCTCACTCATTGCACTTGATCATTTAAGTCTCATATCATTTAAGACACCTGACGAGACTGAAACACTCAAGATGTGTAGGTACTAGACCTTACAAAAACATCATCCTTCTTTTCCTTGGCTTCTGAGAGCCAGATCCCTAGTTTTAGCCTAAACGGATCCCTCATATGAGGGATCTGTTGGAACCGGCTGCACAAACTAAGCTATTCCTACTTAAGACAATCATTTCAAACCTTCTTTGTTAATTTAAACACTCCACATTGTCTTAAATGACTTCCGAGATCAGTACAGCTCTGTAGGTCAATTTTGTGCATGCAAATCATTGCAATTTGAAAGATTTTAGTGGCTTAGCCTTTAATTCACTTACCAAATCTTTCTTTTTATAAACCTCTTTGTTAGAACTTCCTAATCACCATTCACACACTTGTTCTCAGTAGCTAAAACTCTCTTTTCACACCTTCTCTTTATACCATTTCACCATGAGGAAAGCCCCTAGTGTTAACTCATCTACTAAAGGACCTCCCAAGAAATTTGCTTGGGTTGTTCACGAAATCTCTTCAACCGAATCATCACCCGTTAAAGCCTTAAACACTAGAACACACCCTCACAACCAACTCTACCAATCAAACCAATTCCCAAAAGGATTATTCCGACAAGACAGCCCTTGCCAAACACTACTATACCTCTTAAACCAAACACCCCTACTTCCACTAAACCATCACCTCTAGTACCTAGAGCTATCTCTTTCACCACTCCACTCTCATCTCCACATCTTTACAATTTAGAGGACTTGCTTCCAAGGCAATCTCATCCACCACCATTGCCAACATTTTCCTCAATTGAGAAAATGGTACAACACCAACCTTCTCACAAAAACTTTGGTATTGAAACAACACTAGCACCCGTATCCTTCTCTCCATCACCCTCAAATGGTCCATTTTGTATTATGAGGAATCAACAAAATCAACAACCGGATCACATGGAAGTAGATACCTCTCTACCACCATTATCAACACATATTCCACCACCTTCATCCTTAGTTGAACCACCTCCAACCTTATCAAACGTGCCTCCACAAATCCCTCCATCCTTTGTGAAACCTCCACCTTCTTAATCTAACCTTACACCTCAAACCACTCTATTCCTACCACCACCATTCCCTAGCCATGACAAAGATTGTTATCATTGTTAACATGTTGAAGGCTTAGTACATGAAGTACGCGACGAGCTACGTTTCATGTTCTATCACCTCCTCGAACGTTTTGATGAGGTCAATGATGGGCTCCATCGGGGTTTTAAATTTATATGCAAGAATTACCGGTTAACTAGGAACACATTCGGGCAAGTATACCCTAGTCGAGTTGTAGTATAGGTTATGGTAAATCAAGGTCGTCCCAAGAGACTTGGTTGCACTACAAGTGTCGTTTGTTTGTTTAAGCAAGTAACAAGTTGATGGTTATGATTGTCACATATCAAACCAACAAGAAAAGCAATATAAGAACAATCAAGTATCAAGACATTCATGGTCATTTCAATCAAACAAAAAATCTCAACAATCATATCAATAACAAACATATTGAAATATAAAAGTAACAAGGTTTACCCAAAGTAAGATTACATAAGGCAAGGGTGAAGGATTATAGCAACCTTCAAGCCTCCAATCAACTACAATAGTTCTACCAAGCCGGAAAATGATGTCCAAATGCCTTCAACAACCCTTGAGCATAATACACGAATTTGGCAGAGGTTTGTGCTCTTTTGGGGAAGATAAGTTGGTGGAAATTCGTCCTTAAGGGTGGAGGCTAAAATTTCACACAAGTTGGGATAGGATAGTTGGTGGAAATACGTCCTTAAGGGTGGAGGCTCGAATTTCACACCTAGAGATGGAGTGGTGGGTGAAAGGGATGAGAAGGATGGAGAAGGGATGATGAAAACATACACAAATGAGGTCTATTTATACTACTCTCAAGGCTAGGGTATTCAATGCTCAACTTGGCCTCCAAGGAGCTTGGAAGGGACTAGAATACATGTAGGAAGAACCTAGAATTGTTTGGAACAAGTTTGGAGTCTTAGTAATGAAGAAATGGTCGTCAGGCTTCCCAACCGATTCGGTTGGTCTTGACTGCTTTCTCCAACCGTTTCGTTCTTGGGGCCCGACCGAACGTTGGAGCCTTTTGACAGAAATTGACAAACTCCAAAGTTGTAGATCTTTCTCTTAACTTTCCGTGGCCATGAACCGGGGGTCAAACGGAGTTCGTATGCAAAAGTTATGGCCAAAATGGTGAAGGTGTGTCGGGAACAATGAGGCTTCCAATATGTCTTCGTTTTAGCTTCTTTTCTTCATTTCTTTCTCGTTTTCTTTCATGAACTTTATTCTTGAGTCTTTGGACCACTAACTTGATTACTTTATCTTCTCGAATATACTCCACAAGTCTTGCTTTTGTCGGGAATTCTTCGTATATGGAGAAATCTTCGTATTTTACTTCTTTTTCCGTGTTTTTCTCCACTTTCCTGCACTTGGCTACAAATGAACTAGCAAACGCACTTTTGTACGATTAAGTAACAAAATCATATGATTATAGCCACATAACATACATAAAATCACGGATAACGCTACTAAAAAAATGCACAATTTGAGCGTTATCAAATTCCCCCACACTTAAACTTTGCTTATCCTCAAGCAAATCTAAGAAAAGAAAAATTAAACTACATACCTAAATGACAAAATAAAAAGAAATTTTTTGAAAATTTGCATACTTTTGGGTTTTATTTTATTTTATTTTTTTTAAACATATTAAAATAAGCGAAAAATGAGCGCAAACTCCCCCACACTTAAGGGTTTGCTTGCCCCCAAGCAAATCTAGAAATTAAGAAAAATAAATCCCACATGGTGCATGAAATATGATTAATAAAAATATGATGCAAATCTATCAAGTACAAGTACAAGATAAGATTCATCGTTTTAAGCTTTAAGTGAAAAATCGAGATGTTTGACAATACCCCAAGGATTCTCTTGCTTGATAACATGGCTAAGCACCTCACAAAAAGGAACGGATGTATAATTCACTCAACACTCAATGTATTTAGTGGTGGATAGTATTAAGGAATATTACACTTATATTGCTCAGTCATGATCTAAATATTACCATAGGCTTGTACAAGAAACAAAACTCCACCGACATGGCATAAGCACCAAGTGTAAACATCTAAAGAGGGATTTTATTCGGGTTTGGCTTAAGGGGTTAACCAGGCTTATGTTGAAATATTTCATACAAGAATATAATAGATCGCTGGCACGTATTCTTATTTAAGTCAAACAACGGATGGTCACTAGAGTATACCTTGGAACGCTGGCGCATTATTCGCATAACGGATGGTCACCAAAATATGCACTAGATCGCTGGCGCATCATTTGATCCTTCAAGAACCGGATGGTCACTAAAAATTTTCACGTACTTCATATTTTCACAAAGCCAAAAGGGAAGGGGTAAGGCATGGGAATATTTATGAAATTGGTGTTAAAAGAAAAATAAAGTCAAATCTAATACCCATGTTGCTAGTCACCAAACAATCTGCAATCCCGAAAATGATTATAGTTACTAACTTCTCTTCACATATCGACCACCAAATACATATATCACGTCTTGGCACATTAGCTAATCGATATCTCAAACATACTTCCTCTTCCTTCATCTACATAATAATATTTCACATTGTCATCACATCTATATATTTTTTTCTTTTTTTTTCGATGACTTATTCTTTTTTTTCATTTTTTTTATATATTTTTTTTCATACATCACATCTCCCCCACACTTCGTATAAGCATACACCACAAAAATACAAACAAGAAGCTGCAGTCCTCATCTTTGTCGGAATGGCACACACGATTGACAAAGTGCGGATAACTCATAATCATCAAAAACAATCCAACATACCAAGCAACTAGCAACCAACCATTTAGACTATGACAAGGGGAAGACTAAGGTTTAAAGTGTAAAATATCTTTGTATTTTTCTGGATTTAACAAAGAGAAAAGAATGGCTCAGAGGGTGTACTAAGGGAATCTAGCGCTAAAGAATGAGCGCTAACAAATGGGTCCATGTGGGTGGTTAACTAACCGATGTGGTTAGTTAATATATCATTAGATATAAAATGGAAGGCCATTTGGTTTTTATTCCTAAAGGTGCCTCTTTATCACATGAATACACTTATATCACACGAATGTGATCTTACTGCGGTCTGGTAATGATTTACAAGTACAAGTTCTATAATAAATAAAATCACCTAAGACACTCATAGCAAAAGATCCAAGCATAAAAGATGCATGCTATATAAAACAGGCTCAAATCCTCACAATTTAGTGGAAGGGCTATAAAATGTGCTAGCAAATGTCATCGATCCCAGAATGGATTGCAATATTAATCAGGACACATCTCGAATTTTTCAAAAAATACCGATTTCACCAGTGGGCTGATCCAGGACACATCTATACATATATACAGAGAACCCAAAAAATAAATCAAAGCATCGCATCTAGAAATAAATATCAAAATATTAAATAGGAATTCAATATAAAAAATAACAAAAGTTCAATCTTACATACGAGCATGATTATGTTATTTAATAACTGAAAATCATATGAACATGATTTTTCACTGATTTGGAAGAATGGAAATCAAGAATTTTATTAACTCCGATCTCGATTTTATTTTCGTTGATGGAACCCCACTTTTAATTTGAATCAGACGTTTTTGTTATTTGGGGGATTTGAATTTGGAAATGCCGATTGAAATGGGGAACATTAAAGAGGAAATGATTTTGGAGCGATTGTGTAGGGTGTCTGTTTTGATAGTTTGTTTTGTGGGAAGATTGAAACTGTTTGTATGCTATATTGGTTTGGAAATTCAATATGTATCACAACTTGTGTGATGTCCCAACGGTTGAAGCAATTGTTTGTCAACGTCAAAACCCGAGTTCGAACCTTGCAAGTTACAATTTTTTTACTAATTTAACTGGGAATAGTGCCATGTAATCATTTCCATGTCATCATTAGTGTGCCTAATCAGCATTAATGATGTGTCATACTTATTCCCATATATATGTATAGATAAGCGTGAAAACAACTAGATCATAAGGGCAAACAAGTTCACAAAATTTTAAAAATTGGCCCAAACATTTGGAAATTTAAAAACTAGTTTCGCTTTTCTCAATAATATTTCCCCTCATACTTAAGTTAAGCACACAAAAGAAAAATAACTTAATGACTATAAAAAATATTGCTATTATATTACTACTACGAGATTTTTTTGAAAAATAATCTAGTTACGACTTTTTTTTTTTATTCTTTTTTTTTCTTTTCTTTTTTTTTATTTTAAAATTTTTTTATTTTATTTTTAAAAAACCAAACATGACTTATTCTTGTCCCACGAGTTCTCGGTAGCTCCATTGAAACGCAAAAAGAAGCGGAGAAGTAGGTCAGCGCGAAGCATATTAAAAACCCAACTTCTTTAGGGAATCAGGGAGACCCGCCTTATACCTCTCACACAGTTTGTTTACAATGGGTGAGCCTTACTTTCTAGGGACTTAAAAAAAATCAGTTTTAAAAAAATCTACCAAAAGACTAACAAGGAAAAAAAAAGGAAACAAAATAAACTAATTGTGAAAACTTCAAAGCATGTAAAGATAGGGAAAATTAAAATAATAAGTCTAAGAGAAACGAAACTTCCCGAGCTAAACATCACGATCAAACTCCATATGATAAGGTGCTAAGCAAACGCTAGCATAAGCGTGTGAGATCAATCGATTTCTCTTTCAACCAAACATGTCCAATCAAGAGTGTAAGGTTCACGATCCAACCAATCCTTCCTCCAAGAGCTTATTAAATCTGCAAAAATAAACTAAACTACAAAAAATGCGTAAAATCCTAAAACTCACTTTCGTAGGCATCACGGTTGCATTTAGCGCTTGCATCAAGCCTTTAAACCCCTCGGTGGCCCGAGTGGACGTGTTATAGTCTCGTGAGGGTTTCCAGCGAACATACCCACAAAGTTCGAAACACTTTTATTTTTAAAAAACATGTACTTATTTATTCACAACGTACTAAAAATTAACAAAAGTTAAAAATATAAAAAAAAATGACTTTTTTTTTTTACGATTGGTCCAACCGAATCGGTTACGGGGTGTAACCGATCGGTTGGAATGAACCAAAAGTGACCAACCTTCCAGCCGATCCGGTTACGGGGGGTGACCGATCGGTTGGAAGATATTTTCCTTTTTTTTTTTTTTGCGACTCTTAAATGAAAAAAATATTTACCGAGAGCTCCAACCGGATCGGTTGGGATTCCAACCGATTCGGTTAGAGTTGTTTGGGTGGTTTTGGTGGTTTTTTCACAAGAACTTTTGAAAACACTTAGAAAGCAAACTCTGAAACGAGCATTTTAGAACACAAGAAACGAAATCCCAACATCAAAAACTTGATTTTGATCCACAGATCATTTAAGCAATTATGAGAAATGGGAGATTTTAAGAAAAAGACAAGCATTCAAGCAAACATCATGAGCAAACATTAAGAGCAATTAAACAAGAGCAAAGAAACAATCATTCATGAGCAAGAGCAATTTAGCATTCGAACAAACAAGCAAACAAACGAACACCTAAGAACAAAAACCAAATCCCCGGCAACGGCGCCAAAAACTTGATGGGCTCCATCGAGGTTTTAAATTTATATGCAAGAATTACCGATTAACTAGGAACACATTCGGGCAAGTATACCCTAGTCGAGTTGTAGTATAGGTTATGGTGAATCAAGGTCGTCCCAAGAGACTTGGTTGCACTACAAGTGTCGTTTTTTTGTTTAAGCAAGTAACAAGTTGATGGTTATGATTGTCACATATCAAACCAACAAGAAAAGCAATATAAGAACAATCAAGTATCAAGACATTCATGGTCATTTCAATCAAACACAAAATCTCAACAATCATATCAATAACAAACATATTGAAATATAAAAGTAACAAGGTTTACCCAAAGTAAGATTACATAAGGCAAGGGTGAAGGATTATAGCAACCTTCAAGCCTCCAATCAACTACAATAGTTCTACCAAGCCGGAAAATGATGTCCAAATGCCTTCAACAACCCTTGAGCATAATACACGAATTTGGCAGAGGTTTGTGCTCTTTTGGGGAAGATAAGTTGGTGGAAATTCGTCCTTAAGGGTGGAGGCTAAAATTTCACACAAGTTGGGATAGGATAGTTGGTGGAAATACGTCCTTAAGGGTGGAGGCTCGAATTTCACACCTAGAGATGGAGTGGTGGGTGAAAGGGATGAGAATGATGGAGAAGGGATGATGAAAACATACACAAATGAGGTCTATTTATACTACTCTCAAGGCTAGGGGTATTCAATGCTCAACTTGGCCTCCAAGGAGCTTGGAAGGGACTAGAATACATGTAGGAAGAACCTAGAATTGTTTGGAACAAGTTTGGAGTCTTAGTAATGAAGAAATGGCTGTCCAGGGCTTCCCAACCGATTCGGTTGGGCTCCAACCGTTTTGGTTGGTCTTCTTGACTGCTCTCCAACCGTTTCGGTTGCGGGGCCCGACCGAACGGTTGGAGCCTTTTGACAGAAACTGACAAACTCCAAAGTTGTAGATCTTTCTCTTAGTTTTCCATGGGCGCGAACCGGGGGTCAAACGGAGTTCGTATGCAAAAGTTATGGCCAAAATGGTGAAGGTGTGTCGGGAACAACGAGGCTTCCAATATGTCTTTGTTTTAGCTTCTTTTCTTCATTTCTTTCTCGTTTTCCTTCATGAACTTTATTCTTGAGTCTTTGGACCACTAACTTGATTACTTTATTTTCTCGAATATACTCTACAAGTCTTGCTTTTGTCGGGAATTCTTCGTATATGGAAAAATCTTCGTATTTTACTTCTTTTTCCGTCTTTTTCTCCACTTTCCTGCACTTGGCTACAAATGAGCTAGCAAACGCACTTTTGTACGATTAAGTAACAAAATCATATGATTATAGCCAAATAACATACATAAAAGCACGGATAACGCTACTAAAAACATGCACAATTTGAGCGTTATCAGTCAACAAATCTAATCATCCCTAAGCATAGGAATTCAAGTGGTGTTCTCATCTTAGGCGTAACTTAGACTTGTTAGGAATCATACTTCGTGTTTGGATCATTTTCTTAGTTTTAGAGTTATGTACATCATTTCTCTTGTTTTATTGAATAAAATTACATGTTGTGTGCTATATGGTTATGAGAATATGTTTGGTGCTATAATACATAACTCATTTTGATGCTTACCTCACTTTTCGCATCTACATTGCTGCTAGTAAAGTGCATGTACACAGTTCCCTCATTTTTGCCTAGACGGATCCCTTACAGGGATGATCCGTGGGATCCGTGCAACAGAAGCACATTTTATCACTAATATGAATCTCATTTGCAGGAAATTATGCACTATATACTTGTTTTCTAACCTTTGTTTTGTATATTTTCAAAATACAAATGAAGACTTTGACACCCTCAACAAGGGGGAGCTTTTCGTCAAAGCAAAGCAATTACAAAAATGCTTGGAATACTTTCACTTAGGATTTCTTTACTACTTGACATCCTCCTTAAAAGGGAGCACTCGTCAAGGGGAGCATTTCGTCAAAGACGAAACCATTTGCAAACATAATTGCAACACACTCGCTTAGACTTCCTAATTACTTGGTGCCCTCAACAAAAGGAAGCATCCGTCAAGGGGGAGCTAAGACGAGAATCCTTCTCTCATCTTACTCTCTATTTTTTATATTGATACTTTTCACACGTTTTTCTCAAAACAATGTGTTAGTTTCTTTTGGACGCTCTTTTTGTTTCGACAAAATGGGGGAGAAGAGAGTAAAAACTCAAATTCAATTTTTTACGAATTTTATTTTCTTCTTAAAATAATCTTATGTTTTGTCATCAACAAAAAAGGGGAGATTGTTAATACAAATAAACTATAAAAACGTTTATTTATATTTTACGATCTTCTAATGTTTTGTCGATAACAAACGTAAAATCATTTTAACGAAACAAATAAAATACCTAAAAGGTTTGAGCCAATAGTTTACTAACACACTTATACTGAACATATTAAAACCATATCAAAACATGTTTAGTAAATAAGTTATATAAAACCAAAGACATTTTCATATAAACACTAAAAAAGTAATATTTGTTTACATCTTATAGAAATGCATATGTATAACAACTAGTATTTACATAATACGGAAATACACATATATACTTTGTATATATTGTAATGTTTAATATAATGGGTAAAAACCAAAGTCCATAACACATGATCCATTGACTAGGTACAATGAATGTTGTTGGGTAAAAACCAAAGTCCATAACCCATACCCATGGAGCTTGATCCACAACCCATGACCCATTGCATGACATCATGCATGAAGTCATGTTGGGTATTATCCATGATCCATGACACAAAATCCATGACCCAAGATCCATAAGCCAATGTCTATCTAGGTACATTGCATCTTGTTGGGTATCCATAATCCATTACCCATAACACATGGTTTATAACCCATAACCCGATTTGCAACCCGAAATCCAGACTTAGCTGACCCAGTAGCCGAATCCCAAGGATTGCACTAGCCGGACCCCTCTGGGGAGGGAACCGTGGGACAGTAGACAATTTTGTCTATAAATAGTGAGTCATTTCTCTCTTGCTCACCACCACTTTTACACATACTCTCTCTCAGTATTGTAACATCTCTAACCTTTGATCCGAAGGATCATTCTATGTAGTTTTATGTTTGTGTGATTCTCTAGGTTCCTTTTAAAGGCGAGATCACCACCTCTTAAAGACGTGCAAGCTCAAGGTCATGAGTTGCTAAGCTTCGTCATCATCAAGACCACTAAAGTGTATCTTGTTGATAGCTCTTTTCTCCCTCCATAGAAGTGTTGTGTAGAAGGCATTAGTGAAAGGTGCCGAAGGGTCGTGTCGAAGGCATTAGTGAAAGGTGCCAAGGGTGTACATTCGATATGGTGCATCGATGTATAAGATAGATAGTTTGGGTTAAAAGATATTGCTATCCTTCTAGTGTTATAACAAGGAGTGTGTTTCCTTTGGGGTAGTTGTGTTGTGGTGTAGTGTTGGGTAGTAGTTCCTCCTTTGTAATGAAACTCGATATCTAGCCTTGTACCGGATAAAGTGTAGGCGATGTTGTGATAGGTGTGCTTCTACCTCGTGGAAGAACTCGGTGTCTAGCCTAGTACCGGATAAAGAGTAGGCGACATTGTGAAGGCTTCTCCGCCACATTAAGGAGCTTGTGTTGTGTAGTGCTTATGAACTCTCGAGTGGGGTACTCAGGGAATGGAGTAGGGCAAGGAAGGTGTCCTTGTAGCTGAACCACTATAAATACTCGTGTCGTGGTTTTATGTTTCCTTACTCTTTATCTTTACATTACTTACTTACATGCTTATCTATTATTATCCAACACACACATCAAATAGATTGACATAAGTCGATCTAAATAGTTTAAAATGAAGTTTTAATCGGTAAAATTATTCAACCCCCTTCTAGTTTTCCACACCCAACTCAACCGTTGAAGGCATACGACATGTGAAACTCTGGCCATATGCCGTATTGAAGATCTTATCCCCAATCCAAGATGTCAAGATTTATGAAGAATACGGCGTATCACTATTCAACAACACACCGTATTTAACGATAGACACATATATGCTGGGAATATTCTTTCTTATTCCCTATTCAAGATATCCTAGATACGTCGAATTACTACCTGATACATCGTATCATGGCTTTGGACAGAACACTATAAATAGCCCCTCATATACGGATTTCATATACAATTCCACACCACCACAGCCGAGTTAGAACCTTGGTCCACCAAGAGTTCAGTCCCATAAGCTAGAAGATCAAAAGGAGAAGATTCCATATTAGTATACAAAGTGTATTCAATTGGTTTGCACGTCAATTACATTATGTCTTTCAATTGTGAATCATTTCTACATTCCTTTGTATTTACTACCTATATTGTGGGCTAACACCCTTGGGTGTTAGCCATGTTATGACTACTTTGTTTATGTTATTTAGTTTATTAATGATTTGATGCATTGTTTTGAATAAATATGTGTTTACCGTTAAAATAGTATATTCATTTACTTGTTTAGCATTTGATGTTTATTGTCTAAATCATCATAGCGTAGCTCTTTAGCTATGTAGGTGGTCCGTATCAATATGGTCGATATACATGAGATGGGGTAAAAAGCTGGATTGTGTGCGCCCTTTCTTAGGACTCGAGGAGTAGGAACCCGAGGTTAGACAGATAATGCGAAAACACTTAAGTTAATATAGTGCTTTTCAATAAAGTGACCGCGTGAGAAGAGTAGGTTTCACTAGGACCAATGAGTTACCGTAGGTATATCACATAGATTAGTTGACACCACTTATTGCATTTTTGTAATTGGTTAGACTGATAAATTGATTCAAGGATATAGGTTGCATGCATATGACTAGATAACCAAGAAATCTAACCCAGTTAACTTAGATATAAATGCGTTGCCTATGGATTTATGATGTCATAATACTTTACATTAAATCATTGTACTAAACGAATAACTGAGTAACTTATTAGAAGTAACATGGCTAGCACTTCTCATTATTGATCACAACCTTAGCATAATATGTAGTTTAAATAGTTTAATTTTATTTCTTGTTTAAGTAGTTTAATTAATCAAAAATACAAACCCCCCAAAAAAGGGTAGAAATTCACTAGGTTAGTCTAGAGAACATCTACTTCTGTGAACGATTCGTACTTATGTTGTACCCTTAATCTATCATTATAGTACAATATTCTTAGAGAGAGAAAGTATAGAAAGAAAGAGAGATGGTAGAATCTAGAGAGATATAAAATGTGTTAAACTTTATAAAACAAAAACCCTAAAATCACACCTTCTCCACAAATGTATTAGTGTATAAGTTAATTGTACAACATGCTTATATAATTGTATTGGTTAATATTAAGTTTCGAATTGTCTTAATTATTAATGAAGGAATTCTTCCTACATTATATTCTTCAACAAGTAATATTATTCGATCAAATTTTTTGCACAAATGTGGCTATGATATTACATTAAAAGGTGCATAGATTTAAAAGCTAACATGCATTACTCATACAACATACACAAAGGGTCTTATAACATATATCATATGCTATTACTCCTTCTCCTGGAGGCACGTGATCTAAGCACGCTTGACGACATAGCTGAAATGTGCAAGGAGTTGGATCAAAGTCAAATGCATAAGATCTTAAACCAGCTGTTTGACAACCAAAATAAATTAGATAAGAATACAAACAAATTCATAAGTTTTTATGCAATGTGTTTTTCCCTGGTAAAATATACATTGCGTAAGAAAAAAAAATTGAGAATCAACAAAACATTACCAGATTCTTCGCAAAGTTCTTCTGGTATAGCGATAACGTTTATTGATTTGGTTAATAATATATAAAAATAGATAAAACACATGAAAGTTTTCTTCATTGCAAACTTATATTTTGTGGATAACTCTCTCTCTATATACATATATATACACGAGTTACGTTGTTTTCTTTCAGTTTAAAGACATACGTAATATTTGTTATGTCGTAATCAAAGCTGTAAAGGAAAAGATTATTACGATGTAATGAATAAATGTTTTTTATTTACATTTATAGAATGTAATGATTAATTACAAGTAATGACCCATTACACCAAAACCATTCCTTAAGAGTCTCCTACTTTTTTTTCATTACATCTTGTAATAGAATCAAAATTACATAAAACTCTATTATTAATTAACCACATTAAATAAACTTTCTATCATTAATGGGTATTTTAGTCTTTTTATTATTGATTCCATTACGTCTTATCATACAAACCAAACATAATTAATAACTACAATGAAACATTACATTACACTCTTCATTCCATTACATCGTTTATTCCATTCAGTTAACATTTCATTCCGTCCTACCAAACGAACCCTGATCTTTATAATACATTTATGGAATGTAGTATTGGAATATCTATATCAATATTATCGTATGTTATATTATCATATATGTTATTATATCAATATAACATTATGTAGTATTGGAAACTCTATATCAATATAACAATTATCAATGTTATATTATCATATCTTATTATTGTAATACATGTTATATTACATTATGTTAGTTATAAATTTATGTTTGCTATTTACACAAATTATTCAGAAAAAGTTTTGCATCAATTTACAGACTTCAAGATGAGGGCCTTCTCATGGATTATGATCGCCTTGTGCCATAACTTGCAAATGCACTTGAATACGCAAGATTTGAATATATGCAACGAATTACATTGATGCTACGATAAATTAACGAGTTTTAAGAATCCTATAACTCTTAACCTCTTTGTTTTTAGTAGAATATATTTTAGACTGACATTTGACCTACAATTCAGTGTGAAACTTTACTTATTTAATGACTATAATTTTAATTTGTTGTTATTGTTTTGTTTAGTTCCACCAACTATCTATATTTGTTGATTAAAGTTGGTAGCTTTTGATAAACAAAAATAGCTATTATAAAAACACAATTACAAACTTACATTTTAGAATGCTACGTAGACAAATGATAACGGAGAAGAAATATGGCATTGTTCGTGCAATGATGAATTCGAAAGGTCTTTTTTTTCAAGCTTTCTTCGGTTAAGGGTATGAACGGAGTATTGGAGAATGGACCATGGTTTATTCGATCCATCCCTATTATATTGAAGAAGTGGATGCCTAATGCAAGTTTGTTGAAAGAAGACTTGTGCGCAATTCCTATTTGGATTAAGATACATGATATTCCTATTGTGACCTTTACTAAGGACAGATTGAGAAAAATGGCTGCTAGACTTGGCAATCCTATTATGCTTGAATGTTACACTATTTCTATGCGCATGCAATCATGAGGCGTTTGAATTATGCGCGTGCGTTAATTGATATTAGAGATTATCGGGAGCTTAAGGAGAACATGGTTATTGCTATTCCGAATTTGGAAGGTGAGGGTGATGTGCTTCATACGGTTATGGTGGAATACGAATGAGAACCACCTAGGTGGGGAGCGTGCATGGTCTTTGGTCATGAAGAGGTGTCACGTGACATGTCCGAACACGAGACATGCATTTTCATAAATATATTTTGGGTAGATGAAATTTAGATGAGTTTGACTAAATTATTCAAATTTTGGCTTTCTATTAGCTAATCAGATGATTCTGATCCATTTATCATACTTGGCAAAATCTAATTCTCTAATTGACCCGGTTAGAAAATCCTCCAAAATTTGATTGTCCTTTTAGTATCATCTCTTATATAATAAGAGATAAGAGATTCTTGTAGGCCGTAAAAAATTCCAATGACGTATCATTTACATTCTACGAATAACAATATTTTTAGTTAGATTTACATAAGAATGATTGATTTTGTACAAGTTCAAACGACATGTCATTTTTTCCTAATCTATGAATAACCATCTGATATTGTCTATCGTTTTAAACTTGTTTACAAATCAAAAGCAATGATCACTAAAAATAGCTATTGTTATAATTATAAATCATTTCACGTTGTTGGTTTCTGTCAGTCACTAAAGATAAAACAACAATCTCACTTAAAAACTAAAGAGTTTGTGTTTTAATGGTAACTTATGTTGTATGAGAAACTTTCTGACTAAACGATTGCAGGTTCATGTCCTGCTTAAAACATGTGAAATAAATAATTGGTTAAAACCTGTGAAATAGATAGCTGTCGTTCTAGAAAAATAATTTGAATTAAAAAAAAAGACAACATAATTGCCACTTATTTAATTTTTAGAACAAAAGTATCCCGATTCTCAGTTCTCTAGTAAAAAAACATTTTCTTATTATAAATCTCAAATAAAATGTACTAGTGTGTTTGTAAATGATAACTAGAAGTATAAAATATTTACACATAGTTTATTTACATAAAAACTATTAAACTTCGTTTAAACTCTCATGGCACGTTGCATAAAAGATCACTATTAAATTCCTTACGATAGATGAGTGGATAGTAGAAGACTTCACGTCGTCATGTATGGGGGTGTTGGGAGACGGGAGGAATATTAAGTTTTGGGTCGATAGATGGGTGGATAGTAGAAGACTTTGTGATAGGTTTTCTAGACTTTTTCACTTAGATAATAGCAAAGAGTGTAGTGTGATGGATAAGGGGTCTTGGGTAGATAATGAATGGGTTTGGACATGGGATTGGAATAGGAGCATTAGGGGTAGAGTATGTAAGGAATATGAGGATCTAATTGAGGTATTACGAAATGTAGTTGTTTCTAATGATTGTAGGGATAGATGGAGGTGGACACTTGATGATGACGGCGAGTTCAAAGTCAAAAGTCTTACAAGTTTGATCGAGGAGAAGATTCTTCATGTGGATAGCGGTGGTCAAGAAACGATATGGAATAAGTTGGTGCCTAAGAAAGTCAACATCTTCGTGTGGAGAGCTCTTAAAGGAAGATTACCGGTGCGTGTGGAAATTGATAGGCGAGGCATCGACTTAGACTCGGTTTTATGCGCGTGTTGTAATGATAGTGTGGAAACATGTACTCATTGCATTGTCACGTGTGACCTTGCTATGAGTGTGTGGATCAAACTTTTTAATTGGTGGAATGTTGGGATTGTTAACGTTTTCACTATTGACGAACTTTTCGCTCATAGTGGGAATGTTAACGTCCCTCCCAATTCAGCTTTACTTTGGCAAGCGACAATTTGGACATCCGGCTACTACATTTGGAAAGAAAGGAACGCTCGTGTGTTTGGTAAGAAAGCTTCAAGTACTTACAAGATTATACAAGACATCCAACTCAAGAGTTTCGAATGGATAGTGAGAAGATCAAAGAAATATATTTCGATGGATTGGCAACAATGGTTACGGGACCCTCGAAACATTCAGACACAATAACATTTAGTCTGCTTCATTATGCTACAGTTTCGCGACATTATTTGGGATGCATTATCAAATTGTGAGTGATCTGATCCTATATTATATAGTCCAGGTCTGGTTCTCATTTAGTGGCATGGTCTGGGATTTTTTGTCCAGTCAGTGAGTTTTTAGTGTGGCTCAGGTGCGTCAGTATTTTATCATTGGGTTACCTGAGGTTTGCTAAATTGAGTTTGAGTTGGCAGTAGGGGTCAAGGGCGGTGTAGTTAGACAGTTTGGATTTGTCCAGTATTTCTACATCTCTTTTTGGCCTTTGGTGTCTGCTCTTTGTATCTAGTGGTATATCTCTCAGTGGGGTATTTTATTTGAATGTGCAAGTGATGTTTGCCTCATGCTCATCTCTCGTGTGTACCTTGTGATTTGGTCGCTCATGATTGGTCAGTTGGAGCATGCAGGTGGTTGATATCTAAGTTTCAAATGGTATGTGATAGTTGCAGTTTCTTTATATTTGTAAGTGAGGCTTTATTTTATCTTTTTCCTTGTATGTCATCTTGAGACATTTTAGTGTAGGCATTGTTTTTCTTAAGGATACTTTTGGTCCTTTGTAATGTCTTTTTGAACTCTTGGGTCCCTTCGCTTTTAATTTGCGATTAATTGGGGTGGGATGCCTTTATTATAACGTTTTTTTTTTTTCGTTTGTAGGTTCTATAGTATTGTTGCCTTTCTAAAAAAAAAAAAAAAAAAAAAAAAAATTCCTTACGACTTAGAATACTACGTAGGCTTTGATTGGTAGTCAGATTTTGGAGCATTTTAGAGTAATTAGTGTTTAAAGAGTAGGGTTTGATTACAATAAATTGTATGTTTGGTGACAAGCAACTAATATTTGCACTTCTTTTAAATGCTACTAGAAGAAATGTTTTGCACCATCTATTCTTTACACTTTACGATTATTGATACAACTATTTGACAAACAAATATTGTTTCTATTACTGCAACTGTTGGTTTTGTCAAATATATCTATACTACATATAAAAGAAAAACGATCAAACTTTTAAAAGTGAAATGTACAAAGTCAAATGTGAGAGAAATGTATGGTGTAATTAATACTCTTATTAAAAACACTCCATTACTTAAAGATACAATAATTTATTCACATTGTACAACCAATTAAAATCATATCTACCAAATTAAAAACTACCAATTAAAACACTCCTTACTAAAAAGTACAATAAAATTTTCATAATGTACAATTTAAACAAGCTACAACATAATCTTTTATATAATAAAGAAATTACATCATTTGGGAGTGATTTTTTGTCAATTCATTCTTATTAAAAAACCAATTGGGCCAATAGCAGAGCTCGATTTCAACACGTAAGCAAAATCGTATCATGTGATTAGTTAATAAAAGTCAAAATTAAATTGATTTTAGTCAAACTTTAATAAATTTGGTGTAAAATTTGATTGATAAAAATAAAATAAAAACATAAGTGTCAAATTTGTAAAAACAAAAACTTAAAAAAAGATGAGGTAATTAATAAAACTTTAGTGGTTGAATTTTTAAAAATTATATAGAGTTTAGTGTAATATTATAAGCCTTCATGTTTTTTAATAACTTTGGATTATAAATAAATATCCCCTTATACTTTATATCTTAAAAAATACAATGTATATGTTGTTTTAAAATAACAACATATAAATTTGCATAAGATTATAAGTATCAATTTTTTTTACTATATACATTCAATAAGGACTCATGTATTTTTTATTTTTAAAAGTTTAACCTATGTGACACCTTTACATTTTAAATACGGCTAAATTACTGAAAACGGGAATATAATTATCAAATTGTAAGTACGGGTTACTTTAATATAAAAATAAATATATGTGATTGTACTTATAACAATGACTCATGTAATTCTTGTTTATTTATAAAAGGATATGTAGAAAAATATTTTTTAAAAACTTTAAGGAGTATACTTTAACTTTATCAACGCTCATTATGTGCTACTAAACTTGCATCATGTGTACCACATAATATCTGTAGTGAAATTTAAATAACAACATCAACATCTTTGTCACTAATAAAATTAAATCTTAAGTTACCTAACATACATTTTTACAAATATTTTACCAAATTTTAATGGATATTAATGCATAATGAAAAACTCGTGTACAAGTATTAGTTGTACTTATATCACAATGTTCATGGGAAAATTCTTATATGTGTATATACTGAATTAAAATGTTAAAATAAATTTGATTTATGTGCAAACTTCGTGTGTGCACGAAACTTATAACTATATAATTATATGCAATTACCTTTAAAGACAAAATATTCAGTATTAATACAGGATAATTTTTTTGTCAAAACCCCGTGCATGCACGCGTATTATAACTAGTCTAAAATATAAAATAATTAAACACACTAATTAATGTTATTTTTAAAACACTCTAAAAAAAGTACATGTTATTATATACATTATACAAATTAATAAAACACACAAAGCTTCATACAAGCTAACAAGTTGATGATAAATATAGTTTTAAAAATCGGATCGGACCGGACCAACAGGTTCAACCGAACCTGTCGCCACCAGTTCGCTAACCAATAAAGCCATCTGAAAACGAACCAAGACCCGTTGAAACGATACAAACCTGGTGAATCGTGTCTCATCGAGATCTATTTATCCTAAATTGTCACAAGTTACCCTCACACGCAACGCGACGCCGCTATACTATATATAAAGAAAAACCAAAAAGTAAAAAGTGAAAAGTTGAAACTAAAAAAAAAATGTTGAAAACATATTTTCATAAGGAAACAATACATCCGAAACCGGAGCCGACTGTTGACGCTTCAAACCCGTTGACCCTTTAATTTGACCCAACCCGTCGAAGTGACTCAGTAAATAAATCTTTTTTGACCGGAACGCTTCAACCGGTTAAAACACCCGGGTCGAACCGGGTTTCAAAACATTATGTTTAATCACCAAATCTTCAAACTTTTATTATTTTTCATTTATAACTCATAAACTCTTTTTTAATACAAAACAATCTGTCGCTATAAAATCTCGTTGCTATTCACAGCTATTCGTCTAATCTTTAACTATGCAGTATGCACAAAACAATTATTGACAAAATGTTTAAAAAAAATATATAGGTAAAAAATGCAACATATTAAAATGTGAAAATTTTAAGGAAGAGAAACAGAAAGGTTCAGAAAATGAGTAAATGACATATTTGTTCAATATGCACAGTGTATACGAAAAGAAACTTTAATTTAGATCGACTACAAAACTTTTTGTTACTTTATAATGGCAAGTAACATTTATGATGCCAGAATGCCAGATTGCCTGTTAAAAGACCAAGTCATGACCAACTAATATTAACTATCTACCTTTTGAGTGTCAAACAAGTAGGGTTGGATCAGTTGGAAAACCTCTTGCCTCTCAACCGAGAGGTCAGAGGTTCGATCCTCACTCCCTACAAAAGGCCGGAGGTCCTTTTTACCTTTGGTAGAACTGGAAGTAGCCTCTCTACCTTAGATAGGGGTAAGGCTGTCTACATCTTAACCTCCCCCATACACCGAACGATAGTACCCATAACCCGGAAGCGGCAGAGACGGGCTACTTTACTTTTACTTTTTGAGTGTCATCAGTATAGGTTTGTTTTACAATTTTAAACCTCTCTTTGAGATCTATGGGACTTTATGAGATTTGAATGTTGTATTAATTGATTTCGTGTTACAGACAACTAGTTATAATAACCGCGCACGCGCGGATTTTTATATATTGTATTTTTATAAGACTTGATTAGTAATTTATTTATTTTATATAGATTTGTAAATTGTTGATATATAAACCTTATAATTAATTTAATTATATTAATTAGGGATTTTTTATATATATTTTTTTATTTTCGTGTGTCGATGTGAGGCAATAGGTGGGAGCAGCTTTTTAATTTTATAATTTTACATCTAAGTAATGGTGAATGATAAAGTGAATTTTTTATTTCTTTAAATTAGACTCAAATATTTTTAAAATCACTCCCCTTTTTTATTAAGTTTTTTTCTTTATACTTTTGACACTTAAACTTTTATGTTTATTTTTTTTTCTTGACTATATATAAGAACGTTTTTTTAGTTATTGCCAAATCCGGAATATTTGAATTTTGTTAGTAAATATTTTAAAATAAAAAATAATAACGAATGAATAAAATATTACCAAATAAGGTATGAATTGATTTTTTTGAAATGAAAAATTCCTACTAAGGGTTTTGTTTTATTATATAAAAAAGATGCTGAGGATTATTGATATCGAGAAGGGAGACTTTGCAAGTAAAAGGGTTCTGGTTGCTTGTCGCTATGCGTTAGGTTCGTTGTCAAGGAGGTGACCTAGCCATGATCTCTCGGCGCGCTTTAATTCTAAGTTTTTTTGGCCACCATGTAAATAAAAGGACACGGTATGTGTGCATGACAACATGGTAGCTGTGACAACCCGTACTTTCAGGACATTTCTCGAAACAATTTATGCCTCACTATTTCAACAACATTTATCGTGAAACTTTTACTTGTTCCAAATTCGCGTAACCTTTATGGTTTAGCGCGAATTCATGATCATAACATCACGTACATTTCATATGGACTAAGTTTAGTCTACATTTCATTGACATCATTTGCATCATGATAGTTCATTCATGACATTTCATTTCACATTAAACGCGTAATTTTTATATTAAATAAACATTATCGCGTGAGTTATTATTTTTTAATATTTAACTGTTACTTTCAAAATGATCCCATATATTTTTTTTATACTTACATTTAGTTATATAAACTATATTTTGAGTTTTCCTAGTGCTTTAAATTTATTTGGTACATAAATCGTTAAAGTTAAATTATTACTTTTCCTAAAACTACACGATAATTATTTTATCACTCAAATTTCACAAGGAATGTATTTTTACAATTTTTATTATCTCATTACATTCTATTTTGATCTATTAAAAACCTACTTGTACCTAAAAATCTACCATTACCTTTACTTATACATTTTCCTACACATTTACTTACACTTTCTTACAAATTATTCAAGCAAATATTTATACAACATTATATAAAAAAAAATAATAATAATTGAGAGACAAAAGTCCCCCAAAACCGGCCTAGTGGGGGGGGAGACATTAAATGAATTAGAAAACTTTTCCTTGATAGTATAGATTTATACACTACCTTCACTTCACATATTATTCATCTCATTATTTCAAAGTGAAGTAAACTTTTCTCTCTTCTTGTTCTTTCTCTTACAAAAACCGGTTCTACATCAAGAGCAAAGGGGATCATCATTTATTTTTCAAGTTCAAGTGTTTAATCAACCTAGATAATACTCTTGTTAAGATTTTGAAATAAAAATCTAGAGTATTTAAGTTTAACCTTGTTCCTTGCACCTCATCATACTAATTAGTAAGCATGTTTCTTTCATTTTTCATGTTTCCTTATCATTTCATATTCATCTTTTCATTTTTGGAGCAAGCATGCAAGACTTGTGTTGTTTATACCATTTTTACATGATTTTAGAGTTATATATATATATTGGGTCATCCTATAATTATCCCCTTGATATATGTTGGTCTTGATGATGTCTAGGAACCCATGACACCCTAAGAAGGTGTATGGTAGGATTAGATTAGCTTTGGAGTTGATTTGAAGGGATTGGAATAGGTTTGGTACGATAAAAACTATTTTCGACAAGTATAAAATATGTTCTGTCCTTGTTTCATTTTTCTGGAAAATCCGACAGTTGGTACGAAACTTTGGCCTTGATATTTAGAAAATATCCTTTAAAACGAATCCGGCGCAACGGATGAAACGGACTTATAACGAAGAAGTTATGGATTTTACAAGTTTGACGCACTAAATATATTATTTTCGAATTTTCAAAGAACTGCTTTTATTGTTTGGGTCAAAATGAGCCTTAAGCTTCACAAATTATTTCGACTTCTCAAAATATATTAGTTTACTTCAATACGAAGCTAAGGACGATATAATGAAACGGATTTGAACGACAAATATATGCACGCTAAAAACTTGCCGTGAACTATTATTTTCAAAAATCTATATTTTTACCATGACGTTACGGTAGCTGTAACGTCCCTGTTGAGGGTCGTTTTTAACAAGGTTGTGAAACTTTTAGAACGAATTGTCTTCTAGTAAAATCAAGTTCACCGGCCATATTTTTCAAAACAACAAGCTGTTTGTAAAGCAGAGTTATAGTAAATTATTTATGGATGTTCAAACGCGTCAAACTCATTTTCGCACAACAATTCAACAAAATCACTATCTTTAACCCTTAATATCTTTATGATCGAGACCTTTTGGACGAAAACTCCTGAACTGAAACTTTGAGATATCGATACAAACTTTCCAAAACCGTCGAGTTCGTTCTCTAACGATCGACGCATAACCGTTTTACGGCTGGTTTCCAAAGCCATTTTGTTAATTTCATGAAAATTCCGACGCACATTGTTTTGCACGGTGGGAAATTTCACCAAAAATCATTATTAAACCATTGTAGGATGACATTTTGACGTAAAAACTTGAAAAGTGATTTTTGATTGGTCAAGACGTCAAACGAGTATTTTCGACGATAAGTAATATTTTCAAAACTCGCAAATGGTATAAATAACATACTAAATGCATGCATAACATTACATTGCAACTCATTACATATCATATCATTCATAATAGGTCATTTTCGAGATTCACGCTATATATCAGTGTATCCACTTTGTCATCGAATCATTGCAATGAGTGAGCATAGCCCCACTTTTAATTGTTTTTATACTACTTTTGGGGGAGATACATGCTCAATCTGTTTTCATTTACTTTCACAAGTACTTTAACTTATATGAATTACCGTGAGTTTTCATAGCCCCCGCTTTTACTTGTTTTCATAACTGTTTTTGGGGAGATACATGCTCGACTATTTTTATTACATTCATGACTATTTGCAAATCATATGTTTAATGAACTGAATGCTTAGTCATGCGTAGTAACAGTTTTGCCATACTTAGAAATTCCATATTATATTCATTGGTCTAATGGTCTTGGTATATTCATTGAGCTAATGGTCTTGGTATATTCATTGGTCTAATGGTCTTGGTATATTCATTGAGCTAATGGTCTTGGTATATTCATTGGTCTAATGGTCTTGGTATATTCATTGAGCTAATGGTCTTGGTATATTCATTGAGCTAATGGTCTTGGTATATTCATTGAGCTAATGGTCTTGGTAATATCATGAACTAATGGTCTTGGAACGATTTGAACCACACTCATATTCATTTGAACATACACTATATACATTTTGGCAATGGGTTGTGAATACACATGTTGCAAGTTTTATGGGGGGACTTGAACTCGAGTGGATTCACAATGCCTTTGCTGCATAAACGATTTCGATACATTGAGTCATGCACTATTATGTGAATTCATTTGACATCATGCACTTGAACATAAACTCTACATATTCTCGGCATGGGTTGTGAACACACAAAGTTGCAAGTTTTGTATGCTGACTTGGAACCGAGTGGATTTACAATGCCTTTGCTACATAATCGATTTTGATAGTCTTACATTTTTCAACGATTTACAATGCCTTTGCCTGCATAAACGATTTCAAAGGCTTTACATTTCAACTCAAACTCTATGAACTCACTCAACCTTTGTGTTGACACTTTTAGCATGTTTTATCTCAGGTATCTAAGGCATTCACTTCATGGCATGCATTTGGACACATCATGGAGTCGTGGTGACGACGCGTCTCACTTGGGTTTTACTCACATTAAAACATCGTTTGAATTGTAACAAACTTATTTCCGCACAAGTTGATTTTTCATTTGGGACCTACTTTGTAAACTCTGATTATTTTATTAAATCAAACGATGTATTTTCCAAACGACACTTTAGGTCGCTCAATATAATGCGGATTGTGATGCTATGATACCATCCCCGTGAATTCCATTCCGCCGCAAAAACGTAATTGGGGTGTGATGATTGGCATCGTGAGCTTTGTTATAGAGAACTAGGTTGCATCATTGACCCTAGACTATAACTACATTATCATAGCATCTCATCATTTCATCATTAGTGCATGTTCACTTTGCGCGATTTATACGCATATTTTTCGAGTTATTCACTTTCATTTCACATTGATTGTCACATGGATGCCTTTAAATACCCATCCCATCATACTCACATCACTTTGACATGGAGAATGCCCTGTCATTCCCTAGCACAATTTTAACATCAGTTGACTCAACACCAAACAACATATGAGTCGAATAGTCCAAGCATTGCATAGTTACTCCTAAATTATACATAGCATGATCACCTATGTCTAATTCAGAAGAATCAGAATCATGAAGGAAGTAAGTAGGCTTATATGTGTAGCAATTCGTAATCGAGCCAAATTTTCAAAAGATTTTCTTCAAACCACTTGTTTCCAGTTTGATCCGCGTGACAGCTCTTGTTTGATGAGTTGCAAAGATCGAGCTAGAAACAAGTTGTTACCTAAACAGATTTAGCCTAATCGATGACGCTCTTTTTTGTTGATGAGTTGGGATTAAGCAAAAATCGGTTACCTAAAAGTCTTTTGGAAATTTTGCTCGAGAATGGGAAAGTTTGCCACATCAAACCCTAAACCCGAGAGACCACGAATCAACCGGATCAATTCCTTTGGATGGGCGAATGTGACAACCCGTACTTCGTGACATTTCTCAAACAATTTATGCCTCACTATTTCAACATTTATCGTAAACTTGGTTTACTTGTTCCAAATTCGCGTAACCTTTATGGTTTAGCGTCGAATTCATGATCATAACATCATTGCATTTCATATGGACTAAGTTTAGTCTACATTTCATTGACATCATTTGCATCATGATAGTTCATTCATGACATTTCATTTCACAATTAACGCTAAATTTTTATATTAAATAAACATTATCAGTGAGTTATTATTTTTAATATTTAATCTGTTACTTTCAAAAATGATCCCTATATTTTTTATACTTACATTTAGTTATATAAACTATATTTGAGTTTTCCTAGTGCTTTTAAATTTATTTGGTACATAAATCGTTAGTTAAATTATTACTACGCTTTTTCCTAAAAACTACGATAATTATTTTATCACCCAAATTTCACAAGGAATGTATTTTTACAATTTTTATTATCTCATTACATTCTATTTTGATCTATTAAAAACCTACTTGTACCTAAAAATCTACCATTACCTTTACTTATACATTTTCCTACACATTTACTTACACTTTCTTACAAATTATTCAAGCAAATATTTATACAACATTATATAAAAAAATAATATATTGAGAGACAAAAGTCCCCAAACCGCCTAGTGGGGAGACATTAAATGAATTAGAAAACTTTTCCTTGATAGTATAGATTTATACACTACCTTCACTTCACATATTATTCATCTCATTATTTCAAAGTGAAGTAAACTTTTCTCTCTTCTTGTTCTTTTCTTACAAAAACCGTTCTACATCAAGAGCAAAGGGGATCATCATTTATTTTTCAAGTTCAAGTGTTTAATCAACCTAGATAATACTCTTGTTAAGATTTTGAAATAAAAATCTAGAGTATTTAAGTTTAACCTTGTTCCTTGCACCTCATCATACTAACTAGTAAGCATGTTTTCTATTTTTCATGTTTCCTTATCATTTCATATTCATCTTTTCATTTTTGGAGCAAGCATGCAAGACTTGTGTTGTTTATACCATTTTTACATGATTTTAGAGTTATATATATATATTAAGGTCATCCTATAATTATCCCTTGATATATGCTGGTCTTGATGATGTCTAGGAACCCATGACACCCTAAGAAGGTGTATGGTAGGATTAGATTAGCTTTGGAGTTGATTTGAATGGATTGGAATAGGTTTTATACGATAAAACTATTTTCGACAAGTATAAAATATGTTCTGTCCTTGTTTCATTTTTCTGGAAAACCGACAGTTGGTACGAAACTTTGGCCTTGATTTTTAGAAAATATACTTTAAAAGCGAACTGGTACGCTTGAACGGATGAAAACGGACTTATAACGAAGAAGTTATGGATTTTACAAGTTTGACGTCGAAATATATTATTTTCAAATTTCAAAGAACTGCTTTTTATTGTTTGGGTCAAAATGAGCCTTAAGCTTCACAAATTATTTCACTTCTCAAAATATATTAGTTTACTTCGACACGGCTAAGGACGATATTACGAGAAAACGGATTTGAAAACGACAAATATATGCACGTTTTCAAAAACTTGCCGTAACTATTATTTTCCGAAAATCTATATTATTTTTACGATACAAGTGTTACGGTAGTCTGAACGCCCCTTGAGGGCTGTTTTAACAAGGTTGTGAAACTTTTTAGAACGAATTGTCTTCTAGTAAAATCAAGTTCACCAGCCATATTTTTCAAAACAACAAGCTGTTTGTAAAGCGGAGTTATAGTAAATTATTTATGAATGTTCAAACTTGGCCGAAACTCATTTTCTGCACAACAATTCAACAAAATCACTATCTTTAACCCTTAATATCTTTTTGATCGAGACCTTTTGGACCTAAAACTCAACTGAAACTTCTAGATATCGATACAAACTTTCCAAAACCGCCGAAGTTCGTTTCTCTAACGATCGACGGCATTAACGCTTTTTTACTGGCTGGTTTTCCAAAGCCATTTTTGTTAATTTCATGAAAATTCCGACGACATTGTTTTGCTTATTTAAAAGTGGAAATTTCACCAAAAATCATTATTAAACCATTGTAGGATGACATTTTGACGTAAAAACTTGAAAAGTGATTTTTGATTGGTCAAGACGCCAAACGCAGTATTTTCGACGACAAGTAATATTTTTCAAAACTCAGAAATGGTATAAATAACATACTAAATGCATGCATAACATTACATTGCAACTCATTACATATCATATCATTCATAATAGGTCAATTTCGAGATTCACGCTTATATTTCGTTGTATCCACTTTGTCATCGAATCATTGCAACAAAGTGAGTTTCATAGTACCTACTTTTAATTGTTTTATACTACTTTTGGGGGAGATACATGCTCAAACTGTTTTCTTTTACTTTCACAAGTACTTTAACTTATATGAATTACCGCGGAGTTTCATAGCCCCGCTTTTACTTGTTTTCATATAACTGCTTTGGGGAGATACATGCTCGACTATTTTTATTACATTCATGACTATTTGCAAATCATATGTTTATTCGAATCAATGCTTAGTCATGCGTAGTAACAGCTTTTGCCATACTTAGAAATCTATATTATATCTATTGGTCTAATGGTCTTGGTATATTCATTGAGCTAATGGTCTTGGTATATTCATTGGTCTAATGGTCTTGGTATA
>OU343224.1:160374728-160437357 GCA_910596185.1 Chrysanthemum makinoi
GCAATTCTTAAACCTAGTTCTTCCACAAGTGGCAACAGTCGATAGAGTCCTATGGTCAATTCGCCTACCCTATGGTTCTTAGGATCCTCACCAAGATGAACAGGTCACCCGGGATCATTCGGCAATCTAATAGCAGTCATTAAGAGCCGGTCGTTTATTATCGCATTACATGGGTTCTAAATGTCACTAGATTCCTGTTTCAAGTGGGGTTAAAGTCGAGAGGACAGCATTTGGTCAATTCGCCCTAACCTATCAGCAAAGATGCCACCACAGGAGAAATCAGGCGCACCGTCATAAGTCCTGTTGTTCCTCGTCCCCTAAGCCAAGTCATTAAGTACCGCGACATGTTAGACTTATAATAGTGAGTGCCCGGCCGTTAGGAACTTAGACACTCACCCCCCTAATTCTTAAGTTCATCCAAACGGTAGGTGATCAGTTGGTCAAATCGCACAAGTAGAAAGGGTCGTCAGTTGGTCATATCTTACCCTTCCCGTCTCAGTCCGCTCACCTAAGGTCAGTTGGTCATATCTCCTTGGCAATTGGCCTCTACCGCCATTCAAAACTACCGAAACAAGGGTAGCTACCAATAAACTATGCATGCATACACTAGAAACAATTAATTAACGCAAAAGCATTAATAATAAAAGAATCTAAACTAGGCCAAGACCAATTTCCACATCTCAAAATACCTCAGTGGGATGACAAATATAATTACCAAGTAAAACAATAAATAAACCAAGACATAACATCAAAATAATTAATTGGCAATTAATAAATTAAAAGACAATCAATTAAAACACAATAAATAAAGATGGTCCAACAATTAAATAAGAATCAAAATTAAAGTTGAATAATGAAACCAAAATAATTAAATGAGTTGGAAAATAATTACATATCGTGCCAAGTATAATGCTATCAATCCCCTAGTTGAGTACCGGGGCAAACCCCTCCATAAAACCTTACTGCTGCGCTGCCTCTTTTCTTTCTTGCTGCCGACCCACGCACAGTACCCAAAATTGATATCTCTGTATGTGCACATGTGAACCCTTTTTATATTAATAAACTTTGGCTCAATTGCAACTTTAGTCCTCCAATCTTTGCAACTTGCAACTTGGCCTTTTTTATTTATTTTTCTCAAACTACACATGTAAATGTGTAGTAAGTTTGGCAACTTCAGTCTGTGGCTTTAATAATTCTCATATAAAATACGCGCATTTAATTAATTACGGCGTAACTAAATTATAGTTACGCCGTAGTCTTCAAAACTTTGCGCCCAAGTAAACAATTACGGCGTAACTAAACATCAGGTTACGCCGTAAGCCTTCATCATCTCATACTTATCCGATCCGAAATAATCTCTACGGCGTAACTAATTCCATGTTATGCCGTAACCTTCATAAAATTATTACGACGTAACCATAAAAGTTGGTTACGCTGTATCCTTCAAAGCATCATAAATACGCAGTAACATTATTAATGAGTTACGGCGTAACCTTCACACATAATTAACAGGCCCTCGTAGTATTAGTTACGACGTAGTCAAAAGTACCCTTTACGCCGTAACTTTTCTTCAGAATATATTTCTAGGCCTTTTATCACTACTTTTCCGCTCCAGCGCCTCATTTATCCTGAAATGCAAATATGAACGAATATAGACCAATTAAGTACCATATTAATATAAATGAGGCCATAAACACGGGAATTTGATATATAAAAGATCAGGCTAATTTGATGTTATCAGTATACTTGGTCCCGCTCCTGGTTTTTACCAATCTCAGCCAACCTCTATTCCAAGTGCATTTAGTACGATGACCTTGCAGGATCCGACTTGGAATAAGGATACAGGTGCCTCATCTCATTTAAATTCTAGTACAAGTAACTTAAGTACCATTTTTAATAAACGTTTGTTCCCATCAGTACACGTTGGTGACAGTAATTCAATTCCCGTCACTAATACTGGACATAGCATTATACCATCTATTCATCGTCCTCTACATCTTCATAACGTCCTTGTTACTCCTAATATTATTAAAAACCTTATTTATGTTCGTCAGATTACTAGAGATAACAATTGCACTATTGAATTTGACGCATTTGGTTTCTCTGTGAAGGATTTCTTGACTCGCCATATCCTCCTTCGATGTGACAGTTCGGGCGACCTTTATCCAGTTACCAAGCCATCAGTCGTTCCTACTGCTTTTGTCTCCACGAGTCCTTCACGTGGCATCAACGTCTAGGTCATCCCGGTGATGAGGTGCTGCGGTCTCTTGTTTCGCGTCATTTTATTTCTTGTAATAAAGAAAAGTCTACACATGTTTGTCATGCTTGTCAACTTGGCAAACATGTGAAGCTTCCTTTTCACAGTTCAGACTCTATTGTTGAAAACTATTTTGATATTATTCATTCTGATTTATGGACTTCTCCCATTGTTAGCTCTAGTGGTTTAAGATATTATGTCCTTTTTCTCGATCACTTTTCCCACTATTTGTGGATTTATCCTCTTCGTTCCAAATCTGACATGTTCGGTATGTTTCTACATTTTCGCACTTAAACCAATTTAAATGTGAAATTAAAAGTTTCCAATGTGATTATGGGGGTGAGTTCGATAACACCCAACTACATACCCTCTTTGCTAAACAGGGCATTCAATTTCGATTTTCTTGCCCAAAGACATCACAACAAAATGGCAAGGCAGAACGCATGATACGCACAATAAATCACGTTATACGTACACTTCTTTTCCAAGCACACCTACCACCTACCTTTTGGGTCGAAGCCCTACATATGGCCGCCTATCTCCTTAACCTTTTACCATCCTCCGCCATCAATAACGAAATACCCTACACCAAACTTTTCCACAAAGAACCCGACTATTCCCGTCTTCAAATATTCGGGTGCCTTTGTTATCCACACCTTCACTCCCCTCACAAACTCGCACCCCGTGCTACTCAATGCATCTTTTTGGGTTATCCCGCCTATCATCGTGGCTTTAGATATTTAAACCTTGAAACCAATAAAATTATACTCTCCCGCCACGTCACCTTTGACGAAACTCAATTCCCATACCGCTCAATGACACCCGACTCACCACCTACATACACCTTTTTAGACACTACGCCTTCCCCACTACTCAACTCTAACATAACTACAACCCCCACACCTTTCCCGCCTACTCTGAACCCCAATGACCCACCTTCCGCTACTACATCAAATGAACATCACACTCATCAACCTCCATCTCCTTCTCACTAGTTTATCCCTATTCCTATTTCTTCCCCTTAGCCCATAACTACCCCGAGCCCATTCATCAAGCCCAACACCAACCACTTAACCCCAACAATTTTCAAACTGAAAATCAATCACCAATACACCACAGCCCCCACCAATCCACCCAACAACCACAACACCCTTCTTCCCAATCTCCGCACAATGCCAACCAATCTCAGCAAAACATCACCCTCCTACCAAATCTTGAACCACAAACTAACGACCCCTCACCTATCACCAACGAACCATCACGGACTCACCACATGGTCACTAGGTCTCGATCGGGCATTGTCAAACCCATTGATCATTTGTCTTTACATAAGTCTACTATATATCCTATTCCAAAATCTCCATCTCTTGCTTTAAAAGACCCCCTTTGGCGTAATGCTATGTATGATGAGTATAATGCGTTAATTAAAAATGGTACTTGGGTTCTCATACCGAGGCCCTACGGTGTTAATATGGTACGCTCTATGTGGTTGTTTAAACACAAGTTTCATGCTGACGAAACTTTGAGCCGATATAAGGCTCGTTTGGTTGCAATGGGAGCAGTCAACAACTTGGTGTTGATGTCGATGAGACTTTTAGTCCGGTTGTAAAACGGCTACCATTCGCACGGTGCTTAGTCTTGCAGTATCTCACAAGTGGCCTATTCACCAACTTGATGTTAAGAACACCTTTCTTAACGGTGACTTATCTGAGACTGTTTACATGCATCAGCCTCCTGGTTTTGTTGATTCTCGGTACCCTCACCATGTTTTCCTTTTGCAGAGATCTCTATATGGTCTGAAACAAGCACCTCATGCTTGGTTTCAGCGCTTTGCAGGCTATGCTACACGGGTTGGTTTCTACCACAGTCGGTGTGATTCTTCTTTATTTATTTACAGACTGGGATCTGAGGTTGCCAACTTGCTTATATATGTGGATGACATCATTCTTACAGCCTCATCCACTTCTCTACTTCAGCAGATTATTACTTCATTACACAATGAGTTTGACATGACTGACCTTGGGGACCTTAATTACTTTCTAGGTATATCTGATGTTCGTCATTCTACAGACTTGTTTCTATCACAGAAGAAGTATGTCATACAGCTTCTCGAGCGAGCTCACATGCTCAATTGCAACCCTTCTCGAACTCCAGTTGATACAGATTCTAAACTGGGTCCAGAGGGTGTTCCGTTACAGGATCCTACTTTATATCGTAGCCTTGCAGGTGGACTTCAGTATCTCACATTTACTCGACCAGGCCTTTCCTATGCAGTACAGCAGATTTGCCTTTACATGCACGATTCACGGGAACCGCATTTCGCTGCTCTCAAACTTATCTTGCGATATGTTCAGGGAACTTTGATTTGGTCTACATTTATACTCCTCATCCACTACTTCACTTGTTGGTTATACGGATACTGACTGGGCCGGTTGCCCCTCTACACGACGATCTACCTCTGGTTAATGTGCTTTTATGGGAGATAACTTATTGTCTTGGTCCTCCAAGCGCCAGCATACTCTCTCTCGCTCTAGTACTGAGGCTGAATATCGGGGTGTCGCTAACGTTGTACCAGAGACCGCATGGCTTCGTAATTTGCTTCGTGAGCTACACTCTCCTCTATCATCCACCACACTTTTCTACTGTGATAATGCCAGTGCCATTTATATTTCTGCCAACCCTGTCCAACATCAGAGGAAAAAACATATTGAGATCGACATCCATTTCGTCTGGGACATGGTCAATGCTGGTCAGGTTCGAGTTTTACATGTACCTTCTCGTTATCAGTATGCCGACATCTTCACCAAAGGACTCCATTCCGCTCTGTTTGAAGAATTTCGATCCAGTTTGAGCGTTCGGCCTCCTCCCGCTCCAACTGCGGGGGTGTATTAGTAGATAATTTGTATAGGTCTATTCATACATGTAATAGTTGTCACATATCCTTTCCATAATTTGTAATATACCGATTAGGCCTAAGCCCATTACAGATAGGTCAGGATTATTGATGTATTATATATTGAGTTAATTGTGTAATGAGAAGGCAAGGAATATTATCCCCTCAATAATTAGTGTTTAAAGAGTAGCGTTTGATTACAATAAAATGTATGTTTGGCAACAAGCAACTAATATTTGCACTTCTTTTAAATGCTACTAGAAGAAATGTTTTGCACCAACTATTGTTTACACTTTACGATTATTGATACAACTATTTTACAAAATAGTTTTGTAAAACAAACAAATATTGTTTCTATTACTGCAACTGTTGGTTTTGTCAAATATATCTATACTACATATAAAAGAAAAACGATAAAACCTTGAAAAGTAAAATGTAGAAAGTCAAATGTGAGAAAATGTATGATGTAATTAATACTTTTATTAAAAACACCTCATTACTTAAAGATACAATAATTTATTCACATTGTACAACCAATTAAAAGTTTATCTACCAAATTAAAAACTACCAATTAAAACACTCCTTACTAAAAAGTACAATAAAATTTTCATGATGTACAATTTAAACAAGCTACAACATAATCTTTTATATAATAAAGGAATTACATCATTTCGCAGTGATTTTTTGTCAATTCATTTTTATTGAAAAAATAATTGGGCCAATAGGAGAGCTCGATTTCACCACGTAAGCAAAATCGTGTCATGTGATTGGTTAATAAAAGTCAAAATTAAATTGATTTTAGTCAAACTTTAATAAATTTGGTGGAGAAATTTGATTGATAAAAAAAATACATAAAAATTATATAGAGTTAAGTGTAATATTATAAGCCTCCATGTTTTTTAATAGCTTCGGATTATAAACAAATACCCCCTTATACTTTATATCTTAAAAAATACAATGTATATATGGTTTTAAAATAACAACATATAAATTTGCATAAGATTATAAGTATTAATTTTTTTACTATATACATTAATAATGACTCGTTTATTTTTCATTTTTAAAAGTTTAACCTATGTGAACACGAGTTTACATTTTAAATACCGCTAAATTACTGAAAACGGGAATATAATTATCAAATTATAAGTACGGGTTACTTTAATATAAAAATAAATATACGCGATTGTACTTATCACAATGACTCATGTAATTCTTATTTATTTATACAAGGATATCTAGAAAAACATTTTTAAAAAATATTTTAACTTTATCAACGCTCATTATGTGCTACTAAACTTGCATCATGTGTACAACATAATATCTGTAGTGAAATTTAAATAACAATATCAACATCTTTGTCAGCTTAATAAAATTAAATCTTGAGTTACCTAACATACATTTTTACAAATATTTTACCAAATTCTAATGGATATTACTCATATTAGTGCATAATGAAAAACTCGTGTATAAGTATTAGTTGTACTTATATCACAATTTTCATAGGCAAATTCTTATATGTGTATATACTGAATTAAAATGTTAAAATAAATTTGATTTATGTGCAAACTTCGTGCGTGCGCGGAACTTATAACTATATAATTATATGCAATTACCTTTAAAGACACAATATTCAGTATTAATACAAGATAATTTTTTTTGTCAAAACCCTGTGCATGCACGGGTATTATAACTAGTCTAAAATATAAAATAATTAAACACACTAATTAATGTTATTTTTAAAACACTCTAAAAAAAGTACATGTTATTATATACATTATACAAATTAATAAAACACACAAGCTTCATACAAGCTAACAAGTTGATGATACATATAGTTTTAAAAATCGGACTGGACCAACATGTTCAACCGGGAGCCGGTGTCGCCACCAGTTCGGCTAACCAATAAAAGTCATCCGAAAATGAACCAGTGAAGACCCGTTGAAACCGATACAAACTGTTGAATCAGGTCTCATCGATATCTATTTCTCCGGTTAATCGTCACAAGCTAGCTACTCGCCTCCGCAACGCGCGGGCACGCTGCTATACTATATATAAAAGAAAAACCAAAAAGTAAAAAGTGAAAAGTTGAAACTAAAAAGAAAATGTTGAAAACATATATTTCAAAAGGAAACTATTAATACATATCGAAAACCGGGTTGACCCGGGACGCTTCAAACCCGGTAGGTTGACCCGGTTTAATTTGACCCAACCCGTCGAGTTGACTCAGTTTAAATAGAACCGTTTTTTGACCGGAACGCTTCAACCGGTTAAAACACCCGGGTCGAACCGGGTTTCAAAACATTATGTTTAATCACCAAATCTTCAAACTTTTATTATTTTTCATTTATAACTCATAAACTCTTTTTTAACATAAAACAATCTGTCGCTATAAAATCTCGTTGCTATGGACGGCTATTCGCCTGATCTTTAACTATGCAGTATGCACAAAGCAATTATTGACAAAATGTTAAAAAAATATATAGGTAAAAAATGCAACATCTTAAAATGTGAAAATTTTAAAGAAGAGAAACAGAAAGATTCAGAAAATGAGTAAATGACATATTTGTTCAATATGCACAGTGTATACGAAAAGAAACTTTAATTTAGATCGACTACAAAACTTTGTGTTACTTTAAAATGGCAAGTAACATTAATGATGCCGGAATGCCAGATTGCCTGTTAAAAGACCAAGTCATGACCAACTAATATCAACTATCTACCTTTTGAGTGTCAGCAGTAATGTTCTATGATGTATAGGTTTGTTGTACAATTTTAAACCTCTCTTTGAGATCTATGGGACTTTATGAGATTTGAATGCTGTATTAATTGATTTGGTGTTACAGACGATGTTGAGGATTGATATCGAGAAGGGAGACTTTGCAAGTAAAAGGGTTCTGGTTGCTTGTCGCTACGCGTTAGGTTGGTTGTCAAGGTGGTGACCTAGCCATGATCTCTCGGCGCGCTTTAATTCTAAGTTTTTTTGGCCACCATGTAAATAAAAGGACACGGTATGTGTGCATGACAACATGGTAGCAACCAACCACGATGTCATATTAGGTTTTAGACCACACATTGCAATAGATGTAAGTTCTTGTGATCAATCATAGAGCTTTACAACGTTAAAGAAACATGTTTCTTTTGATTAAAAAATAAAGTTTATATTAAGAACATCGATCTCCAATGCAATGTAAAGCAATGACTCAACATTGTGATTCGTTTTACTATTAAAGTTTTATTGAGTAATATTTTTTTTTTCTAGGACAAAAGCTTTTGAAATATGTAAATGCATCACGGGTTTTCTTATATCACACATTTAAATGTTAGAAAAAGAAAATGAACTGAGGTACTTCTCCGAACAGGAGTACATGAATGACATATATATTCTTCCAGATAAGGAAATAAAGCTTATGGCCATGTCCTTTTTTTTGTTTAAAATTATGTGCCTTCTCAGAAAGGTAGGGTTTACTCCATTTAAGTATGTAAGGAGATGAATTTAATCTTGTAATTAAGTTAGTCAGTCTTTTGATTATGTACCTGCGTACCCGAAATTTCTTCTCGTAATTGAATTTTAGTTAGAAAAAAAATAATAATAAAAAATAATAATAATAACCTAATTTTGGTTAGAAAAAAGACGTTGATTATAATTGACCGATTATGCCATGTTGACCGATTCGTCCAATTGTTAACCGATTTTTGTTAGCTTTGACCAAACCGATTTTTTACCCGATTAGCAAAAAATGGACAAGATATATGGCCGATTACCTTGTAATCGCCGATTACAAGTACGGCTAGGCTGACTTTTGCGACATTACATATATAATTTTATCCAAATTTGATAGGGGCGTAGTGCATGTGTATAGTTGCATGTGTCAATTACTAACAACCCAATAAAGTATATATCAACCCAACTCTTTTCAATTTCCAACAAATGAAAGCAAAGGGCAATGCCCGCCTGTAAATGTAAATTCAATGCATGATTGGTCAACACTTATCTGCATAAATGGGACCCCTGTGATTGTAAGAATTGAATGTTGTATGAGTTGATACAATTTTAGTAGTATATCTAGCTTGTATCCTAATAAGATGTATAAGTTGAAAAATTGAACTCAATAATCTCATTAGGACATAGAGAAAAGCCAACTTGTTCATTCTTAAAAAGCTAATAAGATATTAAGCAGTCAAAGAAACTAGCTATACAATACTTCAAATATATAACTTTTGATTGCAGAATTAAACTAGTATATCCAATAGAATGTGCATGCACTTTCTGTTGTCTGCTTGCAATCCAAGCATAAGATGAAAGTTCAATCTCGTTGAAGTTGAAGAGGTGATGGCCTCGGCTTGATCGTGGCATTGTCGACTCATTCCTAGATCTCCAACCCGACTAAGAGTAGCTTTAACCAAATACTATACCGAAAAGCATACACATGTTTTACCTAGCTAGTTTATAGATTTTATATAAATACACAAAAATTGTATTCACCTTACATAGCACTTTTGAAAATGGATATAATGTTAGCTTCTATTTGATATCAAACTCTAATGATATTTTCTCTGAAAAAGAAAAAGTACAAAGACCAAAAACACAATACAGCCTTTACCCAAAAAAAAAAGCAAAAAAACAAAATACACTGCGACAATAATAAATATTCGGGAAAGGATTTGCTAAATGTGTTTATTTGGCATATGGTAGGGTGTATTAAATAAACACATTTTTTTTTATTTTATCAGAAAACGCATTTAATTAACATTAATTAGAGCTAAAAATTAATTTAATTATATGTTTTTATGGCTTAATCAACTTGAGGACATATTAGCATAACCATTTGGAAAGTGTAGCTAAAAATCACAAATCATTAAACTTAGAGCTCTAGGTGTGGGCTCGTCGTGGTGTTCCGCTGTCCAACGTGGCCCTTCGCCGCGACACCGGGAGAGCTCGCCGTCCCCCGCCGTCTGGAAGCTCTTCGTCTGCACGACGAAGATTTGTGTTGTACCTTTTCTTTTTTTTTCTTTTTTTTTGTGTGGAAGATGAATGTATTTGGAGGGAAAAAAATATATAAATTGTTTTGAAGGTGAAGTGTTTTGTATAATAGAAGATGAAGTGTTTTGGAGGAAAAAAGTATGCAAATATAAAATTAAAAACACAAATTACATTGAACATTTAAGTTAAAACACTACATTAATTGAAGATTAAAGTGAAAACAGCAAATATATAATACGCTTAAACATTAAAACTACATAAGAGATTATGAAAATAAAACTACAAATTAAGAATACGAATCATCTGAGTTGTAACCCTCGTCACTCGAAGAGGAATTAAACTCGCCAGCAAATTACCTTCTTTCCATGATGTAAAAGTAGTTCTCCCTAAGATATTCAGCTTCCCTGGCTTCCTGTTCCAAACGAGCAGCTTCCTCGCGTGCCTCGTTTTCTATAATCTCTCTATAATTTTCCTCGTCCTGCGCAAGTTCACGAAGGTAAGCCTCACTAAACCCAAATGGATTGTTTTCGAGGTCCACATGAATTTGTTAGTAGGTGGATTGTTAACAGGTGGAGTGTTAACAATTGGATTGTTAAGAGGTGGAGTGTTTACAAATACATTTTCCGGTGGGAAAACCGAAAAGACATCTTCTGGTGGTGTTGAATAAACTTCAACTTCTTCTGGTGGAGTTGGAAAGGTAGTTTCTGGCAGTTGTGTTGGAGTTGGAAAGGTAGTTTCCGGCAGTTGTGGTGGACTTGAAAAGGTAGTTTCCTGCAGTTGTTGTGGACTTGAGAATTGTTCAGAGAAATCTTTGCGAGACATTTTTGTGTGCGTGACTTGTGTGTGATAAACAGATCTAGTAGAGTTGTATATATAGGCACATATGATCCCGCTCAACACTATACCATTTGAATTTGAATTTGAATTTAAATAATCCTGCTCCAATTTGAATCTGATTTTGAATTTGAATTTGAATATGAATTTAAATAATCCCGCTCAAAACTATACCGTTTAAAAAAAGGGTGATTTGATTTTTTTTTAATTCAAAATTGTGAAATTAATATTTTTATTTTACTTGAGTTTACTTTAAAAAAAAAAAAGAAAGAAAAAAAGAATCTTATATCACCCCTATAAATAACAAGCCATAACAACCATTTTTTCTCATCTTCATCAATTCCAACTTTCTATATCTCTAGTTCAAAAAACAAAAACAATGTCTCAAAATCCGAAGTGGAACAAGGTTGAAGAAATGTTGCTTGCGCAAATTTGGATAGAAATTTAGCAAGATCGAGATATGGGAAATAACGTTCGAATTTATTTTGGAGCGACATTATGGAGATGTTCAATGATCGGACTACCGATGACCATCGTCCAAAAATATGATCACGGGGTAAATGGTTAGGATTAACGTTGATTGCCAAAAATTCAACGCTATTTACAAACATTTAGGTTGAAGTGGTGAAAATGACCACGATCATCTAGAATGTGAAACGAACTTTGAGCAACGCTTTGGTGGGAAGAGTCCGGTATGTTCACGCTTGGGAGATTTTGAAAAATTACCCGAAGTGGGATGCCGAAGATCCGATCCATTAGTATGTGTTGTATTTTTTTCCCCGTGTCGTTTTTTCTTTTACGTATCGTATTTATTTTTTCTTATTATTGTGTTGTTAATGTATTTTTAATTATTAATGAAATAAATTTAGTTTATTTGGAAATAAGACAAAAAAACAAAGTTGTAGTGGTGGGCCCCAAATGAAGACGTTGAGGTTTGTTGTGAGTGGGAGGGTGGGTTAGTTGTGGAGGTTTGTTATAGTGATGTGGAGGTGATGAAGAGATGAAGGTGTGTTGATAAGGATTTAAAAGGTACACTTTTGAGGGTCATTTAAGCCCTTAATCGACCACTTTTATATCTGTTACTGCTTAATTTCGTTCCTTTTCACTTTAGGTCTCTTGAAGGGAAAATGCTGGAATGACACTTATTTGGACGAAAAGGCGTGAATATGTGAAGAAAATGGCCAAAGTCAAGATCGAGACACTAAAGCTGCTGGAAACGCACCTGACAACGTCACAGATAAAGGGTGGCGGCGTCCCTATAATTGCGATGACTCAGAAGTGAAATTGCTACTTTGTACCTGACGGCTTCACGCTTTAAAGAGTAGGGCGTCACAACTCAGACGTCCTAGATTCAGATTCCAACGGCGTCGGAAGATGAAACGGCGGTGTCACACACAAGGTGGCCTTGATCACGAGAGTTGACGTGGTCAAGACGAAACCCTAATGGCGGCGATCCGACGACGTCATAATTAAAGAGTGAGGCCGTCGCAGTTGTAACTCTATATATAGAATTCGAATTTTCAGACTTTTTAGGAGGTAGAATTGTGGAGTAAAACCTAATAACGATTTTTGGCTATCTTGGGCAGTATCTTAGGGTTCTCATACCCTATTTTACAACAAGATAAGTAATTTACTTCATTGATTTAATTATGTCTTCAATTGTATGTGTGTATGCTTGCATGTTCACCATGTCCGGCTAATTTACGTGTGTGTTTGCTTAGATCTATGGAACCTAGGTATTGAATATTGATTGGTTGTCTCTTATCTTAATTATAATTGGCCTAGGATTGCAATAGGCAATCGTTGTGTTTTTAATGCTTGAGTAATCTTTGTGAACATTAGTTTATAATCGCCTAGAGTTGTTGTAGGCAAAAAATCCAAAGATAACCTTAGAGTTAATTTATGAATCCTAGAGATTTGGTAGGCAATAACCTTAAGGTATTCTCAAAGAGATAGGTAGGAAAGCATACCCTACGACCTTAGAAGACACAACGCGTTAAGAATAAGGACGTGACAATTCAACCATCAATAGGAGATAACTAGGGAGTAATAGCATCTAGGTAAACACATCTTTGACTATCATACGAGCACACATCAATTAGACATAGACTACCCCTTAGCTTAGTTAATTAGAATAGATAATAGTAGAGTAATCGGTAGAAATACCACCCCCCAAATCCAATATCCCGAGATTCGTAATTTCAATTTTCCTAAAAAAATATAAAAAGATAAAAAATAATCTTCCTCAACCCCAACCTTAGCGTAGTAATTTTTCACTAGCATTCCAATTCCCCTAGAGAACGATATCAATGCCGAGGCTTACCCTAATACAACACTACAACGATTAGGTTCACTGCCTAGGTAGTTGAAAAACTTGCTCGAAGAAAAGGAAGTTTCCTTTGACCCCGAACGCGCGTTGTATGCGTATCATGTGCCATAACACCTAGTGCTCTTAAGACCTTGAATCGTTCAATAAGTTAGGACAAGAGAATCTAGATAGCCTAGCCATCATAGGTTGTTCCAATTAAATATCTATACTTCATATAAAGAGTGTATGATTAAAATGGAATTATTGAATTTTTAAATGTTGAAAATTAGTCAAAGGTGAAAAAATGTATAGTGTAACTAATTTTTTTATTAAAACAACTCATTACCTAAAAATATAGTGATTTATTCATATTGTACAACCAACTTAAAGCATGTTCACAAAATTAAATACAAACAATTAAAACAGCCCTTACTAAAAAGTACAATAAAACTTTCACAATATACAATTTAAACAAGCTACAACATAATCCAGAATGTAAAATAATTAAACACACTAATTAATGTTATTTTTAAAACACCCTAAAATGAAAAGTACATGTTATTATACACATTATAGAAATTCATAAAACACACAAAGTTTCATACAAGCTAACAAGTTGAAGGTACATATAGTTTTGAAACCGGACAGAACCGGACCAACGGGTTTAACCGAGAACCGGTGTCGCCACCAGTTCGGATAACCAATAAATGCCATCCGAAAGCGAACGAGAGAGGACCCGTTGAAACCGATACATACTGGTAATCAGGCCGCATCGAGATCTATTTTTCCGGTTAATCGTCACAGGGTACCCGCGTATATACTATATATAAAGGAAAAAACTAAAAGTGAAAAGTAAAAAGTTGAAACTAAAAATAGAAATGTTGAAAACATATTTTCAAAAGGAAACTATTAATACATATCAAAAACCGGGTTGACCTGTGCTCAACCCAACCCGTCGGGTTGACCCAGTTTAAATCGACCCGTTTTTCGACCGGAACAGTTCAACCAGTTGAACCACCCGGATCGAACCGGTTTTCAAAACATTATGTTTAATCTCCAAATCTTCAAACTTTTATTATGTTTCGTTTATAACCAATAAACACTTTTATCACTAAACGATTTGTCGCTATAAAATATCGTTGCTATGCACGAATAATCGTCTAGTTACTTTAAACAAGCATTAGGTTTTCAACAACCCGTTAGATTCGCACATCAAATCTCAAATATTTCATGTGCACCAAACGTACGATGACACAATTAATGATAATACAAACAAAACAAAACAATTATGTCTTTGAAGGACACAAACGATCAATTAATATAGATTATGAACCAAATTATAAACAAGTATACCCTTATGTATTCAAACCAATAGCATTATATAAGAAAATAAAAATAAAAATAAAATAAAAATAAATAAAAACTACAATCGAACTTCATCTTTGTTACAATAATCAAACGTAACATCAGACTATCTTCAGACTTCAAAATCGATCTAGCCCAGACCTATTTTACCTGAACCCTAACGGCCTTCAAGAATCGTGTGTTTTTCTTTCAATTTTACGTATAAGAAAAATATATATCTACTTTTATGTTTTTCTTTCAATTTTACTAATTAATTTTTCACACTACTTTTTATTAAAATATTGTTAACTTTCAATAAATATTGTATATTACCATGTTTTCAATGGGTATTGATGTATGGAATCATTCCAAGGGTTATCTAACTCCGGTTCAGGGTCGTTAACCCATTTCCAAACTAGACTACCAACCTTAAACCCGGTTCCAAAAGCTAACATCCACATTTTATCACCCTTTTTAACCCTTTGCTTAGTTTCAAAGTAAGCCAGCTCATAAAATACTAAACTACTAGAACTGTTACCGAACCGGTTTAGTCACAATCTAGCTGGTTTGGTAACTGAGTGAGCAAGTTGCATAACCCGACCTACTTGTTCAATGACCGTTTTTCCACCCGTATGCACACAAACATGATCAAATGCAGCTATGAAATCTGGCACAAACGGTTTCATCTGCCCATTGGACAGCGCGTTCATTACAACCGAATAAGCATACCCAACGAGCTGATTTATAGGTAAAACGTGTGGCGCGAGGATTTTGATGTGTTGCCAGCAGCCCCGGATCTGAGCAAGTGCAGAATGATCAACGGAACAGGGCCCCTACTTTTTTAGGGGCCCCAAAATTTCAGGCATCAATGAGTGATTAGATCCCGTTTTGGCTTAAAATTGATAATATTAGGTTCTAAAACGTAAAATGGTTTAGTTTTACCATATAAAAGTTACTTATGATTAGTTACAATCGAGTTATAAGAGTCTGTTGATATATGTTTAAACTGGGCAAGGATCAAACGGAGGAAGAAGATGGTATTTTTGGTTAATATTCACTTTGCACCCCCATACTTTGATAGTTTTTACTTTTTACTTGTTTTTTCATAATCATTTAGATGTATTTCCCAACAAGTCCAAAACAATTATAAAGGTTTACACTTTCAACCCTTTTTGTAAGAAACCATGATACTACACGATTGTTATAACAGATTACTTGGGATTCATTGGATCAATATGGTAGTGGGATCGTTGAGTTTTCCGCTGTTGTTTAGGCATTTTTTAGTTCTTATAGTATATCTTGCAATATTTGTTAACTCTTTTAAATCATATCTAATAATTTGCTTGTAAGAGACCTACTTTGTAATTACAACATAAGCGTCAAAATTCGAAAAAGACCTTGTAAAGGATATTTGTGACTATAGCACAGGGCCCCCGAAATCCACAGGACGGCCCTGGTTGCCAGAGGTTAACGATGTGTTGCCAGAGGTTAACTCCAACAACACGTAATAGGTCTTTTGTGAGGTTACTCCAGTGATCCCATTAGTGTCTACTTCTTGGAATGCTGCATGGCAAGCAGAATCATCAACTCCATGATGGCTTCTTAAGGAATGTGTTAGTTTCATTTTTGAAGATGATTTTCGGTTGGGGTCGTTGGTGATTATTGCAGCCGCACAACCAACGCGAAAAATGCAATTTATTACTAGTATTGATCTTTCTTCACCATCGTACCTGAAAATGTATATGTAAAACTCATAAGGGTCAAAATCTAAACTTCGGTTGATAAAGTACATTTATCATATACACATAGCTAAAGTTATACACAAAATAAGTATACCATTTGATATATAATATGCACTTCTTTTATGGAAGAGTTGTAGTTACTAGCTTAGGTAGATCAACCCAAGTTAACCTCTTTTGACGGGCCGCATTAAAAGATTTACCCACTACATGACAAAAAAAATAAAATTTAAACCCTCATTTTGAGCTAAACTTTTTTAACCTCGTGTTGTTGACCCACTGATTCATATACAACTGATTAATACGGAGTACATCTTAAATAGAGATGATAAACGTATAAAAAAAGGTACTTTGAGCTCGGATTATAGGTTTGGTATATTATCTCCATGATAATCAAATCATTGACTATAGAGTAAATTACATAAATGGTCACTATAGTTTGTTCATTTTTTCACATATAGTCACTGAACTTTTTTTTTGACATGCATGGTCACTGAAGTTTCAAATCGTTACAGATTCAGTCCATTTTGTTACATAAATGATCACTGAAGTTTCAAACCACAGTGACCATTTATGTAACGAAATTGAAACCTTAGTGACTAGATTTGTAACGATTTGAAACCTTAATGACTGACTTTGTCAAAAAAAAAGTTCAGTGACTAAATGTGAAAAAATGAACAAACCACAGTGACCATTTATGTAATTTACTCTTGACTATAATACAGTCAAGTATAGGCTTGTAAGTGGGGATAAAATTCGCTTTTGGCTGGATACTTGGATCGAAGAGCAATCATTATGTGTTCGGTTTAATCGTTTATTCAAATTGGAGTTAGACTCTAACTGTAAGGTGTGCTAGAGATGGGGTGATGGAGGTTGGAGATGGAATTGGCGAAGAGTTGTAAGGGGCGGCATCGAACAAGAACAACTCAAAAATATGTTGTCAATTTTAACGGCCATTCAGTTACAGGTAGGTAATGAATATTTTTCTTGGTCTTTGGATGGTCAAACGGATGTTACGGTTGTAGGAACTCGTCGGCATATTGATGCATTTTTACACACAGGTATAGATATGGTTACTTTATGGTGCAACTCAGTTCCAAACAAAGTTACTGTAACATTTTTGCATGGCGAGTTATGTTGGATCGATTGCCTACTCGCTATAATCTATCGCGTATAGGATTGAAGATTGAGTGTATCTTGTGTCCCACGTGTGGAGTTGGTATGGAAACCATGTTGCATACTTTTATTCGCTTGATGCTTTGCAAAAGAGGTTTGGTCTCATATTTATAGATGGTGTAACGTATCCATGTTTAGAGGTTAGTCGTTTTCTAAATGGTGGGAATGGTGTGATTCGAATCCAACTAGAAAGAACCTCGGATATAAAATGAACGTGGTCTAGCTACATGTTGGATGATATGGCGGTACATAAATTTTGTGATATTTGATGCCGGAAGGAAGCGTATAAGAGATTTAGTAGATAATATTATTTTGTTGTAGATAATATTATTAAGTATTTTTGTAATGTTTTTTTTAGTCTAGTTTTTAGCTAGTTTCTCATATGAAATGCTGCTAAAATAAATAAATAAAATAAAATAAAAATCTTAAGAAAAGATTAAGAAATAAACACCTTTAACATTACCAATTCAATGTTATGCTCTCTGTGACCGCAACAAAAGCATTCTTGATTTCCAGGCCGCTACCACGTAAAATCTGATAAGCTAAATCAATCGAAAGTGTTAACACAAATAATGTCTAAAAACGTTATTTGTATTTTTCGACATCTCTACGTTTTTAAAATAACAAAATGTAAAAGCACTTTACGTCAAAATTAACGTAAACAAGTTTGTTGTCATAAGAACAAACAAATTTACAATTTGAAAAATGATTAAAGGATTAAATTTTATGTTCTAAACTTCAAAATTTTAATGTGACAAAACATTTTTTTCAAAAATACATTTTACAAATAATTTTTGAATTAAAGGAAAATATTTAGTTGGAATAATAAGTTTAAAAATCTCAAATTTTATCCCCCCTCTCCCAAAAAAAAACAGCTCCAAACATCCTTAAATAAACCTTCACCACTAAAAAAAATTGAGTGTTTGTCTAGGACGGTACCACTAAACCGGACGGTGCCGTTAAGTTTAACAGTACCATCTGGACTTTAACGGTACCGTCACCTGTAACGGCTATATTTTATATGCCTATAAATACTGGACTATTGTACAGATTTAAGGCATCATTTTTCACACAAAACTTTCTCATCTAAATACACTCTTTCTAGTTTCGATTCTTTGATCATTTTGTTAGTTTTTTTTGTTTAAGAGTGATCCAATCATCAAAACATGTGATTACCTTCATTTCTCTACTAGTTTAATAGAAGAACACACCGTATCTAGAAGATACAAAGTGTTGTACTGTTAGTGTAGTGCACTCGCAACATTTGTTACGTACTTGTTGTGTATTGATATACATCAACGTGTTTATCATCTTGTTTATTTAGATTGTGTGGATCATTGTGATCTTGTAGAGATCGGAAAGAACTTGTGTTGTTTGTGTTGATAGTGTGTAGATCGTGTTCATCGTGTGTAGATCGGGTAGATCGTGTGTAGATTGGGTAGATCGAGTGTAAATCGGGTGATTTGTGAGGATCGGGTAGGTCGTGACTGAGATTGGTACTAGCTAGATTAGTACTCGACATTTAACTTAGTGTCAGAAATCGTGATAGCGACGTTGTACGGTTTTTTCTTCGCCTGAAGGGAGTTTGTTGATATAGTCAGTGTTCTAAAAGGTGACGAAATGGACCAAGGCGCGAGGTCTAGGCGTCGTGTGAAAAGGCGTGGGATAAGGCGTGAAAAGGCGCGCCTTTTGGTAAGGCGTGGCGCCATTTTTAGAAGCGTTTAGGGGATTTACGGATTTGGGCTTGAATTTCTAGTATTTGGAGTATTTCCTTCTTGGGCCTCGTAATTTCAAAGCTTAATTCCTACTTGGGCCTCGTATTTGGGTCTGGCTATTTGGGATTTAAGCTTTATTATTTGAAATTGCTTTTAAAAAATGATATAAAATTATAAATATATAAATCTATAAATATTTTTTTGCCGCCTTAAGCACGCCTTAAGAAACGCCAAGGCTTCGCAAAGGCTCGTAAGGCTTGAGGCGTGGGTGTGCCGCCATGCCACGCTTCACGCCTTTTAGAACATTGGACATAGTGCTTTGAATTCTCGAGTTTGGTACTCGAGGAGCGGAGTAGGGCGAAGTGAAGCTTCGTTACCGAACCACCATAAGTATTTGTGTCTTGGTTTGATCTTTTCACCTCTTACTCTTTATCTTGCACTTATATTTTAGTAGTCGTTGTTCGTTTATTCTAGTAAAGTTATATCTTGTTCATATTGCAATTTATTAATTTCACAAAAGCTCGAATTAAAGTTTTTCATAAAGCAAATTTTATAACGAAATTAAAAACGGTAAAACTATTCAACTCTCCCCTTCTAGTTTTCCACAATTGAATTTATTCTTTAAAGAAGTTATTAGGTATAAGTTCTTTAAAATATCGTGTCCAGAAATCTCACAAAATCGGCGAGATTTATTCGTCAAAAATCAAAAAAGGACAAAATTTTGTCCCAACAGGTCACGGCACTAATAAAGTGGTGACGGCACCACTAGTGGTACCATGGTTCCGTGTACCTGACATAGCCCGTTTTCTCTTTTAATTTTCCCACTATTTACAACTTCAAAACAAACACTCCTTATGTACTTGTTGTCGAACCAAAACCCACATCAAAATCCAATTACACCACCCAAAATCAAAATTGAAGCATTATAATATAAGATTATCAACTACTACATCATTTTTTAACATTAATTGTAAGTCAATTCATCTTAATTTTTTTCAATTTTGAGTCTAGAGTTTTTTCTTGCACAAAATTCGAATCGGAGATTTTTTTATTCAAATTGGGGATTTTTATTTTGCTTATGGGACCGAGAGAGTTGCAAATATGTCATGGGATAACTTCATGAAGCTGCTAATAGAAACTTATTTTCCCGATAGTGAAATTGCGAAGCTTGAAATCGAATTACTTAAGTTAGTGCAAGGAAATGACTATGTGCCAGTATATACTACATAGTTTATTGCAAAATATTGATTTGCAAAATATCAAGTCGCTACTGAAGAAAGAAAACCGGTTCGATACGTAGAGGGCTTTGTTAGCGTTTACGGTTTTTATTAAACGATTTAATAATTAATTAATATATTGACAATCAAATATATTGAAAAAAATAAGCAAAAGCATGTAAAACTCATATAAGGATCATACGATTTATGCAATTAATCATGCTTAAAATAAAAATAATACCAACCTTTTATGCTCGGTATAATCAAAAAACAAATAAGCAAAATAGGATACTCTCTTCATACTACACGTTACACGATACCTAGCGATGCTAGTCGTAACACCTTTTGAATATACGATTCAAACTTACCCTTGCGTAGAGACTTGCAATACAAGAAAGCAAAATCTGAAACCGTTCCTTTGGGTTTGGACGATCGACTGACTTTGATGACTATGGTTATGATAACTATGCGGATCAAGTTTACGATCTTCCAGGTAATTTGGATGCCTACTACGACACTTATGGTATCAAGCTCCAAGGCCTTGGTAGGAAGTAAATGTTATCTTCATAGGAGTCTGATTTTATATTTTGAGTATTGGTTTATTTTCTTCTTTAGAAAATAGGAAGTATCATGTTATGTAAGCTTTTCGCCTATGTAACGGGCTGAGATATGGGATTCACCCATATCCTTTGTACTTAAACGTTTTTTGGAGTAATATATTTACCGGGTCATTGACCTTTTACCCAAAAAAAGACGATCGACCACAAGAGAGAAAATAGGGAGAAAGATTTTTGTGTTAAGTTATGAAACCCTTAAACAATCCATTTGTATTTATACTAAACTAGTAGGCTACCCGCGTGATGCGGCGGCGGGTACCCTGTGACTAAATTTTTCGGCGAATAAATGTTATTTTGTTTTGGACTGCTGGATTTTAGATTTATGTTTTGGAAACTTAATTAGATTGTACATTGTGGTTAAATAATTGTATATTTTGGTGAATGGTGTTTTTTGTGACAACCCGTACTTTCAGGTCATTTCTCGACACAATTCATGTCTCATTATTTCAACATTTATAGTAAACTTGGTTTACTTGTTTCAAATTCGCGTAACCTTGAAGGTTTAGCGGCGAATTCATGATCATAACATCACGTACATTTCATATGGACTAAGATTAGTCTACATTCCATTGACATCATTTGCATTTCATTAATTCATTCATGACATTTCATTTCACTTTATACGCGTAATTTTTATATTTAATAATCGTTATCGTGAGTTATTATTTTGTATATTTAATCCGTTACTTTCAAAAATGATCCCGATGTATTTTTTAACTTACATTTAGTTTATAAAAACTATATTTTTAGTTTTCCTAGTGTTTCAAATTTATTTGGTACATAAGTCGTTAAAATTATATTATTACGACGTGTTTCTTAAAAATTATACGATAATTATTTTATCACTCAAATTTCACAAGGAAAGTATTTTTACAATTTTTGAACTATTAAAAACTTACATGAACCAAAAATTTTTATTTACCTTACAAGTGACTAATACTTACTTATTTACTTATACTTTTGTCAAATATTACACAAGTACACAAAGTTATACAAGTTTATAAAAAAAAAAAAAAAATATATCTACTCATTTCCCCTTGGCGACCAAGGGGGAAGGGTGTCATAAATGTTGGTATGGTAGTTGATTGTTTATATTTTACACAAACATAAAGTCTTACTACATTATTATTAGTCCCATTCATGTATCTCATTCTCATAGTTAGCAAGTGATAAAAAAAAAAAAAACTTTTCTCTCTTCTTTTGGGGTTCTCCTAACCGGCCACATTCAAAGCTCACAAGGGATCAAAAATTTTTGCTAGCTCAAGTGTATTTACAATCTAGTATATACTCTATATAAGGTTTTGAAATAAAAACCAAGAGTATTTAGGCTAATCCTTGTTACTTTCACCTCATCATAATCACTTGTAAGCATGATTTTATCATTTTTATGTTTCCTTTTCATTTTCATATTCATCTTTTCATTTTTGGAGCTAGTATGCATGATATGTGATTTATACCATTTTATTTCATGATTTTAGAGTTATATATATATACTATGGTCATCCTATAAATATTCCCTTGGTATTCTTTGGTCTTGATGGTGATTAGGAACCCATGACACCCTAAGAAGGTGTATGGTAGGATTAGATTAGCTTTGGAGTTGATTTGAAGGGATTAGAATAGGTTTTGTCCGAGAAAAACTATTTTCAATAACTATATATAAAAGGTTCTGTCCTTGTTTCATTTTTTTGGAAAATCCGACAGTTGGTACGAAACTTTGGCCTTGATATTTAGAAAATATACTTTAAAACGAATCCGTGGCCGCTTGAACGGAATAAAGCGGACTTATAGAAGAAGAAGTTATGGATTTTAAAGTTTGACGATGAAATATATTATTTTAGAAATTTCAGCATACCATATTTATTTTGTCGAGTCAAAAATGAGCCTTAAGCTTCACAAATTATTTCGACTTGTCAAAAATATGTTAGTATACTTTGATCTGAAGCTAAGGACGTATTATACGTAGAAAACGGATTTGAAACGACAAAGATATGCACTTTTTCATAAACTTGCCGTAACTAATTTTCTGCACACAATTAGCCAAAACCACCATCTTTAACCCTTATTATCTTTATGTTCGAGACCTTTTGGACGAAAACTCCTGAACTGAAACTTTTAGATATCGATACAAACTTTCCAAAACAGTCGAGTTCGTTCTCTAACGATCGACGTACACCATTTTACGGCTAGTTTTCCAAAGCCATTTTTGTTAATTTCATGATTATTCCGACGACATTGTTTTGCGACGAAAAGTAGTAATTTCTCTAAAAATCATTATAAAACCATGGTAGGATGACATTTTGACGTAAGAACATGTAAAGTGATTTTTGATTTGGTCAAGACGTCAAAAGAGTATTTTTTCGACGATGTGTAATATTTTTCAAAACTCGTAAATGGTATAAATAACATACGGAATGCATGCATAACATTACATTGCAACTCATGACATATCATAGCATTGATAATAGGTCCGGTTAGCATCACATTAAACCTCGGTGTACTCACTTTTGCCATTATTCGAGTTTACCAAGTGAGTTTTCATAGCCCCGTTTTACATGCTTTCGATTATTTTCAAACCCACGGGGAGAATACATTGCACTACATTTTTTTTTGTGCGATACCAAGTATGTTAAATTCATTTACATTGCTTAAGTTACCGCATTTGCCAATTGAAGTCCCCATTACTTGAACATGAACCGTTAATCTTTGAAGCGAGGATGAGTGGATAGATCTATCGAGGGTGGCGCCTCCATCCGGGTTGGTGAATCCCAACCGGGCAAGCGGATGCATTTCATTTGATAACATTACGAGTTGTCGGCAAACACTCTGCGAGGGGCATACATTAGTGAACAGTCTAGTTTGGGGTCATGGGCTTAGAGCAATTGTAACATTATTTTTACGTGACTTGATTGTCATGCATGGTCTATACTTGTGTAGTCGTATAAAACATTTACATAAACCTATGATTTCTCACCAACTTTATTGTTGACCGTTTTTAGCAATGTATTTTCAGGTAACTGAGGCATTATCATCATGACATGGTTTAGGGACCTACATTTTGAGTCGCGGCGTCGACTTACATATTTGTACATTATGGCACTTTATTTCAAAACATCGTTTGGATTTGTAACATATTGTATTTCCGCAAACTTTGTAAACCTTTTGGGACCGATGTTGTACTCTGAATGTTTTTATTATAATATCCAACGATGTGTTTTTAAAACGACACTTTAGGTCGTTCAATATAACTTTGATGTGGTGCTATGACAGTCAATCCCTCGAATTCCATTCCGCTGCAAAGCAGTATTAATTGGGGGTGTGGCAGTTGGTACGAGCTACTGATTATAGAGAACTAGGTTGCATCATTGACCCTAGACTATAGCTACATTATCATAGCATCTCATCATTTCATCATAGTACATATTCACTTTTCATGCGGATTCACTTACACTTTATTGAGATTATTTACTTTTATTTCACATCGGTTGTCACAGACATGTCTTGATTCACATCCCATCACCATATCATCGGACTCTAGCTCGGATGATGTTCCAGTTAACCCCATCATGGATGATGTTGCATCACATTCCACGAGATCATTATCTTCCATTGGATCTACTCGACTTTCCCACCGATCATGACCGACACTGGGACCGAACCGCCGAGGAGGCGAGGTTGCACCCACCCTCATGTTAGCCCAGTTCGACCCGTCACATCCACCGCACCACTACTAGCACCATCACCACCATCATCACCATCTTCATCATATTTTCTTAGAGATCCTTTTCCTACGACAGACTTGCGCCCAAAAGCGTGCTCGTTTTGATATCGACACCACCATCTCGCGAGCCGAGCCACCTGTTAGGTTCGAGTTAGGCGAGAGCTCTAAGCTGCGGTGTTGCTCGACTGACCTTCTACCGAGGCGTTAGGAGCCCGTATTGATAGTCAGCAGAATCCGGATAGATAGTTTGTCGCGCAGTTGGAGGAACTGTCGGTGGATAGGATTGAGCCCATTGCGGAGGAGGTCGAGGGCCTAGTGTTAGGCAGGGTTTCGATTGATTTGTCACATCGAGTATTGAGAATAGGCAGTTAGAGGACGGGGAGAGTATTGCTTCTGCGGGGTCAGATTGATGAGTTGAGGAGTTTGGTGGATAGTTTGACTACTCAGGTTCGTGATCTTCAAGATCGAGCGTGAGCACCATGAGGTGCCTTATGTAGACTTTTGTCATGTATAGTTTTGACCATTATTATCCTAGTCACAAGGTGTGTGGCGTAGTTTAAAGAACTTGTTGTATTTTGGTTGTTGTACAAACAAATGTATCAAGTATTGACTCTACTATGTAGGAATGGTTATTATTATCTATGATATCGGTCCATGTAGGCCGAAATTTTCATGTATATTATCCACGTGTGTTGTGATTATATTTGTGATATTTCGTTATTGTTCCGTTGTGATTCCATTTACTTTATGCATGATGTGGTTGTGGATATATTTGTATGATGGTTGTTTCTACTTACGAGTTCTCATGATTGTTTCATCTTGTGATTTTGAAGAGTTATGGCGCCTAAGAAAGCTACACCAGAAATGACCCAAGCAGCAATTCAAAAGTTGGTGAATGATAGCATTGCTAATGCTCTAAGAGTCGAAAGGGAAACAATGGCTGCTGCTTTTGAGGCCGGCTGCTGGCTGAAGCCGCTAGGCTAGCTACACTACTGGTAATGCGGAGGATCGGGGTTAAGAAATGTTCGTACAAGGATTTCAAGAGTGGTGAACCCACTAAGTTTAGAGTGCCGACTTGGGTGCCACACCATGGTTCGATGGTTTGAGAAGTTGGAATCGGTGTTTTTGCTTTGTAACTGTCCGGATGACAGTAAGGTTAAATTTGCTACGAGCACATTACTCGATGGAGCGTTGTCATGGTGGAATTCATACGCTCAACCGATTGGAATGGAGAATGCTTTTAAGCTTACTTGGGAGGAATTCAAGGGCTTGGTGACTAAGAAGTTTTGTCCTCGAACGGAAGTGAAAAAGTTGGAGACGGAGTTCTATGAATTGGTCACTATTGGTTATAATATTGACACATACATTGAGGAGATTCGAGAATTAGCCGCGTTATGCCCGTCGATGGTATCGGATAATGAAAAGTTGCTAGAAGCTTTTATCGGGGGACTTCCCGAGGTTATTCAAGGAGATGTGACTTCGTTTGATCCACAAACAATTGAGGAAGCTATTCGAGTGACTCAGAAGTTGATGGCACAAGTGGTGAAGCGCGGTAAGTACACCACCACCAACCGAAACAACAACAACCCCAACAACCGTTTCAACAATAACCGAGGCAACTACAACAACAATAGCAACAACAACAAGCGCAAGTGGGACAACAACAGGGGTAGAAATGCTACTCAACAACCACCCAAGAGGCAAGAGGTTGCTAAGGTTTATGTTGCGGGTCAAAAGGAAGGAAAAGGATATTCGGGGGTTTTGCCGAAGTGTAATAAGTGTTTTAGTCATCACAATCGGTCGATGTCACGAACCGTGTGAAATTGTAAGAAAGTTGGTCACCGTACTAGGGATTGCAAGTGGCCACAAGTTACATGTTTTGGTTGCGGGGGAACTGGACACTACAAGAAGGATTGTAAGAAAGGAAAGAATCAAGCAAATCCGAATCAAGGAGGTTTGGCTCCAGGAAGGGTTTACGTCATTGGAGGCGGAGAAGATAGGGAGGACCCGAATGTCATAACAGTGCGTTTCTTCTCAATAATCGTTACGCTTCAGTTTTATTTGATTCCGGTGCCGATAAAAGTTTTGTGTCCAATGCATTTGCACCTTTGCTCAACATTAAGCCAACCACCTTAGATACATCATACATTGTCGAATTAGCTAATGGTAATCTAGTTAGCACCAACACCATTGTTCGCGGTTGCACATTCAATTTTCTTAATCATCCCTTCAACATAGACCTCATGCACGTAGAGCTTGGTAGCCGGCGTCGTCATCGGCATGGAATGGTTATCTAAGCATCGTGCAAAGATCATTTGTGATGAGAAAGTTGTTCATCTTCCCTATAACGGTGAAACTTTGATTATTCGTGGGGAACGAAGTGGAACTAGAATTAGTATCATATCGTGCATCAAAGCGGAGAAGTACATTAAGAAAGGTTGTCTTGCTTTCTTAGCTCATGTAACCGAGAAAATGTCGGAGGAGAAGCGACTTGAAGATGTTCCTATTGTCCGTGAATTTTGAAGTCTTTCGAAGATTTCGGGACTTCCACCGGACGTCAAGTAGAGTTTCATATTGACTTAGTGCCGGAGCTGCACGATGCTTGCGCGAGCACCGTACCGTTTAGCACCATCCGAAATGCAAGAGTTGTCTAATCAATTGCAAGAGCTTCTAGACAAAGGATTCATTAGGCCGAGTTCCTCGCCTTGGGGAACACCGGTCTTGTTTGTGAAGAAGAAGGATGGATCCTTCCGAATGTGCATAGATTATAGAGAGTTGAACAAGTTAACGGTGAAGAATCGTTACCCACTCCCTAGAATTGATGACTTGTTCGATCAGTTGCAAGGTTCTAGTATTTATTCCAAGATTGATCTCCGGTCGGGTTATCATCAGCTACGAGTTCGGGAAGAGGATATTCCGAAAACAGCGTTTAGAACACGTTACGGTCATTACGAGTTTCAAGTGATGCCGTTTGGATTGACTAATGCACCTGCGGTATTCATGGATCTCATGAATAGAGTATGTAAGCCGTATTTGGACAAGTTTGTTATAGTGTTTATCGACGACATCTTGATCTACTCAAAGAGCAAAGAAGAGCACGAAGAGCATTTAAGGACGATTTTAAGGCTACTCAAGAATGAGAAGTTGTATGCCAAATTTTTGAAGTGTGATTTTGGAATCAAAGTGCAATTTCTTGGTCATGTCATTGATAGTCAAGGACTACAAGTTGATCCCGTAAAGATTGAAGCCGTGAAAGATTGGGCTACTCCAACGAATCCTGAGAAATTCGACAATTTCTAGGACTAGCAGGATATTACCGAAGGTTCATCGAAGGTTTTTCGAAGATAGCGAGACCTTTGACCAAGTTGACACAGAAAAACAAGAAGTACGAATGGGGAAAGAAACAAGAAGTTGCTTTTCAGATGCTGAAGCAAAAGCTTTGCGATTGCACCAATTTTAGCACTACCCGAAGGAATTGAGAACTTTGTTGTATATTGTGACGCTTCGCATAAAGGACTTGGGGCTGTTTTAATGCAAAGCGAGAAGGTGATAGCGTATGCTTCTCGACAACTTAAGACTCATGAGAAGAATTACACCACTCATGATCTCGAGTTAGGAGCCGTAGTTTTTGCACTCAAGATTTGGAGACACTACCTCTATGGTACAAAGTGCACAGTGTTTACGGACCACAAAAGTTTGCAATATATTCTTGATCAAAAGGAGCTTAATATGAGGCAACGTCGTTGGTTGGAGTTACTCAGCGACTATGATTGTGAAATCAAGTATCACCCGAGAAAAGCCAATGTTGTGGTGATGCTCTTAGTCGGAAAGAGAGGCCTAAACCTTTAAGAGTTCGATCATTGGGAATGACGATTATTTCTCCTCTACCATCGAAAATCCACGAAGCACAAGTCGAGGCACTTAAGGAGGAAAATCGACCAAGTGAAAAGCTTTATGGTATGCCCGAAAGCGCGAATGGTTTTGTAAAGAAGCGGATGGAGTATTATGTTTCAAGGATAGAATGTGGGTTCCATTGTATGGCGGAATCGAGAATTGATTATGCATGAGTCGCATAAGTCAAAGTATTCTATTCATCCAGGATCGGATAAGATGTATCAAGATCTTAAGAAACTTTATTGGTGGCCGAACATGAAAGCGGAGATTGCCACGTACGTTAGAAAATGCCTTACCTGCTCTAAGGTAAAAGTCGAATACCGAAGCCGTCGGGATTACTCCAACAACCAGAAATTCCTCAATGGAAATGGGAGCGCATTACAATGGACTTTGTTACGAAACTTCCTAAGACATCGGGAGGTTACGGCGCTATTTGGGTAATTGTTGATCGCCTTACCAAGTCAGCCCATTTCATACCTATTAGAGAGACTTATTCTATGGAGCAACTCACTAGACTTTATGTCAAAGAAATAGTCTCAAGGCACGGTGCACCAATTTCTATCATTTCCGACAGAGATAGTCGATTCACCTCAAACTTTTGGAATTCATTGCAAGATTCATTCGAACCAGATTAGAGATGAGCACAGCATATCACCCACAAACCGACGGTCAAAGTGAAAGGACAATTCAAACGTTAGAAGATATGCTGAGGGCATGTGTAATTGATTTTGGCAATGGTTGGGCTAACCATTTGCCATTGATAGAATTCTCGTACAACAATAGTTATCACACCGGTATCAAGATGGCACCATTTGAGGCACTCTATGGTCGTAAGTGCCGATCACCTGTTTGTTGGGCGAGTAGGAGGCACAACTTCTTGGTCAGTCAATGGTAGGGAAACCACGGAAAAGATTGTTCAAATTCGTGATAGACTCAAAACTGCAAGGAGTCGACAGAAAAGTTATGCGGATGTTAGGCGCAAAATTTGGAATTTCAAGTAGGTGACAAAGTTATGTTGAAAGTATCGCCTTGGAAGGGCGTGGTACGATTTGGACAGCGTGGGAAGTTAAACCGAGATACATTGGACCATTCAAGATTTTGAGCAGAGTTGGTCCGGTAGCTTATCGACTTGATCTTCCACCCGAACTTAGTCATGTGCACAACACGTTTCACGTTTCAAACTTGAAGAAGTGTCTTTCGGACGAATCGCTCGTTATTCCATTGGACGAAGTTCAGCTCGACGACAAACTCAACTTTGTGGAAGAACCTGTAGAAATCATGGACCGCGAGGTCAAGCGGTTGAAACAGAGTCGTATTCCTATTGTGAAAGTTCGTTGGAATTCTCGACGAGGTCCTGAGTTTACTTGGGAGCGGGAAAACCGGATGCGACGCAAGTATCCTCATCTTTTCACCGACACCGTTAGACCTAACAACGATTGAATTCCGGGACTGAATTCCTTTTGGATGGTAGAATGTGACAACCCGTACTTTCAGGTCATTTCTCGACACAATTCATGTCTCATTATTTCAACATTTATAGTAAACTTGGTTTACTTGTTTCAAATTCGCGTAACCTTGAAGGTTTAGCGGCGAATTCATGATCATAACATCACGTACATTTCATATGGACTAAGATTAGTCTACATTCCATTGACATCATTTGCATTTCATTAATTCATTCATGACATTTCATTTCACTTTATACGCGTAATTTTTATATTTAATAATCGTTATCGCGTGAGTTATTATTTTGTATATTTAATCCGTTACTTTCAAAAATGATCCCGATGTATTTTTTAACTTACATTTAGTTTATAAAAACTATATTTTTAGTTTTCCTAGTGTTTCAAATTTATTTGGTACATAAGTCGTTAAAATTATATTATTTAGACGTGTTTCTTAAAAATTATACGATAATTATTTTATCACTCAAATTTCACAAGGAAAGTATTTTACAATTTTGAACTATTAAAAACTTACATGAACCAAAAATTTTCATTTACCTTACAAGTGACTAATACTTACTTATTTACTTATACTTTTGTCAAATATTACACAAGTACACAAAGTTATACAAGTTTATAAAAAAAAAAAAAAATATATATATATCTACTCATTTCCCCCCCCCCCCCCCTTGGCCGACCAAGGGGGAAGGGTGTCATAAATGTTGGTATGGTAGTTGATTGTTTATATTTTACACAAACATAAAGTCTTACTACATTATTATTAGTCCCATTCATGTATCTCATTCTCATAGTTAGCAAGTGATAAAAAAACTTTCTCTCTTCTTTGGGGTTCTCCTAACCGGCCACATTCAAAGCTCACAAGGGATCAAAAATTTTTGCTAGCTCAAGTGTATTTACAATCTAGTATATACTCTATATAAGGTTTTGAAATAAAAACCAAGAGTATTTAGGCTAATCCTTGTTACTTTCACCTCATCATAATCACTTGTAAGCATGATTTTATCATTTTTATGTTTCCTTTTCATTTTCATATTCATCTTTTCATTTTTGGAGCTAGTATGCATGATATGTGATTTATACCATTTTATTTCATGATTTTAGAGTTATCTATATACTATGGTCATCCTATAAATATTCCCTTGGTATTCTTTGGTCTTGATGGTGATTAGGAACCCATGACACCCTAAGAAGGTGTATGGTAGGATTAGATTAGCTTTGGAGTTGATTTGAAGGGATTAGAATAGGTTTTGTCCGAGAAAAACTATTTTCAATACGTATATAAAAGGTTCTGTCCTTGTTTCATTTTCTGGAAAATCCGACAGTTGGTACGAAACTTTGGCCTTGATATTTAGAAAATATACTTTAAAACGAATCCGTGGGCGCTTGAACGGAATAAAACGGACTTATAACGAAGAAGTTATGGATTTTTAAAGTTTGACGATGAAATATATTATTTTCAGAAATTTCAGCATACCATATTTATTTTGTCGAGTCAAAAATGAGCCTTAAGCTTCACAAATTATTTCGACTTGTCAAAAATATATTAGTATACTTTGATACGAAGCTAAGGACGTATTATACGTAGAAAGCGGATTTGAAACGACAAAGATATACACGTTTTCATAAACTTGCGTAACTAATTTTCTGCACACAATTAGCCAAAACCACCATCTTTAACCCTTATTATCTTTATGTTCGAGACCTTTGGGACGAAAACTCCTGAACTGAAACTTTTAGATATCGATACAAACTTTCCAAAACAGTCGAGTTCGTTCTCTAACGATCGGCGTACACCATTACGGCTAGTTTTCCAAAGCCATTTTTGTTAATTTCACGATTTTTCCGACGACATTGTTTTGCGACGAAAAGTAGTAATTTCTCCAAAAATCATTATAAAACCATTGTAGGATGACATTTTGGCGTAAAAACATGTAAAGTGATTTTTGATTTGGTCAAGACGTCAAAAGAGTATTTTTCGACGATGTGTAATATTTTCAAAACTCGTAAATGGTATAAATAACATACGGAATGCATGCATAACATTACATTGCAACTCATGACATATCATGTCATTGATAATAGGTCGGTTAGCATCACATTAAACCTCGGTGTACTCACTTTTGCCATTATTCCAGTTTACCAAGTGAGTTTTCATAGCCCCGGTTTACATGCTTTCGATTATTTTCAAACCCACGGGGAGAATACATTGCACTACATTTTTTTTTGCGATACCAAGTATGTTAAATTCATTTACATTGCTTAAGTTACCGCATTTTCCAATTGAAGTCCCCATTACTTGAACATGAACCGTTAATCTTTGAAGCGAGGATGAGTGGATAGATCTATCGAGGGTGGCGCCTCCATCCGGGTTGGTGAATCCCAACCAGGCAAGCGGATGCATTTCATTTGATATCATTACGGGTTGTCGGCAAACACTCTGCAGGGCATACATTAGTGAACAGTCTAGTTTGGGGTCATGGGCTTAGAGCAATTGTAACATTATTTTTACGTGACTTGATTGTCATGCATGGTCTATACTTGTGTAGTCGTATAAAACATTTACATAAACCTATGATTTCTCACCAACTTTATTGTTGACCATTTTTAGCAATGTATTTTTGAATTAGCGAGGCATTATCATCATGACATGGTTTAGGGACCTACATTTTGAGTGCATGGCGTCGACTTACATATTTGTACATTATGGCACTTTATTTCAAAACATCGTTTGGATTTGTAACATATTGTATTTCCGCAAACTTTGTAAACCTTTTGGGACCGATGTTGTACTCTGAATGTTTTTATTATAATATCCAACGATGTGTTTTTAAAACGACACTTTAGGTCGTTCAATATAACTGTGATGTGGTGCTATGACAGTCAATCCCCCAGGAATTCCATTCCGCTGCAAAACAGGTAAATTGGGGGTGTGACATTTTTAATAGTGTATTAATTGTATGTGTTGAATAGTATTTTTTTTTTAAATTTTATTTGTGCTTTAAATACTTGTAAATTATGCTTACTTGCTTGTATTTGCTTAAAAATCTATTTTTAGTTTGTTTATGTGTGGAAGTTTAATTATATTGTACTTTGTGGTTAAAAAGCTGTATTTTTGAATGAATGGGCGTTTTTAATAGTGTATTAATTGTATTATGAGTAGTGTGTTTTTAGTTTTATGTGTGCTTTAGATACTTGTAAATAATGCTTATGAGGTAGTATTTGCTTAAAATTCTATTCATGGTTGCCTTAAAAATAAATTGTGGAAAAGCGTCTTCCTCTATTATAAGGTAATATAGATACAATTGATTCTAAAGGCTTCTAAACTTAACCTCAAAGCTATTCAAAACATTCATTTTCTTTGTTTATTTCCTTTGGCCAATATCTGCATAGGATAAATTAGGGATTTCCTAATTTTGATTTAGTTTGTTTATTATTAGTACATAATTAATAAGTCTTTTAGTGTATTATTTATTAATACGCTATATAATAAATACACAACTAAAATGACTTATAAATTATTTGACCTTAATAATATCAGTGTTGCAAAAATTGGCCTAGGTAACCAATTAATTGGTGCCTAGGTGTTAGGCGGAGATTAACTACCCAGATTTTTACTAATCGGCCTTATTAATCGGTTTGGTTAAAAATCGGTAAACATACCGATTAATCAGATAAAAATCAACCAAATCGAGCATAAATCGGCCAAATCAGACAAAATCAGATAATTCGGCCAATTCCATTACGGATAGTAATAAGCCAAATGGGATAAATCGGCTAAATCGGGCATATAGTTTCAAAGTTGTATAATTTTATATATAAAACATCCAATGCGATTAATCCACGCCTAACTGATTAATTGTTAGGCGGTACTCTGCCGTCCGGCTAGCACCTAGCGATTTTTGCAACCTTGTATAATATAAAGACAATATTCATATTATAACTTAGTGTATCCAAGTGTATTTGTGTATGACCACATAGGCTCACATAAAGTTAGATATAATGTATAAATATGTAATGTGCTTAAAGCATATTCCAACAGCTCCCACTTGCGAATGACACACTTACTTTGTATTTATACAAGCAATGGTTAGTTTCTTAAACCTTTAAGGATAGTTGTTTATAATCAAGTTTTTCTTTTCTTTCAGATACTTGGTTAAATATAAGACATAAATAAATGTATTCTTATTTATTTAACAGTTTTGTTTCTTGACCTTAGATCTTATAAGTTAGAAAGAACAAGAATTTATGCCATTTTTTAATTGAACAAACCATTTACAACATCTCTTTACAACCATCAACTCTAACACATAATTACTTAGTAGTAACTCCAGTCTTTTTTTTAGTGATTTCATATATGCTCGGACTCTTATTACATATACATTCTCAAACATGTAACCGGAACTTCGCGTTATTCTTTTATGGCTCCTTATAATTATAAAAAAAATGCACACTTTGCGAATGCAAAAAAGGTAATTACAAAAGAATAACAGGAAATATTATAATATTACCTGTCGCAAAGTTAACTCTTTAATATTATCCGTCGCAAAGTGTGTGCATTATACTATAATTAGTGTATATTGAATTTAAACACAGTTTTAATATTTTAATCACCTATTAAAAAAACCGTCCATCAAACGGATAGATAATTAGACATGAAATACAATAATGATTAAAGTGATAAGCGGGAGCGACTGGTTGCCTAATTTCTAGGAGGGCCATACATTATCATAGATTATCACTAACATCAAACATTAACACAACACATTAATGGACCATAATTTTTTAGGGCTATCACCCTCCCTAGCCCGACTGAATTTCCATTTATATTATTGGGTATAAGGTCTCAAAACTAAGCAATTTGTATTATGACAAAGAGTTATGTGTTTACAAATCAAACAATACTTTTTTTTTTGTGTATTTTCACTAGATATCATTATACTCAGTTTTTAATATAGGCCCAAAAAAGAGCCATTGATTTACATTGTTTCAAAATTCGGCTTGCTAAAAGGGCCATTAACTTAACTTGTACATACGACTAGGGCTGTCAAAATTACCCGAACCCGCAAAACCCGACCCGACTTGTACCCGTTTAAGCTTATTAGGGTCAGGTTTTTTGGGTTGATATACTTTTATCGGGTTATTCGGGGTGACACGATTATGCCCGAGTAGTTAATAAGGTCGGGTATCAGGCTTAGAAGTCTAGCTTATTCGGGTTTGGGTTTAACCCGAATAACAAATTTTCTTGATTTTAAATATATATATGCTTATAAAGCTGTTCGAATTTGGTTCACACAGTTAAAAATAATGGAGCCCAAGTTGCTTGCTTTTTGTCTAAAAATAAAACGTGTCTAGTATTGCATTTTTTTATAATTGTGTTAATTATAGTACAATCAAAATAAAACGTGTCTCACATCATCATCTCCTCCACAAACGTGACTAGTATTGCTTGTTGTTTATATCATTCTTGCTTGATTATTTTCTTGGCTTCATCACCTTTAACCTACTGTTACTAATTGTTATAATTGTATTTGCTTTCCTTCATCAACCAATTTGCTATTTTTAGCTTCAACAAAGACAATTAAGAATTCCACATGGAGAAAGAAATTCGAGCATTATTTCATTAAATAATGACAAAAAAATGCCAACAGCAAAGAATGCTACGTTTATACAAAAATCCACCAGAACCCCAAACTAAGAAAAGACGAATATATAACAGCTACATAGTTACCAGTTCCAGCAAATGTTAGTGTCACGTTTGAACAACAATGAATAATGCGTAGGAGATGATAGCAGATAGATAAAGCTAGCACAAGATCGACAAACAAGACGTGGCACTTAAGCACATCCCATGCATGTAAAACAACAGGAGCTTCTCAAAACAGTTACTTAAAAACATTTTTCTTCGTCAAAAGTTCATTTAAAAAAGTCCCCCGTAATTAACACAAGACTTGTTGAAGATAAAAAATTTATCATAACATCCCATATTAACTTTGTTTTCTTCATTTCATGAACAAATTTCATCCAACACACATTTTTTCTTCGTTCAACACTTTTTCGTTAACGTATGACGACTAACTCTTCTTAATAAAGGAGCTCACTTTTTCCTGATAACCGTGGACGAAACAACCGGCACAACCGGATAGAGATAACCAACATGGATTGAACAGAGCGTGTCGGATGCGGTTAATCACGGCATTTGTTATAAGATTTTACTGCATATATCTTTTCATAGCCAACCTCTGCCTGAGTACAACTCATGTAGAGGTGACAAAACTTGACGTTGAATCTCTCAATGTCAAGTACGATATTGTAAATGCTACCACTTTTAAACTTGGAGGGAGTGCTACCATCCAAACTATTTTAAAATTAAATGGCGATTTTAAGCCCATCCCGGAGTTGGGTGTTTTCAAATTAAGTATAGATACTGGTAATAATGAGCCATTCAGTTCTTTTTCTTATGGCACTTTTTCAATATCCGGAAACAAGAAACAACTTTTGGTACTAAACTTTCAGCCACATGAAACTCGGTTGCCACGCGAAGAAGTTATGCGTTTCCAAAAGATCTTAGAGAAAGGAGAAGTGTGGCTAAGATTCGACATGAAGTTCCAGTGGCAGCTTAATAAGCAATGGTATTTGGTGTTTCCTATCCATCACAAGCATACAGACTTCCGTTGTGATCATATCCACTACAAAGATTTGCCGGTTGATAAGACACACCCATTTATATGCAAATGAGGATCAAGTTAATGTAACTTATAAGTGAACTAAATAAATTATGCTTGGTTGCTAATTCTTAGTTATCTTGAGCTAAGTGAGGGACAAATATGAATGAGTAGTACAATTGGTGCAAATTGTATTAAAGATCATGTAGAAGTTTGAAAGTTCGAGTTTCGTAAAGTTTCTACTCTAAGCCAAGATTTTCAATGTTTGTTGTTATGTTCAATGCTACTTCCAATAGATTATGGTATGTTTTAAGCAACGTATAGCTTCATATAAAGAGTTCTATATGCAACATTGGCATGACATGTTGCCTCTATTATATGTAACTTCAAATTGATATCAATCAGTACAATATTTTTTTGCGACGATGACGACGATGATGATGTTAAAATATATTTGCATCAAAGTTGCAAAGTTACATGTAAAACAATATCATCTAAATAGTACATGTATTTCATTACTATGAACTCAAGTAACATATTGTATAATGTATTGTTCAGTAGCGGATCGAGAAATTTTATGAATGTATAGCACAAAATGTTGTTTTACCCTAACATCTAACTTATACAAAATTAAAAGCAAAATTAACACGTAATTAACTACTTGGACTACATATATTTTTCTTGGTAAATTAAGTGGGCTTCGTTTATTAATGGGCTTTTAAATAGTGGTGAGCCTAAAACCAAATCTAAGGTGGTTCCTTATTTTGGTCGAGATACAAAATCAATATGTCAATAAGTCTATTTGACTGCTTCGGGTCCGAACAATGTAATACAAATAGTAAAGAGGATAATTAATTTACATACTAAATTTTTTTTACATACTAAAAGACTTATCCTCACTTTTCATCTAAAAAGAAATCAATGGCTTATATTAAAAGTATTTTAATATTTCACATATTTTTTATAATTTGAATACCTCTTAAACCGTTAATTGTTAAGTGAAAATAATTACATCATCACGACGAATATTTAATATCTTTCTATAGACGGACACTTTGATATACTATCGACAAAAAGAAAAAAAAAATCGTTGCATTCACCCTTTTCACGTTTTTTTTTTTTTTTTCGTTGCTAAAACTTGCATAAGAAATCACATGTGATTATACACTAATTTGAATATTCTAATAATATCACATGTGATATTAGTGTTAAATCACATATGATATGTAATATCACATGTGATATTAGTGTTAAATCACATATGATATTACATATCATATCATATCATATCATATGTGATTTAACACTAATATTACATGTGATATTGTTTGAATATTCAAATTAGTTTTTATCACATGTTATTTTCTTTCATTTAAATTTCAGTAACGAAAAAAACATGTAAAAAAAACGTGAAAAACACGAAGAAAAAAAATTGTCGAAAGTATATCAAAGTGCATATCTATAGAAAGATAATTAAATGCTCGTCGTAACGTTATACTTTTTTCGCTTAACGATTAACGTTTTGAAAAATATTAATATTTAAACAAAAAAATGAAAGTGATTTTTAAAAAATTGTTGACATTAATCTCATCTATTAGATCAAATAAAAATAGAATGGGGAGATTGATCCTATGTAAGAAAAGTTTGATATGTAAATGATCTTTAATCAATAGGTAAAATGTGGGAAAATATAGTTAATTGCATTTTTGGTCTCTATGGTATGGCCAAATTGCATATTTGGTCCCTAAAGTTTTAAAAATGCAATGGACGTCCCTATCTTAAGGTTTTCGTTGCATTTTTTGTCCCTGTGGTATATCCAAATTGCATATTTGGTCCCTGTGGTATGGCCAAATTGCAAATTTAGTCCCTAAAACTTTAACGTCGTTTGGGCACAAGAGGACCAAACATGCAACGAAAACTTCAAAATATAGACGTTTAGTGCACTTTCAAAGTTTTAAGGACCAAATCTGCAATTTGACCATACCATAAGGACCAAAAATGCAATTAACTCGGGAAAATATAATAGGACCCTGTCGGTTCAGATTTATTTGAATAACTGAAACGAGAATATGTTTGCTACACTTTTTAGCAATATAACATTTTACTTTCAGATGGTCTCAATGTTCACAATAAACTAAAACAAAATATTAACTATTAAGAGGCACTTTATTTTGCTTACTTAAAAATCTGAGGATTAGCTTAAGATTTAATAGATAAACCTAAGTTCATGTTTTTTTTTTGTCTTTTTGTCTTTCTTTTTTCTTCACTTTTTTCTTGTCTTTTTTTTTAATTCACGTTTTTTATATATTTTTTTTTAATTCACGTTATTCCGCGATTTTTATAATTCGCATTTTTTTCGCTTTCATCGTTTTAGTTTTGTTTTATCACGTTTTCGTCCGTTTTCTTGTTTCGTCCGTTTCAGGCGTTTCGTCCATTTTCTTACATTTTCATACGTTTTTATCCGTTTTCATATGTTTTCGTCTATTTTCTTACCTTTTTGTTCGTTTTCATATGTTTTCATCCATTTTTTTACGTTTTCATATATTTTCGTCCATTTTTACGTTTTCGTCCGTTTTTATACGTTTTCATCGATTTATATACGTTTTAGTCCGTTTCACACGTTTTCGTCCATTTTCATTTGTTTTTAGACGTTTTCTTACGTTTTTGTCAATTTTATTACGTTTTCGTTTGTTTTCATACGTTTTCGTTTGTTTTCATACGTTTTCGTCAATTTTCATACGTTTTGATACATTTTTTCGTTTTCATGTACTTTCGTTCGTTTTTATATGTTTTCGTCCGTTCTCAGACGTTTTTGTCCATTTCTATACGTTTTCATTGGTTTTCATAGGTTTGTATACGTTTTTGTCCCTTTTTTTACGTTTTCGTCCATTTTTAGATGCTTTCGTTTGTTTTCATACGTTTTCATCTATTTTCAGATGATTTTATCCGTTTTCATACGTTTTTATACGCTTTTCATTCATTTTTATACGTTTTTGTCCGTTTTCATACGTTTTTGTCCATTTTTTGTAGTTTTTATACGTTTTCGTCTATTTTCATACGTTTTCATGCTTATTATTAAACTTTATTATATTATATGTCTAATATCAATTGTGATATTATATAAAAAAAAGCTATTGTCTGAGATCACTTGTGAAATTTCATAAACAAACAAGTATGTTTTTTAAACCTTTAATATCACCTGAGATATTTTATTGCTTAGTATATTTTTATATATTATCACCTATGTGTTTTCTAATATTTTTATAATTTTCAGTTACAAGATAGTTTTTGTGCCTTTTCTCACAATTGACAAGCGCATATTTTTTTTTAATGCAACCAATGTTATCTCTCACTTGTGATATTATACTCTTAGTAGAAATAAAAGGGTTAAAGTCTCTTTAGGTGAATTCTTATTTTGTTAAAAAAAATATTAATTTATTGCAACACTTGTTTGATTTTGAGAATATGTCAAGTCTCTATTTTCATAGTTTGCTTCCTTTTTATTCATTTTGATATTTTTAAGTGACACTTATTTATCTCTTGTGATATAACACTGTAAGAAAGATGAAGAGTATTACATTTTTCATCATGTATGTGTTATCAGTTGTGATACTCAACTAAGAATGTGAAATATTACATTCATACCAAATGTAATAAGAATTTAGTATTTTACCAAGTATATATGAAAGAAATAATAATAGACATCACTTATTATATTATTGTGATGATTCTGTTCATTTTTCTTATTTGTGTTTTTGAAAACATTTAGGAAGATTTTGGGGTTTTATGATAATATGAAATATTAGAAAAGGTGTTTAACAGAAAACAAGAGATGTTATGATACTTTTGTTATAATTGTGGTAGATTTTTCTATTTAATGGATACATTGTGCATGTTTCGATAGGTTTTATAGCAGGATTTAAAAATATCGATGGTTGAATCAGCAAACAAAATAAAGCTATAGTTGAAGAAAGCACACATCTTTATAAACAAACTGAGGAAGCTCAAACACCTGCGATATCACACATGATATCACAGGTGATATCACATTATATCATAGGTGATATCACTAGTGATATCACAAGTGATATAAACTATGATATCACACATGCTATCACCGGTAATATCACACATGATATCACTGGTGTTATCATACATGTATCACATGTGATATCATGTGGTATCACAAGTGAGGTGATATCACCTGTGATATCATGTGTGATATCACAGGTGTTTGAGCTTTCTCGGTTTGTTTATAAAGATGTGTGCTTTCTTCAACCATAACTTACTTAGTTTCTTTGGCGATTCAACCATAGATATTTTCAAATCCCGCATTATAAAATCTATTGAAACATGCAATGTCTATAAATAGAAAAATCCACCACAAGTCTAACAAAAGTATCATAACATCTCTTGGTTTCAATTGAACAACTTTTAATATTTCATAATATCATAAAACACAAATCTTCCTATATATTTTTAAAAACACAAATAACAAAAAAGAACAAAATCATCAGAATCATCACATTTTTAGTTGAGTATCACAAACATAACACATACATGATGAAGAATGTAATACTCTTCATCTTTCTTACAGTGTTATATCACAAGAGATAAATAAGTGTCACTTACAAATATCAAAATGAAAACGTTTGAAAACAAACAAAAACGTATAAAATCAAATGAAAAACGTATGAAAACGGACAAAAACGTATGAAAATGGACAAAAATGTCTAAAAACGGACAAAAACGGATGAAAACATATGAAAACGGACGAAAACGTATAAAAATAGACTAAGCGTCACGGAAAAGCGATGCGTCTCAAAATGGATGAAAGCGAAAAAGCGGGGCCAGCGTATAAACGGATGGCCGTATAAAAGCGGACGAAAGTACATAACGTAAAAATATAGGACGGCGTCTAAAAAATGGACAAAAATACATGAAAACCTAAAAAACCGGGCAGCGTATGAAAATGAACAAAAGCGCATTATGAAAGGACGAAATATAAAACGAAAAGCGTAAGAAAAGGGAAAACGTCTAAAAATGAAAAGCTTTCGAAAACGAACAACATATGAAAATGGGCGAAATCGTAAATAAACCTATGAAAGCGGATTAAACGTATAAGCGGGCGAAAAACATGAAAGCGTAAAAATGGGGCGGCGTATGAAAATGGACAAAAACATATGAAACGGGGAACGTGTAAGCAGGGCGAAAATTGAAAACGTTGGAAAATGGACGAAATAGATGAAAATGGACGAAAATGTATGAAAACGGATGAAAACGTATGAAAGCGAAGAAAAAAACGCGAATGAAAAAAACGTGAATAACGCGAATTGTAACACCCCCAAAAATGGTTTGCAGCGGAAGAAAAGGTTTTTGGGATGCTACTCAATTGGATCATAACACAAAGTGAAAAATAAAGATTTTTCTTAAAAGATTTCATTTATTGAAGTAAAATAGAGTTTACAAAGGTTGATTTGTTGCGGAAAAATGGCCCATTAATAAAATATGGTCCCAATTAGGTATATCGAGTCATCTATGACCATGCCATGCCAATGCCCAAGCGTCTCGAGTTAGCTATCGCCTTTCATCTGAAAATACATGCTAAAAAGTCAACACAATTGTTGAGTGAATTCATAGGTTTAGTAATAAAGCAGTTGATCACAAGATTTTCACGTTTAAAATAAGCCATGGGCTACGTTGTTATACGCCAATTAAACATAGTTGATATTATTGCACTAAGCTCATGAAACCAATACTAACTGCATACACCTAATTACTGGTGTAAGTAAATAAAATTGCCCCCAAGATGTAATAGCCAATTACATAGAGATACCAAATATAGTGCGCCCCGGTTATTTCCGATAACCGAGTCGGGGTCGTCAATTTCCATAGTACTATCCACGATATTTGCGTTCACTCGCAAGTGATTAATGGTTCATGATATAGGGGACTTTTGGCAACTTGGCGAGTCATAATATCAAAAGTACGACAAAGCAGTTTTCAAGTAATTGTGATCATAAGCGTAGTAGCATGTATTCTAAGGAGTTTATAAAATAGTTAAAAGAGTAAAAGTGGGGCTATGAACTCACCTTAACGTATAGTGGCGTAAGTATCGCAAAAGAGAATCAAGTAGCAAAGTACAATAGTATACGATCGGCATAACCTAGAAGATAATAACTTATCTTATAAATATGTCACGTGAAGTTAAAGTAATGCGTATGAGTTTTCAAAAGATGTTGTATCATTGCTTTCGTGTTATAGTTTGTAAAAAGGTTTTGTATCATCGATCATGTGGTGGTTTGGATGTTAAGACTCGAGTACACACACCAAAGTATAAAACATATAATATAAGTATAAAAGGAAATTAACACGTATGGATCAAATAGCAGATAAATGAGAGATAAGTAGATTAGTTAAGTTTTGGACATGACGTATTTATTTATATAACTACTAAGTTGTGTAATTTGGTTTCAAATACGTTATCTAATTGTTATTTAAGTTGTTAATCTAAGTAGTTACCGTTTAATTTAGTTAACAAATTCACGAGTCACTATATATTCATAACGAGTTAATTACTATAAAGTCTAATTAATCAAGTTTGTCTATAATTCAAAATCAAATTTCTAGTTTCAATAATCTTATTCCAATTAATAAGCATAACCTGGTTCCAAAATGATAATCTCGAAATACAAGTTAAAACTATAGATGTTGTTGTTCGTTATCCGATTCCGTTAAATATTTAGAAATATATTTGTGTATTGGAAATGATATACCAAAACTTAACACCAGTCATGGGCTTCAGCCCGTACTCGTAACCAAACACATCCTAATAGTGTGCTAGGCCCAAAAATAATTTCAAAACCAAACGTGGCCCTTATTGGCTGTTGAGCCCAGTCAAATCCATAACAATGCAAAACTTAAATCCAACACAAACAAAATTCACAGTTCCAGATACAAGCACAAAATAAACACATGGATATAAAGTTAACACCCCTTGGTGTTTACTACTAAACCAAGACTAAGACAGCCCTATGTTGGTTGTGTCGAGTCGAGTCACATACAAGGAGCACACCTCTTTGGTGTCTAGCTAGACCAAAATAAACAAGTAACAACACTCTTGTCGAGTTTTTGTTGTTAAACCGAACATGTAAGGCACCTTATGTGGGTGTCGTTGAATCAAGATATAAACAATCGAGCACCCCCTTTCAAGGGCTGAAATAAGCAAAACAAACACCTTGCGGTGTGGGCTAACTAAACCAAACCAAGCGCACCCTTTTGTGCAGCAAAATAAACAGCAAACGCACCCTTTTCGTGCAGAAATTTCAGCAGCAAATGTCCCCTTTTCGTGCAGAAAATTCAGCAGCAATTGCACCCTATTCGGAGCTGAAATTTCAGCAGCAATTGCACCCTTTTTGTGCAGAAAATTTAGCGACAAAACAGACCGTTTAGGGGCCGTATCCCAGCAGACAAACGCCCCTTATTGGGGTTGCATTTCAGCAACCAAACGCCCCCTGATGGGGCTGCGTTGCAGCAGAAAAACACCCTTTGGGTGGGCTGCGTTACAGCAGATAAACACCCTTGCGGTGTCTTCGAGCTAACTGAACAAACCAACCAACGAACACCCTCTTGGGTGTAATTGTGGACTAAGTCGAGTCAACTAATCACACGCCCTCGTGGGTGATTTTTACTAACCCGAGAACTAATAAACACCCTCTTGGTCTAGTACATCTTAACAATAACAACAATCCATTAAAACTTAAATATAAACTGTGACCTTTACAGGTCTCAACTCGAACCCACACGGATTTTACACTTGACTGAGATACTTGATAACTACTTATCCAACCCTCAAAAACATGTTGCAAGTAATAAAACAAGCTAAAACATGATAAAATAAGCCACAAGTCAGGAGCTAAACTCAAAAATAAGCCAACACATAAGCTCGACAAATAAACACTCTGGTGTCATCCGTCGTATAACGAGAATTAACAAGACCAAAAGTAAGGAATAACCAAACAATCTTCAACGCCACACCCATCTGGGTTTCGGCGAATACCCATACGGGTTCCCCTTGACCCAAGATCATATCAATCTGGAAATAAATAAAACCACAAATCCAACACAACCACGATTTGAACGATGATATTTAGTTATAGAACAATTATATTAAATCAATTAATAATTATCCAAAATTTAGTTTTATGCTTGAACTAGAAGGAAAACAATACAAAAATCAAAATCCTTACAACAACAATGGAGGAGAACTGAAATAAAGGAGAGAGTCGTTAACTTTTCTTGGATAGCAACTTGGTTACAGGTTCCAATCACACCTCAACCGACTAATTAAATCTTGAATTAGAAGACCCTTAACTCAATTTCGAAAACCCCTCTACTAATTTGAAAAAACCCTTTTGTTTTTGTGATGAAAGTAAGTGAGAAGTGTGTGAAACCCAGGTCCTTCGTGGCCTTTAAATAGGTGTAGATGGGGAAGTCCTCTCTTGGACCATTCGAAGGTGGGGATAGTTTTAGAGCCCTTCTTGGGAAATCTCACAAGGTCTTCATGTGGTTCCTCTGTTTTCGTTTTCAGTCGTGGTCCAAGGATCCTTGGTTTGTCGATTTGCTTCCATAGATAAGCCAAAGAATTCTTGGTTTGGAGTTTCTTATGATGTTGAGAAGGAGTTTTTGGAGGTTTAGCTATTTTTGGAGGGGAACATGGCAGCATGCGCAGGGGAGAAGAAGAGATGTGATTAAGGAGGAAGAAGGGTAGCAGGTTTCAGAAGTCAGAGATGAATGAGATGGGGGTGAGGCGTTGGGTCTTGTGGGGATAAGGGTAAAGTTTATTTGTTTTATTTAATTTTTGTGATTTAGTTATTAGTAAAAGGGAATGTCTAAACAATGCCATAAGGGCATTGGTTAAGATTTGTCTTTTTGTGATTTTTAATAACTATTTATGTGGTCTCTGTCCAAATATGCAATTTTATATCAACTACTGAGGACCATTTATGTAATAAAAATCACAAGAGACAAATCTTGCCAATGCCTAGGGCAAATTGGTTAAACATTCATATAAAAAGGTAGTAAATATTTATTAGTTGTGTATAAATATTGTACACAATGTATTTCGTGCTCCGCTGTTTGGTTCGTAATCGTATACTGCTTAATGTAAAAATTATAATATTCATACTTTCGGACACGTTTTAAATAAACTGACATGATGATGTAATTTTAGATTTTTATTAGTTCGTTTTTATTTTCTCGCGTTTTCTTTTATTATATTGAGTGCGCGTCTTGACTTCGTAAGACAAGAAAATCTTTCTTGTGAGACTGATTTAGAAATCAGTAAATATTAGGCATAATTAAATAAGACTACTCGGACAGGCATAAATGTTTTTGCAAGAAACGAAATGCACATGCTAAAAATGCTTAACTAGATCAAATAAATTTTGATAAACGGTCTAGTTCATAAATATGAAGATTTAAAATAGCGAAATTTTCTAGGTGGCTACACGAATTAAAAAAAAAACGTTAATTTATATAAAAACGTGAATTAATAAAAAAGACAAAAAAAGGTGAATAAAAAAGAAAGACAAAAAGATAAGAAAAAAAACATGGACTTAGGTTTAAGTATTATATCTTAGGTTAATCCTCACCATTAGATTAAACTAGATGGATGGTGGGGATTTGTTTATTGGTAAACACCAAAATAAGGGTAAACAAAAGAAAATTCCTCTAACAACTAAATATGTTAGCTTGGTTAAATAATCTAGTGTGCTGTTTGGTGTGAGGGATTTGATCGGTTTAGGTTGAAATAATCTTAAATTAATGTTTGGTAGTGACTTTTGGTCAGACACAAGAGTAATCACATACAAAATGTCAAGATCGGCGTGTAAACTCGTAGGATCGTTCGAGTTTACGTGTTTACTAGCTAAAACCGTGTAGGATCGTGGTAGGATCGCTTATGTGGTAGGATCGTAAGTAAGATCGTAGGATCTCCGCGTAATATCGTAGGATCGTCCGCGCGATCCGAGTTTATTTTATTTTTTAACTTTTTCTATCTTTTAAGTCCACCTCACTTGCTTAGGCCAAAAAACAAACTTGTGTTTTACTAATGTCTAATAAGTAAACCACTGTTGTTTCATTTTCTAAATAGATTATAGTTTATACATAGTTTTCTACTTTCTAAATATATTATAGTCTAAAAGTGTTTAATAATTCAATTTATTTTACTTTATTGCGATTAAACTAGGGTAAAAGCCATAAAACAACGTACTTTCTAAAATTTACCGAGTTGAAACAGATACTTTTTTATTAACATATACACCCATGTACTTTCAAATTTCGTTCTGTCTTTACCCATATTGTAATAAAATAATATTATTTAATATAATATTATATTAATATAAATCGGTAATATGGGTGAAGTCGAACAAAAAATTGAAAACGTGGTGTATATATATAATAAAAATATGTGTTTCAACTCGTAAATTTTAAAAAAAATACGTTGTCATTTTAACTTTTACCCATAAATAATCAAAGTGTATGTTTTGGAATGCCACTAATGACATGTTTGTTTCTTTGAAATCATGTAGATGCTTCGTATATTTTGAGACATTTAGGACTCATGTCATGTTATATTATTTCGCTAAATCGTTAATTTAACGATTGAAACTTGATTTTTTTGTGTTTTATTATTACTTTTGTGTTTTCTTTGTCATTTTCAAGAGAATATTATACGAATTTATTTTTGACGTTGAGTAGAAATGTAAAATATTTTGACTCGTTTATCATTTGTTTACAAGCTATGACAAATTGGTAGGATCGTAGAATCGCGATCCGATCATACGATCTTGATTTTGCAAAGACAAAAACGATCCCACATAAGATCGCGATCTTACTGACCTTGATCACATATTCTATTTATTTATTTTTATGTCTTTTTGTCTTTTTTTCAAAATAGCACATATTCTTTTATTTATTTATTTATTTTTCTCTTTTTCTTAAATTGTATTTTTAAATAATATATTTTGATCTAATTTATTAATAAAAAAAATACATTTTTAATATCATTTAATAGTTTTCTTTCTTCTAATCCAAATCCAAATCCAAATTCAAATTCAAATCCAAATCCTAAACCATTTACGAACCAAATGGGTCCTAAAATTATTGAATTGAAAGTTAAAGAAGTGCATTTGAAACTGTGACACACATAACACATTTACCACATTACATGTAACGCTGTAAGCTCAAACTAAGAGCATGGAGTATCACAGCGAGAGAGGCTCGCCACTCCTATGTGCCAGCCTCGCCACCCCTCGCCATCATATCAAGTTGGCTCGCCACTTGCCCACTCGTCACTCCCACGACACAAATAAATACAAAACAAATTTTTGAAAAAACTATCCGTTGATGCAACGGTTAGTTTTATTTATTATTTTTTTTGTTTTCAAATTTAAATATTACCCCACCCACTCTATAAAAAATACCCATATTTTACACAAAAATTCACACTTCTCTTTCAAAAATATATTATCTTCACCAGCTCAATCCACAACAAAAAATGTCTCAAGATCCAAACAAGATGTCGTTTATGAATCTTCTCAACTTGTCTTCGTCAAACCCGTCCACCCCATCGTCCCAAAGCTCAAACTCTTCTTCGCACGTTGGATTTCAAGCTTATCAATATACAAGACAATCACAACAGCAATTCTATCCATCACGACCATCACAACCGCAATTCTATCCATCACAAACGCAATTCTATCCATCACAACCATCACAACCGCAATTCTACCCTTCACAACAACATTACTTTGAATCACAATAAATGATGCCACAATTCAAAGTACCTCAACCACCACCAACCGAAACACGTGAACAACGTCGTCAAGGAAAAAACCGGCCAAAGCGCCAAAGAAAAAAACCAAGGCCGTGGTGAATTTGGACGCGGACAACGAGGAGGAGGAGGAAGAATAGTGTCGAACCACAATTCGTTGGTCAAGCGAGGAAGAAAAATTTTAGCGAGTGTTGGGTTGAGGTTTCCCAAAACGCCGCTATCGGTAATGACCGACTAAGCGATGCGTTTTGGACTCAGGTGGAGGACGGCAACAATGCGTAGTTGGGGCCTACTCGTACCAAAATGGTCGCGGGTAAATGGAGTCGGATAGCGGTGATTGCCAAAAGTTCAACGGTTTTTACAAGCATTTGCAGCGTAAATCCAGGGAAAATGATGCTGATCATATTGAGAATGCAAGACTTGCTTTTAAGGCTCAATCAAGGAAACAATTTAATATGGTGTCGGCGTGGAAGGTTTTGAAACAATATCCCAAATGGGACGCGTCGGACGTGATCGATGAAGATAATCTCGCCGAACTATTCGGCCCGATCCAAAGCTCGTCCGCGAAGCCTCGGCAGCAAAAAAATCAAAATCGTGGAGTCGTCCGCGAGCAGGAGTCAATCGGATGCTATAGTGGAAGCTTTACGTCAAGATTATAAGCGTAAAGTAGACAAATCGAAGAAGTTATGCGAGGATAGCGAAAGAAAATGGACTTTTAGAGTGTCGATAATTGGAGTTTCTCATGCTTGATACTGAGGGGTTGCCCCAATGCTTGATACTGAGGGGTTGCCGGAGCCAAAAAAATCAATCATAAAAAAGAAACAAGACCAAATAATAGCAAAATACAACATGTAAAAGGAGAAAAATGTTGTATTTTTTAAGTTTCGTATGTTTATTATTTATCGTAGGTTTTTTATTATTCGCATGTTTTTCCGTATTGTAGTTTTTTTATCCCGTATTGTAATTTTATTTAAATGAAATGAATTTTATTGTGTTTGAAAAATATGAAAAAGAAATAAAATGAGGGTGGGTGAGGCTCAAGTGAAAAGGTTTGGGTTAGTTGTAAATTGAGGGTATTTTTAAGTGGATGTCTTAAAGTTTGCTCTAATACCTTACACACTAAAGTTACTTCAATAAAACCTAAATATTGCTACGTCCAGAAAAGACGAACCCTTCTTGAATAATTGCACATCCTTCATCGTCTTCATTAATTCTGACTTTAATGTTCAGTGAGACCTTTTTTTTTTTTTTTTTTTTTTTTTTTTTTTTTCCTCAATTTACATGTAGCAAACAACAAACAATTATTAAACTATTGAATTATGTGGAATAAAACTACCTCACCTAGCCAACCCATATATGGCACATGCCAAAGAAATACCACATGATCGTTTTTTCATTGAAAATGTGATTTTTTCATTGAAAATGTGATTACGGTATTACATTAAGAGTTACCTAAGACTCAAAAGAACTAGCATACATAGCTCATACAACATACACAAAGGGTGTTAAAACATATATCATATGTTATACGTTCGTGGTTCAGGGGCTCGTTGATCTAAGCATGCTTGACTACATATGTGTGTGGTGCAAGGAACTGGATCAAAGTCAAAAGCGTAAGATCTAAAATTATCACTGTTTGGCAGCGACAAAAAATTAAATTAAAATATAAATAAATATATTAATTTATACACAATGTGTCTTTTCCGTGTTTTGAGAAAAAAAAATGATACTCAATTTAACTTTACCATAATAATTGCAAAGTTCATCGGTATAGAAATCCGTTCATTGATTTGGAGAACAATATGTAAACGAAGATAAAACACATGATATTCTTCTTCATTGCAAACTTATATCTTTTGGATAACTTTATATATTTTATGATGTTTCTTTAAAGTTTAAAGACTGGTATTTATAATTTGTTTACATATGACTAGTATTGATAAATATTTATATTAATATTATATTATGTCATCTTATGTTATATAATATTATATTTTATCATATCTTATTATAGTAAAAGTATCTCATATTACAATATTTATATTCATTATGTTTGATAGTTAAGCTAATGAATCGAATAAAGTTTATTACGCCATGGCGAGATATATCAATGGAAAATTATAAATTTATAAATTAAAATGGTAAATTATCTCTATCTCTACTAATTATATTGCATGCACATGTATTTTTTAAACTTAAAATGCTTAAAATTTTTGAGTAAGGTTTAAACCTTATAATTCCCTCGATTAAAGCGGTAATAACATCTACCACTAAATTAATATTTTAAATATTGTTTAATTCTCAAATTTTTTATTATCTTTCATTTATAACCAATAAACTATTTTCTCGCAATGACTAAAAATTGGCTGTAAGTGTTGCATCAAAAGTCACACCAAAACTACAAGTTCACAAGTGTTTACATATGGTATGTAAATCCGTTTAAGAGATGGGATGAGAATAGTTTTATTGTTTGGTTTCCCGTGTAGAACACCTAGGACTACAAATTGAACTTGTAAGTGTTGCATTAGGTGTCACACGAACTACAAGTTCACAAGTGTTTGCGCGTCGGTATGTAAATCCGTTTAAGAGATGGGATGAGAATAGTTTTATTGTTTGGTTTCTTATGTAGAGCGGCAAGGACCGATGAGAATGATGAAGATCAAAAATCTCGAATAGCACTTAAAAGGAACCATCTGAGGCTGTTGTGAATCAATATTTGCGCAAGCATGTGAAACTTATGAAGTTGTGTGTGAAGCTTTCTATTTATAAAGAGGCAGAAAAGGTTTAGAGATAAACCCTTAAAGAGATGATCAAGCGGCGTGGATGAGCAGTGTTGATCATCTAGAAACAAGACAGGAAGGCAGTGGACTCTCTTCCTTGGCTCATCTACGAGAGAGTGCTATCTCGTCGTCCCAACTGTACAATTTGAGATGGTACATGTTTAACCATTAGTGACGTTGGGGGGTCGTGGTACTATCGTTAAGTACGATCGATAAGTTATGCCAGTCGGTTGTGGGTTGGGACTATAGTCGGACGCTATCAAGTTTTTATTGATGAGCGTTGATAATGGGTTTGATTTGTGCGTACATTTAGTAGGCTTGGGCCACTATAATTGATACTCTATCAATAAGTATAATAATTCTTGTTATACATCGTCGTTGTGCACCAAGATTCGTTGAGTATTTAAGCGAATATTAAATTATATTATGATCTAAATTGAAAGGTGAATGTTGAAGTATGGAATCAGTTTATCTAAATTTTACCTTACCTTATCGTTGTTATTGTTGATGTTGTAGTCATCGTTTATGTTACCGTTGCATAATTTTGTAGGTAAATCATTTTTTTATGCATTACACAGTCACACATGTTAAATAGCACAAAGTACAAACAATATATTTGAACTCACAAAATATTCACTACAACACAAGTGGGCTAATCATACGGTATGAATCCGTTGCCAATAGTCATTTGCAACAGATTCTTACCATATCATAAATGCTCCATGAAAATTGAACTTGCAACGGAAGGAAAAAAGTTGCAACGATTTTCCAGGTGAAGAATTCTTTTTTGCAAATTAGCAATCATTTTTGAAACTTATCATATTCTAGCAGTTTTCTTACGAAAAAGATACATTTATAAAAAATAACATCAAATTTTCTTTCTCTAATATTATGATATTAAATATTTTTAGACGCACAATTGAAACACAAATCAACAATTAAACGAGCAATCAATAATCATATTACATTAGCCTATCAAACAATGTACCACTTCTACACCAAAAGTATATGATACTATTACACACAAAGTGTATCAAACTAAATTCTACCAAGGGGCAAAGGCACCACTTATTAACAAAATATGTATAATCCACCAAAGTGTACCAAATCCACTCTAATATACTACTGTACTTCTTAACAAAATGTGTATGAAGCATACCATAAGCAACAATGCTTATGCGGGATGGAGAGCGGGAGGTTGCTCCTTCAATTGCGTCAACACCTTGGCGAGCTACTCATTAAGCTTCTTTCATAATTTCTTTCTTGAATGTCTCAATTTTTTTTTCATTAAGCTTTCTTTCTTTTTCTATAGCTTCCTCAAAAATCTCACCATCTTTTTCTCTCGCCTGCTTCAAGTTCTTCACCGATATTCTCTAGTACTTAAACCTACAAAAGTCATACTTAAACAAATCACAACACATTTAAATGTATAAATGCCTAATATAAAATAATTAAAAAGACAACATGACAAAGAGAATTGCTGCTGCAAATCTAATACTCCTATAATAAAAGCTTAAACTTTTGACCCAGGGATGGACCCAAGGGGCTAAGTCTATTAAATATTTCCAATTACATACCGTATTTAATATTAGATTTTAGTTAATTAACGCGTCTAACAGATTAATTAACGACCACTAAGCGATACATGAATTATTAACTAATACAAATAACATACTTAATATAAATATATTAAATACATTATAAATTGCAAAACCTCGGTGTATACGTTGTGACTCGAGGCTCATGTATTTCTAACCGTATAATTATTTAGTATAATATGAGCACTTCCCAATAATTTAAGCAAACTAAGTTAATTTATATTTCATGATTTTAAATTTTAAGAAAAGATATAAACTCTTATAAGAATCATGTATTTCAAAAATTATAAACCATGTGATTAAAAAGTTTAAAAAAAAACCATGTAGCTTTGCTATTCAAATTATAAAGTTTAGTAAAGCGTGTGATAAAAAGTCATGTGTTATTACTTTTTGAGTTTTCATTCAAAGTTTGGTAAACCATGTGATAAAAAGTTTCAATTCAAATAATTAACCGTGTAGTTGTTTTAACACAAAAAGACTTGTGAATCAAAAGTACCTAATTCTTAATAACATAAACCCTAAATCTTAGTTTTCACAAAATTGATGTTTCTGGGAGTGATCTAAGCCTAGATACGATCAATTAAACATGTAAACAACAACACACAACTACCCTTTTAGCGGCTTTCCCAAATAACAAATCCCAATTACGGCTTAAGAACCCTAATTTTGAAAATGTTCAATTACGTGTTTCCGGGTGGATTTGTTTGATAAAAATGGAGTAAGAGTGATTATATAAACGTTTTGACACAACCATTTTAACAAATAACATCCAAATGATGATTTTGTGTTCATAGCTTACGCGTAGAACAAAAAATCAATCAAACACCAAATTTAACCGTTGGATCTTGAAACAATTCAAAACTATTGTTTGAAATACTACAAAGATTGATTAAACACTTACAAATTGAATGTTTATAACACGGATTTGAAGAAGGATTCTTAGGCGTAGGATATGGTGGTTGGAATAATAAATGATATGAATTTAATGTATTTTGAAAATTTTGGTGAAGTTTTATTAAAAATACTTTGAGCATTTGACACTTTCAGTCCCTCCACCTTAACCATTTTAGTCAACGCCCATAACTTCCATTTTGGTTACCAAAAGTATGATTTATGGAAAGAAACTTGATGACACTCCTCCTCGACTTAAGAAATAATGAAATTTTATAAATTTGAGACCGGGAGTGTCGGTATACAATGTGACCACCATTATCAAAGAAACAAGCGGGATGAGGTAGCGTGCAAGTACAAGGTTTTATGAAACCGAAAAATATTTACTTTCTCCCCCTCAACACTTGACCGAGAAAATAATGAATTTTGAAAGAGTGAAGTGTTGACGGAAGAATTGTACTTGCTATGTTAAAAAAAATATAGATAGAAGAATATTTTTGTTGTTTTATCAGATTTTATAGTTTTGTATTTTGTTTTTGAAAATATTCACAAAAGATGTTTTGGTGTTTGACTGGTTTTAAGAACGTTTTAAAAGTTCATCCAGTTCCTCTCGAGTCAAACACCGCATACCAATCCGGTGGACCAACTCATTAAACCTAGCGGAAGGCTTTGGTGAGAAGATCTGCGGTTGGTATTAGTTCCCACAAAGTATAATTCAGCGGTACCCTTTTCCACGTGCTCCTTGATGAAATGATATCGAAGATCGATGTGCTTTGATTTTGAGTGTTGAACTGAGTTGCACGAGATCATAATAGCACCGATTGTCGCAATACATCGGGATACGTCAAATATGTAACCATAGTCTTTGAGTTCTGTTCTCATCCAAATGACTTGAGTACAACACGCTGACATGGCTACATATTACGCTTTTGTTGAGGACACGATGTACAATCCTGCTTCTTCGATTTCCATGACACGGTTTATCACCAAGAAATTGTAAGGCTCTGAAGTACTTTTCAGAGAATCTAAGCAACTGCGTGATCGGCGTCACGAAAAAGCTATTAGTTCAAAACTAGAATCCCGGTAGGATCCCCAAGTTAATGGTTCCGCAATGTATCGGAGGATTCTTTTAGCCTCCTCGAGAGGTGGGTTCGGTTGGTCTTGGCCGATACGGGAGCAAAGATATACGGCAAAAACAATATCAGGCTTGCTTGCTGTTAGATACATGAGAGACCCAATAATACTTCGGTATTTGGTAGGGTCAACCAATTTCCCATACAAATCAGCGTCTAGTTTCTTGGTATGTGCCATTGGGGTGGCATAGTATCACAACTTGTCATTCCACGTTTGTTTAAAATTTCAAAGGCATATTTGGACTGACTTAGAAAAATACCACGGGGTGATTGATGAACTTGCAATCCAAGAAAGAATGTAAGTTCACCCATCATGGACATTTCAAAATGTTTTTTCATTAGTTTGGAAAAAGCGTTTGAGTACTTTAGATGTGTTGACCCAAAAATTATGTCATACACATAAATTTGAACGATTAAAATGTGTGCCCCGTGATATTGTATGAAAAGTGTAGGGTCGACTGAGCCTTTGGCCGAAAGTTATTGTCGAGAAAGGATGATAACTTATCGCCTGCGCCCGGGGGCTTGTTTGAGACCGTAGTAGAGTAGACATGATTAGGGAACTCTGGATCAGCGAATACTTAAGGTGGCTAACATAAAGCCGTTTCTTCCAGGTTGTCCATTGAGAAAAGCGGTTTTGACATCCATCGGAAGACCGTGATGTTCATGTGGTACGCAAGCGCCGAGAAAAATCCGTGCGACCTCAAGGCGAGCAGCGGGAGCGAATGATTCTTCAAAGTCAATACCCTCTTCTCACGTCTATAACCCTTAGCCACCGGGCGTGACTTATTTACGATTCACGGTTCCTGACATCAATTTGTTTTCCAAATCCATTTGAGACCAATGACGAAGACCCTTGTTGGTCTTTCAACCAATTCCCATACTTCAAGGCGTTTAAAGCGATTGAGTTCTTCTTGCATGGATTCAATCCGGTTGTCTTTGGTCATTGCATCTTTAATGTTTTTAGGTTCAGATTGGCAGACGGTGAGTGCATAAATGCAATGTTCACGTGCTGTGTGAAGGCGTTGTCTGATTCGGCGGTTGATTCGGTTACCAATAATGTTCTCAACAGGATGGTCTTTAGATCCAACGATGTGTGGAAGGTTGATGTTGATATACATTATGCAGATTGGGAGGATTCAAATGGCTTGTGGATGATTCGCAACATCGGATATGTGCAGTTTCATTAAGCAGGATTGAAGAATGCATTTGGATTTGAAAGTGAAAAAAGATGAGTTTTTATGCGTATGAAAGTTTTGAAACCGAGAACTTTACGTGTAACACAAATACTTCAAAAACAAAACTTTTTCACCCAACTATTTGGCGATTGATACCACTGATAGGTTCCCATATTTGTAACACAAGCATCAATATGAAGAAGAATAGATAAGAGAGATCGGTTGAACACTTAACCCAAAACACACGAATGATATAAGAAAGGTTATGCGTAGGAGATGAGATAAAATGAACAACCAACCTTCTAAGGAAGGTTTACAAGATTCTTTATAGGAGGGAACTAGGGTAACACACCAAGTTCCCATCCTTTACTTATTGGGCTTTGGATAGGCTCATGGGCTTTCTACATAAGCCTAGCCTTGATACTAACATAAAAGCCATAATTAAGCTAACTATTACATATTAATTACTAACACTTTAATTCTAGTTTAGGAGTGATTCCAACAAAATGTTGCCATTGCAGTGTTAGGTGAGTCTTGCAGATCTTGAGTGTTCTGTTCACTTTGTCGTGCCTCTATGCCTCCTGTATGTTGTTTATGCTTCCAGTTTCTTTGATGTTATATGTCGATGTTGCATGGGTGTTGGGTTTTGGCATGTTTTAAGCTTTTTTAAGTGTTTTTTGCCTTTAGGATGCTTTTCTTTGTTGTTATTGTTTGTGTTTATGTATGTGTTGTGCTTATTTCTAGTTTTTATCTCTTTTTTCAAGTTGTTGCTAACTTTTGTATGGTTTTTTTTATCAATTTCCAAAAGCTTTGATGCGGATGTTCCATGGAAATACCCCTTTATGAAAGACAAAAGACACTACATAACTTTATTGCATTGGAAAAGACTATACTATGACCATGTTATGGACCCCCGTTTAGTGGCTTATTTCAACGTAAGGGTTCATATTTGTTCTATTCTACATGATGGATGTGCTTTGAGTTCCTTTGATGCTATATGGTGTGGAAAAACTAAGGTTGTCCGAAACTTGGCATGGCAACCTATTTCGGTTGCGACCTTGTCTTATGCCTTCCGAGCTTGTTTTCACGGCTATCCGTAGGTGTGTATGATATACTTGTCAAGGCGTGATGAATTCTTTCGGACAATATCTTGGCGAGGTAACCACCCTTAGGTTGTGGCTGCGTACATGCAGTCTCGAGCCTCTCTGCGTTATTTATAAACTTTGTGTTATGATGATTTTACTATGGGCACGCAACGGTGAAGACGTTGTTTCGGCATGGCTGAATTATTCATTAGATGCGATTTCAAAAAGGTATCATCGTTCATCTAATATGGATAATCTATATGTTCATTCTAAGTGAAGATGGTCATGGTATTTTATTGCAATTGTTAATAGTATACATAATTGGATTTTGCTTATTGTGTGTTCAAACGTTGTAGGAACTTTTGGTTGTACGACTACACTTGTTGTATGCCAATTTTACACTCTATCGGTTTGGAGTTGTCGGTTTCCACATTGAGCGATCGACTAAGTATTCATGTCATCGATTGGAATCTTTCCCACGGTAGCATATTCCAATTATCATTTGCTAATATGATACGGGATGTTCATGATCGCGGCTTTGGTCATCTTCCTCTGAATTCCTTTAGTTGTTACAGCGGTCTTGCAATCGCGTCACGGTGCGGACCTTTGCAGATTTTGAAGCGACAAAGAGAATTTGATGAAGCATTAGACAGTCGATTATCACGAACATCATGTGTCAACATTATCGGCCCGATGATTGCGTATACTTCCAGTGAAAAGATTGAATCGATGACATGACAATATTTAGATGAAGGCAGCATTCGAGAAAACAAATTTTCGGAAAAAGGCGTGGGCGGACAAAAGGGTTTCTTGAGCTTATTTATTTTACGCCTTAATGGGAAATCAGTATGAAATTGCATCACCAGGTTTGTAAGCATGGTGTGTGACATGGTTTTAGTATGACCGTTGTGTGTACTTATGTGCAAATGATCCAATCAATACTTTTTCTTTTGTCTTGTGAGTTTTTTGCCATTAGCGGTTTGATGGCTTTTGATTGTTTTGTGTGCTCATCGGGTTGTTGCATGGATCTTGATGGGCCAACGGTTAGTTTATACGGGCTATGGAAAAAATAGGTTGTCCGAACTTGCCATCGCGACTACCTCTGCATCCATGGTGGATGTACCTTGCTTTTCGGTTTAGTCTCCTGTTACCCTAATGTTATTGGGCTTGGTTTGATAAAATTTGTTGCATCGATGCTTGAAGGCAAGGATGAGTTTATATGGGTTCGGAAAACAAGAGGTTGTCGGAACAGCGGCAACCTATTGGTTTTGCGACCATGTTGGATGTACTGTTTTCGGGTTGCTTCCACATGCGAGCACCTATTTTTAAAGGCCTTAATGAGTAATAAATATCAAATTCCATCATCAAGTTTGTGATTTGGATCTTTTGACGTTCAATCTTATCCTCATCGATTGGAATCTTTCCACTTTCGTAGAATATTTCAATTTTCATTTGCGATATTGATCGGGATATTAACGGTAGTGAACTTTTCTCATCTTCACCTCCATTTCCTTTCGTTGTCACAAAAGTCTAGCGATGCGTCTTGGTCGAGACCTTTGCACAAAGATTATTGAAACAACAAAAGGAATTTGAGGTGGAGATTAGACGGGTTCCACTACCCTGAACATCACATGTCAATATCATCGACTAATGATTGGGATATATTTCCAAGTGGAAAGATTAGGCTTCGACTGCGACAATATTTAGATATGGAACAAAGGATGCTTTACAAAGAACAAATTTTCGGAGAAGATTTTAAAGCCTATTTTTCTGACCCTTTTGTTTACGCCTGTGGTTTTATTTATAAAGGCAATGATGAACATGTTACGGACATCATCTTGGCGAGGTAACAACGGGTACGTGGTTGCCCGACCATGCGGATCTGAGCCTTACTTTATATTACTTTTATACTTTCTGTCATTCCGGGTTTTGAAAAGGCGTCTTTGAGTATCAAGACTTATAAAACTAGCTTTTCTATGTTATGTGATTTCCATACATTATTCTTCGAGACAGCGGGATTGTTATCCATTTTACAAATAAGTCACGAAGAAATATGTGTATATAAGAATGTAGGCAAACTTTTAAGCTTTGTATCATTAATATGTATAAAAATCAGTTCGGTTGTCGAGAACATATCATTAATTTTGTTATGTTTTAATTCATTAACGTTTCAACTCATTATGTTTCGATTCTCAAATGTTCACGGTGCGGAAATTCCCGCCCGCGAGATGCTGTATCGAAACTACTGTTTTGTTTAAATGCACGCTTTACTTGTTAAATTTGGAGTTCTATAATTTAAAATTATTCTGTTTTGAATTGTTACGTCTTGAGACTTCATCATATACATCCACTATAAGTAAGATATACACATTATTAGATGTTTGCATTTGAAAAACATCGCACTAATATAAATCGTTAGAGAGTTTGGTTCAATATATATAGATCGAAAAACTAAAATCAAATAAATCATTCTCGCCCTCATTTTTCAACAAAACAATAAAATAAACTTTCACCTTCATTTTAAAAATAAATATCTGCAAACCATTGATGGCTAGGCGAAACTAATTATACCATCACGACAAGCATAAAATTAACTTTAATTTGATATCGCACATCATATACTTTCGACGAACTTTTTTTTCTGACTTTTTTGTGGGTTTAGGGTTTACGGTTAGGGTTTAGGTGTTTAGAGTTTAGGGGTTTGACTTTTTTGGGTTAAGCTTTTTAGGGGTTAAAGGTTTAGGTTTCTTACGGTTTACTGGATAGGGTTTAGGTTTGTTTGGTTTAGCGGTTAGAGTTTTAGGGGTTTAGGGTTTTTAGGAGTTTAAGGTTTTAGAGGTTTAAGGGTTTAGGGTTTTTAAGGTTTAGGGTTTTTAGCGTTTAGGGGTTAGGGTTTTTAGGGTTTAGGGGTTGTGTTAACACAAAATAATATTTTTAAAATTTTCATTTATTGTATAATATCGAAACCGAAAAAAGCGAAAAAAAAGTTAAGTCGAAGTATAGAATATTGGATCTCTATAGAAAGATAATTTTATACTTGTCGTAATGGTATAATTAGTTTTATCTAATTATTAGCGGTTTTGTGAATATTTAATTTTTAAATATAAGAGTGAAAGTGAATTTAATTAATTTGATCAAAAATGAATGGTTGATATTGATCAATTTGATATTTAATTTTTATGTGATCTTTATTGATCTCACCCCCATATGTTAGATTAACATCTCAAGTACAACTTAATGTCAAGCTCAACTTATTTTCAAGCCTAACTTTTTTGGCATTATGTCATTGTTTGGTTTTGTTTCTTTGTGCTTCTAGCTAGATACCAACCATAACTTTCACATTTGATGATTGAAGTTGGTAGCTTAATGATAACGAAAAAGAGTTATTATACAAATATAACTACAAACTCACATTCTAAAGTGATATCCAGATTATTTATAGTGGAGAAAAAAGTTTGGAAGATTATCCGGAATCAACCATGACTTGCCATATTAAATAATTAGTCGAGTCATGTGAAACATTTTTTTTTTCCAGCGTAGGGATTTTGTGCCCCATAATATTTGAATAGGAATTTAGAAAAATGATATTCATTCTTGTTTATGTAAGGGTATTGTGAATTGGAACTTTAAACGACAAAATATGGACAAAGAAAGTGGATGATGTATGTGATTGCGTGGTCTGTCGGACAAATTAAGAGGAGATGTCACTTTTTATAAAACGAGTACGGTAGTTAGCCGTACTTCGTTGCGGGTATATGTAAAAATGTTTTTAGTCAATTATAGATTTATTTGACAGCTTTTAGTTTTCATTCTCTAAATTAAGAAACGCATCGGAAAACATACAAAAGATTTTGCAAACAAATAAAAGAAAAGTTGCTAAATTTTAATATTTTCCAAATTTTCATGATCTCACAATTGGTTAAAAAGGTTAACTACATTTTGCATCTTGTTAAATTTTGTAGCAACATCTAATTAGTATAAACAAGTGTTTAATACCCGCCGCTCGCGGGTGGGAGTTTTCCGATACCGTGCTTTGTGGTTGTTAATTGCGATACTTTTATACCACAGTCCAGCAAATTAAATCATTAGTCCAGCAAGTTAAAAACATGTACTTTGAAATTTCACTGAAAATCTCACTTTTATACCACAGTCCAGCAAATTAAATCATTATAAGCACTTGTTAATTTATAAATAACCAAAAAAAAGAACCCATAGAACCCAGTTACACATGTTTGTGATTGCTACAAATAAACTCTAAATAGAGCATGGGACATATGCTCTCACACACGACCAAACAACCCAAAGCCCATTATACAACATAGAAACGAACACCAGCACTATACCAATAGTAACCCTCAAGTAACACCAGTTGTCGTATGACAACGGGAATAGGGTCTTTCCAACCATTTTCCCATTGCAATTTCCAAATATCAACCAACTTTATTATACAACACAGTCAAAGGATATACCGGGTTCAAACTTCCAATTAAAAACTGACCTATCTTCATTTCTTTATAAAATTCCACTCCCTTTTCAATTGCAGCCTAGAGCCTTTAGCACTCGCATGCGAAACATTCATAAATTATTCATTTACAGCCTACACCATCGAGCTCTAAGCATTCACACATAACACTTGCAACTTCATGAAATAAACATGCTGATTATGCTTTTGATTACTGTGGCAAGTAGCATCCACAATATTACACAGATTAAATTATTTTATAGCTCAACATCAGGTAGAACAAAGTTAGAAAACCGCATTTTATTACTCTTGATCAGCAAAGGCTGCATTTAAGCACAGCACGCTCCATTTGAAAGAAAGTATATCTGTAACACGATATATCTATGTTAAAAAACTAAAATACTTTATCATAGATATCTTGAGACTGAAAGGTTTTAATGGATATTTAAATAATAGTATGTCCGGATTCGAACTCGAGACTTCGGGATTGCACACATTACGTATGAGAATTGATGTACATAATTAATATAAATAAAAGGTTATTATTATTAATTATTAATCACTAAATAAAACATAACGATAGTTAAATAATTAACGAGGTTTGGTTAACGGTCGTTAAATATTAACTAGAAGGACTAGAGATGAAATTGTAAAGTCGGGAAAGTTCTAGAATCCCCTTTGGGATGCTTTGGCCGATCGGTGGAGGGTTTCCAAACCCAAACCCACTCAAACTTGTACTCCAAGATATGTTAACTATAAATACAAATCAATGTATTCATTATTGACTAATCTTGGATCACTTTGATAACCTAATTTCTCTCCTTCTCCTCTTCTCTTTGTGTGGC
>OU343224.1:160437457-160471017 GCA_910596185.1 Chrysanthemum makinoi
AATCAAAACATGTATAAAGCATGCATACAACTTTATGACATAAAATTTTATGAAAAAAACTTACATTAAGATTTTAATTGCTAAGATTGAATTCTACAAAGTTTTAATCGATGCGTTGAGAAACTTACAACTTTGCACTAAGATGCTTAGGTACATAGAATGGTTATACTAGGTAGCTCCAATCGAACTCCACGAGGCGAGAGGACCGGTGGCGCATAGCATAACCTTAGACATCCATTGATGAGGCTGTGCTCACTTTTTAAATAACCCCTTTTAAGTTTGTTCTAGTGGGTGAGCCGTTCTAACCATTTAGTACAAATCATCAATCGATTAAAAATTCAAGAATTATTCTTAGATAACAAATCAATTACGCCATTATTTAGTCCATTTAATTTTCTATTCAAAAAACCCCTTTTTGCTTACTAACATGTCAAACAATATATAAACAAAAAGGCACTTTAATAAAAAAAATTAAACACACTCAAATAATATAAACATATAACTAAACAATTTAACATATGTAAAACAATTAGCCACATGCATAATTATTTCAATAAACTCTAATAAACAATTCTAGTAAATAATGCATATACTAACTAGGGCTTTCACCTACAAGGTAGATGAGCCACATACATCGACAAGTCGATTGCGTAAGCCAAAGTTAACAATATACCAATTAGCACATAACGAATTTTTATTAGTTACTCCCTCAGTCCCATTTTTATTGTCTCATTTGACTTTGACCGGTCTTTTTTGTTCAACTTTGACCATTAGTATATTTATTTATGTTATATAATATTTGATGAATATTATACCAATGAAAATACATTTTAAAACCCAATAAATTCATATATTTTTCATCAAGTATTATATAACACAAATAAAAATAATTATGGTCAAAGTTAAAATGACTAAAAAATCAATAGTGGACAATAAAAATGAGACGGAGTCTTCCCCAATTTGATAATTATTAAATAAATAAAAACATGTGTGTATCAACTAAACAATTTATAGCATAACAATACTCCATGGCAAAACATGCATGTTCCACCATGGATTCTGCATAACAATTATCACCCAAGATACGCATATTACATGGCACATAACAATTATTCATTAATTAACCACATAAAATTAACATGCAATGCTACGGTTTCTACAAGTTTTACAAAATTAAAACCTAATTAAATAAATAAAGGGTAATCGACCTATACATAAAAAATTAGGGTTTCGAATTCAAAACCCTAGAAACCATAAAAACATGCAAATAATCATAAAGATTCAATTTTTATGTGTTTCGGTAATTAATTACATCATATTAACGCTCGTGATGCCCTTTGTTGGAATTTTATATTCATAACAATTATATATAAAACAAATAACATCATCAAAGCATGCAGCGGAAGCAAATAGGAATAATATATATAATTAATTAACCAAACAAGAAACGCGTACCTTTTAGCAATTCAAGAATCAAACGTTGATTAATCAAGAACCACAACCCAAAACCCTAATTAAGGGTTTAATCAATTCGACCTAATCAAGAAACCGACCACCAAGGATTACAAGCTCAAGCGTGCTTGCTCTTCGTTCTTGTACACGCATGCTAATAGCGATTTGATGTAGAAAAGCTAGTTCCTTGAATCACAAATAAACCAACACTTGTATCTTTGGGTTAAGCAAAATCGAAAACCCCTTGAGTGAGGGAGTTTCGACCGGCCACACAAAGAGGGAGAGAGGAGAGGAGAAATTAGGTTATTTGGTGATCCAAGATTAGTTTAAGAATGAATACAAGGGTTTGTATATATACATTCTCAAAACTTGGTGACCAAGAAAAGCCTCCCTTGGGCTTTTGAGAAGCCACGACCGGCCACCCCAACCCAAGAGGGGTTCTAGACTTTTCTTGTCATCTAATTTCATCTCTAGTCCTCGTAGTTTACATTTAACGACCGTTAGTCAAAACCTCGTTAAATATTAACTATCATTATGTTTTATTTCGTGACTAATAATTAATAATAATAACGTTTTATTTATATTAATTATTTACATCAATTCTCATACGTAATGTGTGCAATCCCGAAGTCTCGAGTTCGAATCCGAACATACTTTTATTTAAATATCAATAAAACCTTTCATTAGCTTCAGCAAAGATAATTAAGAATTCCAAATGGAGAAGGAAACTCGAGCATCATTTCATTATCTTAATTGTCATGTGTTCACGTACGACTCCACCTAATCAACAAAGTTCCACAAAATTAGTTGATTATATTCGAGAGATAGGGTTGACGTACGTAACTATGAATTTAAGGAAATATAAGTATATCAACCATTAAACAATGACAAAAAATGCCAAAAGCAAAGAATGCTACGTTTATACAAAAATCCACCAGAACCCCAAACTAAGAAAAGACGAATATATAACAGCTACATGGTTACCAGTTCCGGAAAATGTTAGTGTAACGTTTGAACAACAATGAATAATGCGTAGAAGATGATAGCACAAGATCGGCAAACAAGACGCGGCACTTATGCACATCCCATGCATGTAAAACAACAGGAGCTTCTCAAAACAGTTACTTAAAAAAAAAATTCTTCGTCAAAAGTTCATTTAAAAAGTCCCCCGTAATTAACACAAGACTTGTTGACGATAAAAGTTCATTTCATGAACAAATTTCATCCAACACACATTTTTTCTTCGTTCAACACTTTTTCATTAACGTATGACTAACTCTTCTTACTAAAAGAGCTCACTTTTTTGTTAGTAACGTATAAAGTTTGGAAACCATACATGAGGTCCTCCACAATCAAGCTAGATAGGAGTAAGACGGCAATAATCTTTTAGGACACATTATAGAATCCTATCAAATTGTTACATTCCGGTATTAGCAAATTCGTGTTAAATCAACAAATCATAACTAGTTTGTTTATTTACTTGTCATCTATGATAATTGAACGATCTCTATATATATATATATCATCACATAATCAACTTGTATCTACAATTTCATTTGGTTAACACAACTTCATCTTCCCTACATTTTCATTTGAATTTCATCTTCCCATTGAAATGGAGTTTGCTCAATCTTGAGGAAACCTACAATCGGTTTTCCTGATAACCGTGGGCGAAACAACGGCACAACCGGCATGGAGATAACCAACATGGATTGAACAGAGGCGTGGGATGCGGTTAACCACGGCATTTGTTATAAGATTTTACTGCATATATCTTTTCATAGCCAACCTCTGCAAGTACAACTCGTAGAGGTGACAAACCTGGCGTTGAGTCTCTCAATGTCAAGTGCGATATTAAATGCTACCACTGTTAAACTTGGAGGGAGTGCTACCATCCAAACTATTTTAAAATTAAATGGCGATTTTAAGCCCATCCCGGAGTTGGGTGTTTTCAAATTAAGTATAGATACTGGTAATAATGAGCCATTCAGTACTTTTTCTTATAGCACTTTTTCAATATCCGGAAACGAGAAACAACTGTTGGTACTAAACTTTCAGCCACATGAAACTCGGTTGCCACCTTGAAGAAGTTATCGTTTCCAAAAGGGCCTAGAGAAAGGAGAAGTGTGGCTAAGATTCGACATGAAGTTCCAGTGGCAGCAATAAGCAGCAATGGTATTTGGTGTTTCCTATCCATCACAAGCATACAGACTTCCGTTGTGATCATATCCACTACAAAGATTTGCCGGTTGATAAGACACACCCATTTATATGCAAATGAGGATCAAGTTAATGTAACTTATAAGTGAACTAAATAAATTATGCTTGGTTGCTAATTCTTAGTTATCTTGAGCTAAGTGAGGGACAAATATGAATGAGTAGTACAATTGGTGCAAATTGTATTAAAGATCATGTAGAAGTTTGAAAGTTCGAGTTTCGTAAAGTTTCTACTCTAAGCCAAGATTTTCAATGTTTGTTGTTATGTTCAATGCTACTTCCAATAGATTATGGTATGTTTTAAGCAACGTATAGCTTCATATAAAGAGTTCTATATGCAACATTGGCATGACATGTTGCCTCTATTATATGTAACTTCAAATTGATATCAATCAGTACAATATTTTTTTCGGCGATGCGACGATGATGATGTTAAAATATATTTGCATCAAAGTTGCAAAGTTACATGTAAAACAATATCATCTAAATAGTAAATGTATTTCATTACTATGAACTCAAGTAACATATTGTATAATGTATTGTTCAGTAGCGGATCGAGAAATTTTATGAATGTATAGCACAAATTGTTGTTTTACCCTAACATCTAACTTATACAAAATTAAAAGAAAAATTAACACATAATTAACTACTTGGACTACATATATTTTTCTTGGTAAATTAAGTGGGCTTCGTTTATTAATGGGCTTTTAAATAGTGGTGAGCCTAAAACCAAATCTAAGGTGGTTCCTTAGATTTGTCGAGATACAAAATCAATATGTCAATAAGTCTATTTGACTGCTTCAGGTCCGAACAATGTAATACAAATAGTAAAGAGGATAATTAATTTACATACAAAATTTTTTTACATACTAAAAGACTTATCCTCATTCTTCATCTAAAAAGAAATCAATGGCTTATATTAAAAGTATTTTAATGTTTCATATATTTTTTATAATTTGAATATCTCTTAAACCGTTAATTGTTAAGTGAAAATAATTACATCATCACGTAGATATTTAATATCTTTCATAGGCGGACACTTTGATATACTATCGACAAAAAGAAAAAAATCGTTTCATTCACCCTTTTCACGTTTTTTTTTTTTTTCGTTGCTAAAACTTGCATGAGAAATCACATGTTAATTTGAATATTCTAATAAATCACATGTGATATTAGTATTAAATCACATATGATATGTAATATCACATGTGATATTAGTGTTAAATCACATATGATATTACATATCATATCATATCATATCATATGTGATTTAACACTAATATCACATGTGATATTGTTTGAATATTCAAATTAGTTTTTATCACATGTTATTTTCTTTCATTTAAATTTCAGTCTCGAAAAAAACATGTAAAAAAACGTGAAAAACACGAAAAAAAAAATTGTCGAAAGTATATCAAAGTGCATATCTATAGAAAGATAATTAAATGCTCGTTAAATAGCGTTATACTTTTTCGCTTAACGATTAACGGTTTGAAAAATATTAATATTTAAAAAAAAAATGAAAGTGATTTTTAATAAATTGTTGAGATTAATCTCATCTATTAGATCAAATAAAAATAGAATGGGGAGATTGATCCTATGTAAGAAACGTTTGATGTGTAAATGATCTTTAATCAATAGGTAAAATGTGGGAAAATATAGTTAATTGCATTTTTGGTCCCTATGGTATGGCCAAATTGCATATTTGGTCCCTAAAATTTTAAAAATGCATTGGACGTCCTTATTTTAAGGTTTTCGTTGCATTTTTGGTCCCTGTGGTATGTCCAAATTGCATATTTGGTCCCTGTGGTATGACCAAATTGCAAATTTAGTCCCTAAAACTTTAACGTCGTTTGGGCACAAGAGGACCAAACATGCAACGAAAACTTCAAAATAGAGACATCTAGTGCACTTTCAAAGTTTTAAGGACCAAATCGCAATTGACCATACCATAAGGACAAAAATGCAATTAACTCGAAAATATAATAGGACCATGTCGTAATGCTTTCGATTTATTTGAATAAGCGAAACGAGAATATGTTTGCTACACTTTTTAGCAATATAACATTTTACTTTCAGATGGTCTCAATGTTCACAATAAACTAAAACAAAATATTAACAACTAAGAGGCACTTTATTTGCTTACTTAAAATCGGGGATTAGCCTAAGATTTAATAGATAAACCTAAGTTCATGTTTTTTTTTTGTCTTTTTGTCTTTCTTTTTTCTTCACCTTTTTCTTGTCTTTTTTTTAATTCACGTTTTTTTAGATTATTTTTTTTAATTCACATTATTCACGATTTTTATAATTCGCGTTTTTTTTCGCTTTCATACGTTTTTGTTTGTTTTATACGTTTTCGTCCGTTTTCTTCTGTTTCGTCCGTTTTCCGATTTTTCTTCCATTTTCTTACATTTTCATCGTTTTATCCGTTTTCATATGTTTTCGTCTATTTTCTTACCCTTTTGTTCGTTTTCATATGTTTTCATCCGTTTTTTTACGTTTTCATATATTTTCGTCCGTTTTTACGTTTTCGTCCGTTTTTATACGTTTTCATCGATTTATATACGTTTTAGTCCGTTTCACGTTTTGTCCATTTTCATTTGTTTTAGACGCGTTTTAAGCCCGTTTTCTTACATTTTTTTCAATTTTCATACGTTTTCGTTTGTTTTCATACGTTTTCGTCCATTTTCATACGTTTTCATCTGTTTTTTTACGTTTTCATGTACTTTCGTTCGTTTTTATATGTTTTCGTCCGTTCTCAGACGTTTTTGTCCATTTCTATACGTTTTCATTGGTTTTCATAGGTTTATATACGTTTTTGTCCCTTTTTTTACGTTTTCGTCCATTTTTAGATGCTTTCGTTTGTTTTCATACGTTTTCATCTATTTTCAGACGATTTTATCCGTTTTCATACGTTTTTATACGCTTTTCATTCGTTTTTATACGTTTTTGTCCATTTTCATACGTTTTCGTCCATTTTTTGCAGTTTTTATACGTTTTCGTCTATTTTCATACGTTTTCATGCTTATTATTAAACTTTATTATATTACATGTCTAATATCAATTGTGATATTATATAAAAAAAGCTATTGTCTAAGATCACTTGTGAAATTTCATAAACAAACAAGTATGTTTTTTAAACCTTTAATATCACCTGAGATATTTTATTGCTTAGTATATTTTTATATATTATCACCTATGTGTTTTCTAATATTTTTATAATTTTCAGTTACAAGATAGTTTTTGTGTCTTTTATCGCAACTGACAAGCGCATATTTTTTTTAATGCAACCAATGTTATCTCTCACTTGTGATATTATACTCTTAGTAGAAATAAAAGGGTTAAAGTCTCTTTAGGTGAATTCTTATTTTGTTAAAAAAAATATTAATTTATTGCAACACTTGTTTGATTTTGAGAATATGTCAAGTCTCTATTTTCATAGTTTGATTCCTTTTTATTCATTTTGATATTTTTAAGTGACACTTATTTATCTCTTGTGATATAACACTGTAAGAAAGATGAAGAGTATTACATTCTTCATCATGTATGTGTTATCAGTTGTGATACTCAACTAAGAATGTGAAATATTACATTCATACCAAATGTAATAAGAATTTAGTATTTTACCAAGTATATATGAAAGAAATAATAATAGACATCACTTATTATATTATTGTGATAATTCTGTTCATTTTTCTTATTTGTGTTTTTGAAAACATTTAGGAAGATTTTGGGGTTTTATGATAATATGAAATATTAGAAAAGGTGCTTAACAGAAAACAAGAGATGTTATGATACTTTTGTTATACTTGTGGTAGATTTTTCTATTTAATGGATACATTGTGCATGTTTCGATAGGTTTTATAGCGGGATTTAAAAATATCGATGGTTGAATCGACAAACAAAAGAAGCTATGGTTGAAGAAAGCACACATCTTTATAAATAAACTGAGGAAGCTCAAACACTGCGATATCACACATGATATCACAGGTGATATCACATGATATCATAGGTGATATCACTTGTGATATCACAAGTGATATAAACTATGATATCACACATGCTATCACCGGTAATATCACACATGATATCACTGGTGTTATCACACATGTATCACATGTGATATCATGTGGTATCACAAGTGAGGTGATATCACCTGTGATATCATGTGTGATATCACAGGTGTTTGAGCTTTCTCGGTTTGTTTATAAAGATGTGTGCTTTCTTCAACCATAGCTTACTTAGTTTGCTGATTCAACCATAGATATTTTCAAATCCCGCTATAAAATCTATTGAAACATGCACAATGTATCTATTAAATAGAAAAATCCACCACAAGTCTAACAAAAGTATCATAACATCTGTTGTTTTCAGTTGAACAACTTTTCTAATATTTCATAATATCATAAAACACAAATCTTCCTATATATTTTAAAAAACACAAATAACAAAAAAGAACAAAATCATCAGAATCATCACATTCTTAGTTGAGTATCACAACTGATAACACATACATGATGAAGAATGTAATACTCTTCATCTTCCTAACAGTGTTATATCACAATAGATAAATAAGTGTCACTTACAAATATCAAAATGAAAACGTTTGAAAACAAACAAAAACGTATAAAATCAAATGAAAAACGTATGAAAACGGACAAAAACGTATGAAAATGGACAAAAATGTCTAAAAACGGACAAAAACGTATAAAACGGATGAAAACGTATTAAAATGGACGAAAACGTATAAAAATAGACTAAAACATCTGAAAACAGATGAAAACGTCTAAAAATGGATGAAAACGTAAAAAACGGACGAAAACGTATGAAAACGGATGAAAACGTATAAAAACGGACGAAAGTACATGAAAACGTAAAAATATAGACGAAAACGTCTAAAAATGGACAAAAATACATGAAAACCTAAAAAAAACCAGACGAAAACGTATGAAAATGGACAAAAACGTATGAAAACGGACGAAATCGTATGAAAACGTAAGAAAACGGACGAAAACGTCTAAAAATGAAAGAAAACGTAAAAAACGAACGAAAACATATGAAAATGGACGAAATCGTAAATAAACCTATGAAAACGGATTAAAACGTATAAAACGGACGAAAAAACATGAAAACGTAAAAAATGGGACGAAAACGTATGAAAATGGACAAAAACATATGAAAATGGACGAAAACGTATGAAAACGGACGAAAATGGAGGAAAACGTTGGAAAATGGACGAAATAGATGAAAATGGACGAAAATATATGAAAGCGGACCAGCGTATGGCGAAAACGCGAATGAAAAACGTGAATAACGCGAATTAAAAACGTTAACTTATATAAAAGCGTGAATTAATAAAAAGACAAAAAGGTGAATAAAAAAGGAAGACAAAAAGATAAGAAAAAAAACATGGACTTAGGTTTAAGTATTATATCTTAGGTTAATCCTCACCATTAGATTAAACTAGATGGATGGTGGGGATTTGTTTATTGGTAAACACCAAAATAAAGGTAAACAAAAGAAAATTCATCTAACAACTAAATATGTTAGCTTGGTTAAATAATCTAGTGTGTTTTTTGGTGTGAGGGATTTGACCGGTTTAGGTTGAAATAATCTTAAATTAATGTTTGGTAGTGACTTTTGGTCAGACACAAGAGTAATCACATACAAGGCTGTCAAGATCGCGTGTAAACTCGTATGATCATACGAGTTTACGTGTTTACTAGCTAAAACCGTGTAGGATCGTGGTAGAATCGCTTATGTGGTAGGATCGTAAGTAAGATCGTAGGATCTCACGTAATATCGTAGGATCGATCCGCGCGATCCGAGTTTATTTTTATTTTTTTTTAACTTTTTCTATCTTTTAAGTCCACCTCACTTGCTTAGGCCAAAAAACAAACTTGTGTTTTACTAATGTCTAATAAGTAAACCACTGTTGTTTCATTTTCTAAATAGATTATAGTTTATACATAGTTTTCTACTTTCTAAATATATTATAGTCCAAAAGTGTTTAATAATTCAATTTATTTTACTTTATTGCGATCAAACTAGGGTAAAAGCCATAAAATAACAACGTACTTTCTAAAATTTACCGAGTTGAAACACATATTTTTTTGTTAACATATACACCCATGTACTTTCAAATTTCGTTCTGACTTTACCCATATTGTAATAAAATAATATTATTTAATATAATATTATATTAATATAAATCGGTCATATGGGTGAAGTCGAACAAAATCGAAAATGCGTGGGTGTATATGTTAATAAAAAATATGTGTTTCAACTTCAAATTTTAAAAATACGCGTTGTTATTTTATGGCTTTACTTAAACTAATCAAAGTGTATGTTTTGGAATGCCACTAATGATATGTTTGTTTCTTTGAAATCATGTAGATAGCTCGTATATTTTGAGACATTTAGGACTCATGTCATGTTATATTATTTATTAAATCGTTAATTTAATGATTGAAACTTGATTTTTTTGTGTTTTATTATTACTTTTGTGTTTTCTTTGTCATTTTCAAGAGAATATTATACGAATTTATTTTTGACGTTGAGTAGAAATGTAAAATATTTTGACTCGTTTATCATTTGTTTACAAGCTATGACAAATTGGTAGGATCGTAGAATCGCGATCCGATCCTACGATCTTGATTTTGCAAAGACAAAAACGATCCCACATAAGATCGCGATCTTAAACCTTGATCACATATTCTATTTATTTATTTTTATGTCTTTTTGTCTTTTTTTCAAAATAGCACATATTCTTTTATTTATTTATTTATTTTTCTCTTTTTCTTAAATTGTATTTTTAAATAATATATTTTGATCTAATTTATTAATAAAAAAAATACAATTTTAATATCATTTAATAGTTTTCTTTCTTCTAATCCAAATTCAAATTCAAATTCAAATTCAAATCCTAAACCATTTACGAACCAAATGGGTCCTAAAATTATTGAATTGAAAGTTAAAGAAGTGCATTTGAAACTGTGACACACATAACACATTTACCACATTACATGTAACGCTGTAAGCTCAAACTAAGAGCATGGAGTATCACAGCGAGAGAGGCTCGCCACTTCTATGTGCCAGCCTCGCCACCCCTCGCCATCATATCAAGTTGGCTCGCCACTTGCCCACTCGTCACTCCCACGACACAAATAAATACAAAACAAATTTTTGAAAAAACTATCCGTTGATGCAACGGTTAGTTTTATTTATTATTTTTTTTGTTTTCAAATTTAAATATTACCCCACCCACTCTATAAAAAATACCCATATTTTACACAAAAATTCACACTTCTCTTTCAAAAATATATTATCTTCACCAGCTCAATCCACAACAAAAAATGTCTCAAGATCCAAACGAGATGTCGTTTATGAATCTTCTCAACTTGTCTTCGTCAAACCCGTCCACCCCATCGTCCCAAAGTTCAAACTCTTCTTCGCACATCGGATTTCAAGCTTATAAATATACAAGACAATCACAACAGCAATTCTATCCATCACGACCATCACAACCGCAATTCTATCAATCACAAACGTAATTCTATCCATCACAACCATCACAACCGCAATTCTACCCTTCACAACAACATTACTTTGAATCACAATAAATGATGCCACAATTCAAAGTACCTCAACCACCACCAACCGAAACACGTGAACAACGTCGTCAAGGAAAAAAACCGGCCAAAGCGCCAAAGAAAAAAACCAAGGCCGTGGTGAATTTGGAGCGGACAACGAGAGGAGGAGGAAGAAGAGTCTCGAACCACAATTCGTTGGTCAAGCGAGGAAGAAAAATTTTTAGCCGAGTGTTGGGTTGAGGTTTCCCAAACGCCGCTCGGTAATGACCGACTAAGCGTCGCGTTTTGGACTCAGTGATTTGAAGGACATCAACAATCGTAGTTCAGGGCCTACTCGTACCAAAAATATGGTCACGTGTAAATGGAGTCGGATAAACGGTGATTGCCAAAAGTTCAACGGTTTTTACAAGCATTTGCAGCGTAAATCCAGGGAAAATGATGCTGATCATATTGAGAATGCAAGACTTGCTTTTAAGGCTCAATCAAGGAAACAATTTAATATGGTGTCGGCGTGGAAGGTTTTGAAACAATATCCCAAATGGGACGCGTCGGACGTGATCGATGAAGATAATCTCGCCGAACTATTCGGCCCTGATCCAAGAGCTCGTCCCCAGCGAGAAGCCTCGACCGCAAAAAATCAAAATCGATGGAGTCGTCGCGAGCACGGGGAGTCAATCGGATGCTATAGTGGAAGCTTTACGTCAAGATTATAAACGTAAAGTAGACAAATCCGAAGAATGCGGCGAGGATAGCGAAAGAAAATGGACTTTTAGAGTGTCGATAATTGGAGTTTCTCATGCTTGATACTGAGGGGTTGCCGGAGCCAAAAAAATCAATCATAAAAAAGAAACAAGACCAAATAATAGCAAAATACAACATGTAAAACGAGAAAAATGTTGTATTTTTTAAGTTTCGTATGTTTTTTATTTATCGTATGTTTTTTATTAGGGTTAATTGCATAAAAATGCATCATACTTGCCACTTTTTGTCATTGTGTGTAGCGAACTATTTTTTTTATCATTGTGACACCAACCTTTTTGGAGCGTGCTATTGTATGTATTTTGTGACCATTTTACCCTTAATTTTTTCAAAATTTGAAGGGTAAAATGGTCATTTTACATGAAAAATAGTCACAAAATACATACAATAGCACGATTTGAAAAGGTTGGTGTCACAATGATAAAAATAGTTATTCGCTACTACAATGACAAGTACAAGTATGATGCATTTTTATGCAATTAACCCTTATTATTCATGTTTTTCCGTATTGTAGTTTTTTTTATCCCTTATTGTAATTTTATTTAAATGAAATGAATTTTATTGTGTTTGAAAAATACGGAAAAGAAATAAAATGAGGGTGGGTGGGGCTCAAGTGAAAATGTTTGGGTTAGTTGTGAATTGAGGGTATTTTTAAGTGGGTGTCTTAAAGTTTGCTCTAATACCTTACACACTAAAGTTACTTCAATAAAACCTAAATATTACTACGTCCAGAAAAGACGAACCCTTCTTGAATAATTGCACATCCTTCATCGTCTTCATTAACTCTGACTTTAATGTTCAGTGAGACCTTTTTTTTTTTCTTTTTTTTTTTCCCCTCAATTTACATGTAGCAAACAACAAACAATTATTAAACTATTGAATTATGTGGAATAAAACTACCTCACCTAGCCAACCCATATATGGCACATGCCAAAGAAATACCACATGATCGTTTTTTCATTGAAAATGTGATTTTTTCATTGAGAATGTGATTACGGTATTACATTAAGAGTTACCTAAGACTCAAAAGAACTAGCATACATAGCTCATACAACATACACAAAGGGTGTTAAAACATATATCATATGTTATACGTGGTTCGGGGGCTCGTGATCTAAGCATGCTTGACTACATATGTGTGTGGTGCAAGGAACTGGATCAAAGTCAAAAGCGTAAGATCTAAAATTATCACCTGTTTGGCAACGACAAAAAAATTAAATTAAAATATAAATAAATATATGAATTTATACACAATGTGTCTTTTCCGTGTTCTGAGAAAAAAAATGATACTCGATTTAACTTTACCATAATAATTGCAAAGTTCATCCGGTATAGAAATCACGTTCATTGATTTGGAGAACAATATGTAAACGAAGATAAAACACATGATATTCTTCTTCATTGCAAACTTATATCTTTTGGATAACTTTATATATTTTATGATGTTTTTTTAAAGTTTAAAGACTGGTATTTATAATTTGTTTACATAGTATTGATAAATATTTATATTAATATTATATTATGTCATCTTATGTTATATAATATTATATTTTATCATATCTTATTATAGTAAAAGTATCTCATATTACAATATTTATATTCATTATGTTTGATAGTTAAGCTAATGAATCGAATAAAGTTTATTACGCCATGGCAGAGAAATATATCAATGGAAAATTATAAATTTATAAATTAAAATGGTAAATTATCTCTATCTCTACTAATTATATTGCATGCACATGTATTTTTTAAACTTAAAATGCTTAAAAATTTTGAGTAAGGTTTAAACCTTATAATTCCCTCGATTAAAAACGGTAATAACATCTACCACTAAATTAATATTTTAAATATTGTTTAATCCTCAAATTTTTTATTATCTTTCATTTATAACCAATAAACTATTTTCTCGCAATGACTAAAAATTGAAACTGTAAGTGTTGCATCAAAAGTCACACCAAAACTACAAGTTCACAAGTGTTTACATATGGTATGTAAATCCGTTTAAGAGATGGGATGAGAATAGTTTTATTGTTTGGTTTCCCGTGTAGAACACCAAGGACTACAAATTGAACCTGTAAGTGTTGCATCAAGTGTCACACCAGAACTACAAGTTCACAAGTGTTTGCGTACGGTATGTAAATCCGTTTAAGAGATGGGATGAGAATAGTTTTATTGTTTGGTTTCTTATGTAGAACGGCAAGGACCCGATGAGAATGATGAAGATCAAAAATCTCGAATAGCACTTAAAAAGGAACCATACGAGACTGTTGTGAATCAATATTTGCGCAAGTATGTGAAACTTATGAAGTTGTGTGTGAAGCTTTCTATTTATAAAGAGGCAGAAAAGGTTTAGAGATAAACCCTTAAAGAGATGATCAACGGTACGTGGATGAGCCATGTGTTGATCATCTAGAGAGTAGGCAAGGAAGACAGGTGGACTCTCTTCCTTGGCTCATACTGAGAGTGCTATCTCGTCGTCCCCACGTACAATTTCAGATGGTACATCTTTAACCATTAGTGACAGTTGGGGGTCGTGGTACTATCGCGTTAAGTACGATCGATAAGTTATGCCGTCGGTTGTGGGTTGGGACTATAGTCGGGCGCTATCAAGTTTTATTGATGAGCCTTGATAATAGGTTTGATTTGTGCGTACATTTAGTAGGCTTGGGCCACTATAATTAATACTCTATCAATAAGTATAATAATTTACTGTTATACATCGTCGTTGTGCACCAAGATTCGTTGAGTATTTAAGCGAATATTAAATTATATTATGATCTAAATTGAAAGGTGAATGTTGAAGTATGGAATCAATTTATCTAAATTTTACCTTACCTTATCGTTGTTATTGTTGATGTTGTAGTCATCGTTTATGTTACCGTTGCATAATTTTGTAGGTAAATCATTTTTTTATGCATTACACAGTCACACATGTTAAATAGCACAAAGTACAAACAATATATTTGAACTCACAAAATATTCTCTACAACACAAGTGGGCTAATCATACGGTATGAATCCATTGCCAATAGTCAATAGTCATTTGCAACAGATTCTTACCATATCATAAATGCTCCATGAAAATTGAACTTGCAACGGAAGGAAAAAAGTTGCAACGATTTTCCAGGTGAAGAATTCTTTTTTGCAAATTAGCAATCATTTTTGCAACTTATCATATTCTTGCAGTTTTCTTACGAAAAAGCTACATTTATAAAAAACAACATCAAATTTTCTTTCTCTAATATATGAAACTAAATATTTTTAGACGCACAATTGAAACCCAAATCAACAATTAAACGAACAATCAATAATCATATTACATAGCCTATCAAACAATGTACCACTTCTACACCAAAAGTATATGATACTATTACACACAAAGTGTATCAAACTAAATTCTACCAAGGGGCAAAGGCACCACTTATTAACAAAATATGTATAATCTACCAAAGTGTACCAAATCCACTCTAATATACTACTGTACTTCTTAACAAAATGTGTATGAAGCATACCATAAGCAACAATGCTTATGCGGGATGGAGAGCGGGAGGTTGCTCCTTCAATTGCGTCAACACCTTGGCGAGCTACTCATTTGCTTCTTTCATAATTTCTTTCTTGAATGTCTCAATTTTTTTTTCACTAAGCTTTCTTTCTTTTTCTATAGCTTCCTCAAAAATCTCACCATCTTTTTCTCTCGCCTACTTCAAGTTCTTCACCGATATTCTCTAGTACTTAAACCTACAAAAGTCATACTTAAACAAATCACAACACATTTAAATGTATAAATGCCTAATATAAAATAATTAAAAAGACAACATGACAAAGAGAATTGCTGCTGCAAATCTAATACTCCTATAATAAAAGCTTAAACTTTTGACCCAGGGATGGCTGCACATGTTAGATCCGATTCCAATTTGACGAATTACCCTCTTATGTCAAATCTGAAAAGAACCTATTCCTATTCGTCGTAAACAAAAGGCATATTAAACAAAGGTCGGATGAGGTGGCTTCTTGTCTCTTTCTTTGAGATACGATAACAGAAAATAGGGAGTTGGAAAAGCTGCTAAGGGACCCACCAACACAGGTATTTCAAGAGGTGCAGGAGCGTAAAGCCACTCTACTATCAACTTGGACCCAAGGGGCCTAAGTCTATTAAATATTTCCAATTACATACCGTATTTAATATTAGATTTTAGTTAATTAACGCGTCTAACAGATTAATTAACGACCACTAAGCGATACATGAATTATTAACTAATACAAATAACATACTTAATATAAATATATTAAATACATTATAAATTGCAAAACCTCGGTGTATACGTGTGTGACTCAGGCTCATGTATTTCTAACCGTATAATTATTTAGTATAATATGAGCACTTCCCAATAATTTAAGCAAACTAAGTTAATTTATATTTCATGATTTAAATTTTAAGAAAAGACATGAACTCTTTATAAGAATCATGTATTTCAAAAATTATAAACCATGTGATTAAAAAAAAAAAAAAAAAAAAAAAAATGTAGTTGTGCTATTCAAATTATAAAGTTCGGTAAAGCGTGTGATAAAAAGTCATGTGTTATTACTTTTTGAGTTTTCATTCAAAGTTTGGTAAACCATGTGATAAAAAGTTTCAATTCAAATAATTAACCGTGTAGTTGTTTTAACACAAAAAGACTTGTGAATCAAAAGTACCTAATTCTTAATAACATAAACCCTAAATCTTAGTTTTCACAAAATTGATGTTTCTGGGAGTGATCTAAGCCTAGATACGATCAATTAAACATGTAAACAACAACACACAACTACCCTTTTAGCGAGAAACTTTCCCAAATAACAAATCCCAAATTACGCTTAAGAACCCTAATTTTGAAAATGTTCAATTCGTGTTTCTGGGTGGATTTGTTTGATAAAAATGGAGTAAGAGTGATTATATAAACGTTTTGACACAATCATTTTAACAAATAACATCCAAATGATGATTTTGTGTTCATAGCTTACGCGTAGAACACAAAAATCAATCAAACACCAAATTTAACCGTTGAATCTTGAAACAATTCAAAACCATTGTTTGAAATACCACAAAGATTGATTAAACACTTACAAATTGAAGGTTTATAACACGGACTTGAAGAAGGATTCTTAGGCGTAGGATATGGTGGTTGGAATAATAAATGATATGAATTTAATGTATTTTGAAAATTTTGGTGAAGTTTTATTAAAAAATACTTTGAGCATTTGACACTTTCAGTCCCTCCACCTTAACCATTTTCGTCCAACGCCCATAACTTCCATTTTGGTTACCAAAAGTATGATTTATGGAAAGAAACTTGATGAAACTCCCCCTCGACTTAAGAAATAATGAAATTTTATAAATTTGAGACCGGGGAGTGTCAGTATACCAGAAATGTGACCACCATTATCAAAGAAACAACTGGGATGAGGTAACGTGCAAGTACAAGGTTTTATGAAACCGAAAAATATTTACTTTCTCCCCCTCAACACTTGACCGAGAAAATAATGAATTTTGAAAGAGTGAAGTGTTGACGGAAGAATTGTACTTGCCATGTTAAAAAAAATATAGATAGAAGAATATTTTTGTTGTTTTATCAGATTTTATAGTTTTGTATTTTGTTTTTGAAAATATTCACAAAAGATGTTTTGGTGTTTGACTGGTTTTAAGAACGTTTTAAAAGTTCATCCAGTTCCTCTCGAGTCAAACACCGCATACCAATCCGGTGGACCAACTCATTAAACCTAGCAGGAATTAAGGCTTTGGTGAGAAGATCTGCCAGTTGGTATTCAGTACCCACAAAGTATAATTCAACGGTACCCTTTTCCACGTGCTCCTTGATGAAATGATATCGAAGATCGATGTGCTTTGATTTTGAGTGTTGAACAGATTGCACGAGATCGCAATAGCACTTCGATTGTCGCAGATACATCGATTCTGTCAAATACATAAACATAGTCTTTGAGTTGTGTTCTCATCCAAATGACTTGAGTACAACACGCCGACATGGCTACATATTCTCGCTTTGTTGAGGACATCGACGTACAATCCTGCTTCTTCGATTTCCATGACACCAGTTTATCACCAAGAAATTGTAAGGCTCCTAAAGTACTTTTCCGAGAATCTAAGCAACCTGCGTGATCAGCGTCTGAAAAAGCTATTAGTTCAAAACCGAATCCTTCGGTACCGATCCCCAAGTTAATGGTTCCCTTAATGTATCGGAGGATTCTTTTTAGCCTCTCGAGAGGTGGGTTTCAGTTAGTCTTGACTGATAACGGGAGCAAAGATATACGGCAAAAACAATATCAGGCCTGCTTGCTGTTAGATACATGAGAGACCCAATAATACCTCGGTATTTGGTAGGTTCAACCAATTTCCCATGCAAATCAGCGTCTAGTTTCTTGGTATGTGCCATTGGGGTGGCATAGGTATCACAACTTGTCATTCCATGTTTGTTTAAAATTTCAAGGGCATATTTGGACTGACTTAGGAAAATACCACGGGGTGATTGATGAACTTGCAATCCAAGAAAGAATGTAAGTTCACCCATCATGGACATTTCAAAATGTTTTTTCATTAGTTTGGAAAAAGCGTTTGAGTACTGTAGATGTGTTGACCCAAAAATTATGTCATACACATAAATTTGAACGATTAAAATGTGTGCCCCGTGATATTGTATGAAAAGTGTAGGGTCGACTGAACCTTTGACGGAATTATTAGCGATCAGAAAGGATGATAACTTATCATACCACGCCCGAGGGGCTTGTTTGAGACCGTAGAGAGTAGACATGATTAGGGAACTCTGGATCAACGAATACTTCTGGCTGGCTAACATAAACCGTTTCTTCCAGTTGTCCATTGAGAAAAGCAGTTTTGACATCCATCTGAAAGACCGTGATGTTCATGTGAGTCGCAAACGCCGAAAAATCCGTACTGACCTCAAGACGAGCAAACAGAGCGAATGATTCTTCAAAGTCAATACCCTCTTCCTGTCTATAACCCTTAGCCACCGACGTGACTTATTTCTGATTACGGTTCCTTCAGCATCCAATTTTTTTCCAAATCCATTTGAGACCAATGACAAAGACCCCTGTTGGTCTTTCAACCAATTCCCATACTTCAAGACGTTTAAACTGATTGATTTCTTCTTGCATGGATTCAATCCAGTTGTCTTTGGTCATTGCATCTTTAATGTTTTAGGTTCAGATTGGCAGACAGTGAGTGCATAAATGCAATGTTCACCGTCTGTGTAAAGACGTTGTCTAGTTACGACTGGTTGATTCGGGTTACCAATAATGTTCTCAACAGGATGGTCTTTCGTCCAACGATGTGTGGAAGGTTGATGTTGATATACATTCTGCAGATTGGGAGGATTCAAATGGCTTGTGGATGATTTCGCAACATCAGATGTGGCAGTTTCATTAGCAAACGGATTGAAGAATGCATTTGGATTTGAAAGTGAAAAAAGATGAGTTTTTATGCGTATGAAAGTTTTGAAACCGAGAACTTTACGTGTAACACAAATACTTCAAAAACAAAACTTTTTCACCCAACTATTTGGCGATTGATACCACTGTTAGGTTCCCATATTTGTAACACAAGCATCAATATGAAGAAGTATAGATAAGATAGATCGGTTGAACACTTAACCCAAAACACACGAATGATATAAGAAAGGTTATGCGTAGGAGATGAGATAAAATGAACAACCAACCTTCTAAGGAAGGTTTACAAGATTCTTTATAGGAGGGAACTAGGGTAACACACCAAGTTCCCATCCTTTACTTATTGGGCTTTGGATAGGCTCATGGGCTTTCTACATGAGCCTAGCCTTGATTACTAACATAAAAGCCATAATTAAGCTAACTATTACATATTAATTACTAACACTTTAATTCTAGTTTAGGAGTGATTCCAACAAAACGTTGCCATTGCAGTGTTAGGTGAGTCTTGCAGATCTTGAGTGTTCCTGTTCACTGTCGTGCCTCTATGCCTCCTGTATGTTGTTTATGCTTCCAGTTTCTTTGATGTTATATGTCGATGTTGCATGGGTGTTGGGTTTTGGCATGTTTTTCGCTTTTTTTAAGTGTTTTTTTGCCTTTACGATGCTTTTCTTTGTTGTTATTGTTTGTGTTTATGTATGTGTTGTGCTTATTTCTAGTTTTTATCTCTTTTTTCAAGTTGTTGCTAACTTTTGTATGGTTTTTTTTTTTTTTATCAATTTCCAAAAGCTTTGATACGGATGTTCCATGGAAATACCCCTTTATGAAAGACAAAAGACACTACATAACTTTATTGCATTGGAAAAGACTATACTATGACCATGTTATGGACCCCCGTTTAGTGGCTTATTTCAACGTAAGGGTTCATATTTGTTCTATTCTGCATGTTGGATGTGCTTTGAGTTCCTTTGATGCTATATGGTGTGGAAAAACTAAGGTTGTCCGGAACTTGGCATGGCAACCTATTTCGGTTGCAGCCATGCGTCTTATGCCTTCTGAGCCTGTTTTTCACTGGCTATCCGTAGGTGTGTATGGTATACTTGTCAAGGCAGTGATGAATTCTTTCTGGACAATATCTTGGCGAGGTAACCACAGCGCAGCTGTGGCTGCAGCCATGCCAGATCTGAGCCTCTCTCTACGCTATTTATGAACTTTGTGTTATGACAGATTTTACTATGGGCACGAACAGGTGAAGACGTTGTTTCGGCATGGCTGAATTATTCATTGCGGTCTGATTTCAAAAAGGTATCATCGTTCATCTAATATGGATAATCTATATGTTCATTCTAAGTGAAGATGGTCATGGTATTTTATTGCAATTGTTAATAGTATACATAATTGGATTTTGCTTATTGTGTGTTCAAACGTTGTAGGAACTTTTGGTTGTCTGACTACACTGTTGTATGCCTGAATTTTACGCTCCTATCAGTTTGGAGTTGTCGGTTTCCACATTGAGTGCGATCCAGCTAAGTATTCATGTCATCGATTGGAATCTTTCCACCTGGTAGCATATTCCAATTATCATTTACTAATATTGATACGGGATGTTCATGATACTGGCCTGGTCTCATCTTCCCCTCGAATTCCTTTCGTTGTTACAACGGTCTTGCAATACGTCTGGTGCAGACCTTTGCACAAAGATTTTTGAAACAGCAAAAGGAATTTGAGGAGGCGATTAGACAAATCTGATTATCCTGAACATCATGTGTCAACGTTATCGACTGATGATTGCGATATACTTCCAAGTGAAAAGATTCGAATCGATGACATGACAATATTTAGATCTGGAAGCAAAAAAACATTCAGAGAAAACAAATTTTCCAGAGCAACGCGTAGGCGGACCAAAGGGTTTACTGAGCCTGCTATTTTTTACGCCTTAATGGGAAATCAGTATGAAATTGCATCACCAGGTTTGTAAGCATGGTGTGTGACATGGTTTTAGTATGACCGTTGTGTGTACTTATGTGCAAATGATCCAATACGCATACTTTTTTCTTTTGTACTGTGGCTTTGTGAGTTTTTTTTGCCATTAGCAGTTTGATGGCTTTGGTTGTTTTGTGTGCTTATCAGGTTGTTGCATGGATACTGATGGGCCAGCGGTTAGTTTATACGGGCTATGGAAAAAAATAGGTTGTCCGGAACTTGCCATCGCAGCCTACTTACTCTGCATCCATGGTGGATGTACCTTGCTTTTCCGGTTTAGTCTCCCTGTTACCCTAATGTTATTGGGCTTGGTTTGATAAAATTTTGTTGGCATCAGTACTGGAAAGGCAAGGATGAGTTTATATGGGTTCAGGAAAACAAGAGGTTGTCCGGAACTTGGCACGGCAGCCTATTCGGTTTGCAGCCATGTTGGATGTACCCTGTTTTTCCGGGTTGCTTCCCTGTCTGAGCCTGCTATTTTAAAGGCCTTAATGAGTAATCAGTATCAAATTCCATCATCAAGTTTGTGATTTGGATCTTTTGACGTTCAATCTTATCCTCATCGATTGGAATCTTTCCACTCGGTAGAATATTTCAATTTTCATTTGCTGATATTGATACGGGAGATTAACGGTAGTGAACTTTTCTCATCTTCACCTCCATTTCCTTTCGTTGTCACAAAAGTCTAGCAGTACGTCTTGTCCAGACCTTTGCACAAAGATTATTGAAACAACAAAAGGAATTTGAGGTGGAGATTAGACGGGTTCCACTACCCTGAACATCACATGTCAATATCATCGACTAATGATTGGGATATATTTCCAAGTGGAAAGATTCGACTCGATGACACGACAATATTTAGATATGGAACAAAAGGATGCTTTACAAAGAACAAATTTTCCGGAGAAGGACGTTTTTCTAAGCCTATTTTTCACAGCCCTTTTGTTTCTGCCTGTGGTTTATTTATAAAGGCAATGATGAACATGTTCTGGACAGCATCTTGGCGAGGTAACAACAGCGTAGCTGTCGTTGCACCATGCGGAGTCTGAACCTTACTTTATATTACTTTTGTACTTTCTGTCATTCCAGGTTTTGAAAAGGCTGTGCTGAGTATCAAGACTTATAAAACTAGCTTTTCTATGTTATGTGATTTCCATACGTATTCTTCCGAGACACAGCGGGATTGTTATCCGTTTTGCAAATAAGTCTGAAAGAAATATGTGTATATAAGAATGTAGGCAAACTTTTAAGCTTTGTATCATTAATATGTATAAAAATCAGCGTTACAGTTGTCAGAACATATCATTAATTTTGTTATGTTTTAATTCATTAACGTTTCAACCCATTATGTTTCGATTCTCAAATGTTCACGGTGCCGGAAATTCCCGCCACGGAGTGGCGGGTATCGAACACTTGTTTTGTTTAAATGCACGCTTTACTTGTTAAATTTGGAGTTCTATAATTTAAAATTATTCTGTTTTGAATTGTTCTGATCTTGAGACTTCATCATATACATCCACTATAAGTAAGATATACACATTATTAGATGTTTGCATTTGAGAAAACATCTGCACTAGCTAATACGTTAGAGAGTTTGGTTCAATATATATAGATCAAAGAAAAAACTAAAGATCAAATAAATCATTCTCCACCCTCATTTTTCAACAAAACAATAAAATAAACTTTCACCTTCATTTTTAAAAACTAAATATCTCACAAACCATTGATCGCTAAACGAAATTAATTATACCATCACGACAAGCATAAAATTAACTTTAATTTGATATCGCACATCATATACTTTCGACGAACTTTTTTTTCTGACTTTTTTGTGGGTTTAGGGTTTATGGTTAGGGTTTAGGTGTTTAGGGTTTAGGGGTTTGACTTTTTTTGGTTAAGCTTTTTAGGGGTTAAAGGTTTAGGTTTCTTACGGTTTACCGGATAGGGTTTAGGTTTGTTTGGTTTAGCGGTTAGAGTTTTAGGGGTTTAGGGTTTTTAGGAGTTTAAGGTTTTAGAGGTTTAAGGGTTTAGGGTTTAGGGTTTTTAGGGTTTAGGGTTTTTAGCGTTTAGGGGTTAGGGTTTTTAGGGTTTAGGGGTTGTGTTAACACAAAAGAGTATTTTTAAAATTTTCATTTATTGTATAATATATCGAAACCCGAAAAAAACGAAAAAAAATAAGTTCGTCGAAGTATACAATATTGGATCTCTATAGAAAGATAATTTTATACTTGTCGTAATTGTATAATTAGTTTTATCTAATTATTAACGGTTTGTGAGATATTTAATTTTTAAATATAAGAGTGAAAGTAAATTTAATTAATTTGATAAAAATGAATGGTTGATATTGATCAATTTAATCTTTAATTTTTATGTGATCTTTATTGATCTCACCCCATATGTTAGATTAACATCTGAAGTACAACTTAATGTCAAGCTCAACTTATTTTCAAGCCTAACTTTTTTGGCATTATGTCATTGTTTGGTTTTGTTTCTTTGTGCTTCTAGCTAGATACCAACCATAACTTCACATTTGTTGATTGAAGTTGGTAGCTTTTTTATAACGAAAAAGAGTTGTTATACATATATATAACTACAAACTCACATTTTAAAGTGATATCTAGATCATTTATATTGGAGAAAAAAGTTTGGAAGATTATCCGGAATCAACCATGAGTTGCGAGATTAAATAATTAGTCGAGTCATGTGAAACATTTTTTTTTCCAGCTTAGAGATTTTGTGCCCCATAATCATAATTTGAATAGGAATTTAGATAAATGATGTCCATTCTTGTTTATGTAAAGGTATTGTGAACTGAAACTTTAAACGACAAAATATGGACTAAGAAAGTGGATGATGTATGTGATTGCGTGGTCTGTAGGACAAATTAAGAGGAGATGTCACTTTTTATAAAACGAGGACGGTAGTTAGCCGCACTTCGTTGCGGGTATATGTAAAATGTTTTAGTCAATTATAGATTTATTTGACAGCTTTTAGTTTTCATTCTCTAAATTAAGAAACGAATCGGAAAACATACAAAAGATTTTGCAATTAAAAAAAAGAAAAGTTGCTAAATTTTAATATTTTCCAAATTTTCATTATCTCACAATTGGTTAAAAAGGTTAAAAACATTTTGCATCTTGTTAAATTTTGTAGCAACATCTTATTAGTATAAACAAGTGTTTAATACCCTCCGCTCCGCGGTGGGAGTTTTCCGATACCGTGCTTTGTGGTTGTTAATTGCGATACTTTTATACCACAGTCCAGCAAATTAAATCATTATACCACAGTCCATGAAGCTACCACAGTCCAGCAAGTTAAAAACATGTACTTTGAAATTTCACTGAAAATCTCACTTTTATACCACAGTCCAGTAAATTAAATCATTATAAGCACTTGTTAATTTATAAATAACCGAAAAAAAGAACCCATAGAACCCAGTTACACATGTTTGTGATTGCTACAAATTATTCATTTACAGCCTACACCATCAAGCTCTAAGCATTCACACATAACTCTTGCAACTTCATGAAATAAACATGCTGATTATGCTTTTGATTACCGTGGCAAGTAGCATCCACAATATTACACAGATTAAATTATTTTATAGCTCAACATCTGGTAGAACAAAGTTAGAAAACCGCATTTTATTACTCTTGATCAGCAAAGGCTGCATTTAAGCACAGCACGCTCCATTTGAAAGAAAGTATATCTGTAACACGATATATCTATGTTAAAAAACTAAAATACTTTATCATAGATATCTTGAGACATGTTAATTTATCAAATTTAGAGCAAAAGCATATATCAAATATTGATGCTCACCCATTTTAACCCCGCTTCAGCCCCCAAACGCACACGTTTCAGCCCCATTTCAGCCCTATCTTCAGCATCCAAACCCACCCATTTCATCCTTAATCTCAACACCCAAACGACCCTATTTTAGCCCCCATTTATAACCCAAACTTACCCATTCCAAAAGCTTGTATTGGCCTCGCATTAGAACATATTGCAACAGCAGCAATTTGGCCGTCTCTTCAATTTCTCCCTGCCATGATAAGTATAATATAGTTGATATTTCTTGTAAGTTAGAACAAAAAAAAGTGTCATAAGCTGTTGTGAAAGCGATATTAAGACTTACGACTATTTCCTCTTAAGTACACCCTCTTTAAATCTCTTTAGCAGATCCTTACAACCGTGCTGCATAAAAACAACTCATAACATGAAGCTAAAAAATTGCATGTACATGGAAGTTATGGCCATCAATCCAAATATGAATGACAAATTCAATCTCCAAGAAATTTCACCTATATAGCTTGACGGTGGTTCTGGATGATCATTAAGGCAAAGTGGATGACCATGACCTCAAAGTATCTCCACGGGAAATATGACCACTATTCTGTTGACCCCTGGTAATACCTATTGTATACATGAAACAATTAGTTGTATATAGCATATGGGAGATTGCTAAAACATTTACGAAACAACCATCTATATATATATATGAATTCATGATTTAACATACCCTGAATCAATAAGTTTCATCCTTAGCTGCAATTTACTTAATCTTGGCTGTAATATTTTCTAGCATCATAATATCATCATTAAGTAGCTCGTTACTTCCATCATGACCAACCGTGTCAGTTGCACCTGTATTTTTATCGTTTTTCAAACCACACAACTGTAACCTAAAAAATATATATGTATATATGTAAATACATAACCTCGACAACAGGTCAATAGGTATACCATTTTAGTGAAGCTACATATCGACATTAAAAAAAATGTTTTAAACTAATTTTGAATAAGATTTTGTTTTCTTATTCCTAAGTTTAGTGGTCACCTACTGTCGTGCCAAGGGCTGTTTGATACTGACTTCAGTGCTGCAGCAAGAAATGTATCGTAATGAGTTTGGTGCCTGGTGTCGCAACAACGCAAATGACATTAAGCAGTTGATCTTTCAATTACGCGCTAACTACCAACTCCAGAGATGGTAGCTCTCCCTCCTCTTCCTGGTCCTCGTACTCCTCTAACGACAATTCACCATAGGGAAATCGTAAGATTGTTTTTGCCTGGATCATAAAGATGATGTCTTTTACATATATTTCACAATAGCTGAAGGTTAATGTCATAAAGATGGGCGAACAGATACTGACCAAACCAACAACAGATGGAAGTTAAGAAATCAACTTGAGGTTGCAAGCATGAGCCACATCAGCGAGTATCATCACATATGCTACCCTTTTCTGAGAAATAGCATAAAATTCAGTGAGCCAAGCATATCCTAATCATGATCAGCGAATACATGTAATTGCAATTAGAAGAGCCAACCAACCTTAAGGTCTGTGATAAGCAGTTTGTATAAGCAATTTTCTACCTCGTGCTATAATCCACCATGTACAATAATGCAATAAGCACATTACGTAACGGGTCCTATAGATAAAAGGTATAAACAAATATAACATGTATTTTAGAAAATTACCAAAGAAACTTGTCTATTATCCGTCACTGCGATCTGTCTGCAAGCTCTTGCTGATGATAGCCTGCAAAATGTACACACACCACATTATTCAAAATGAAAAAGTAAAACGATATGAGTATAGAATGAGTAAATATTGGCACCTATAAAAAAAAGGCCATACTACAGCCCTTTATTTCAAACTCCTTATCACAGCCTTTCAGCTTAGCAAAACACTTTTCAAGGCATGAAATTTTTCGGCAATGTGTTACCAAGATAACGATAAACCAAAAGACCATAAATTTTCTCTTCGTTTAGTGATACCACGAAGCAGTTCGTATACATAAGACCTGATAGCTTACATTATTTTTATTTGATTGCCCATTGTTTAGTAACATCGTATAACAAAAAGTTATATAATAGTAGTAAAAAACAAAAAGCCTGTCATCGGGCTCAGCAAGACAATGAACTTTTATATGTTTGAACTTAACACTGCAAGGTATGTGTCCAACATGTCTCCATACAGGAATGGCTATGGCAAGTGACCAAGGTCCACGCGTTTACCCCTGCTACTAATTAAACTTGTAAGCTGAATGTCACCTTCAGTTTGTAACCTGATGTACTCCGAGGGGGACTTATAAGGTAAGCACCAATGTCATAAAAAAGTGACTGGATTTAACACGATATAAAAAAGGTAGTTATCGTACTTGAGTAACTTGCCACAAAGCAGTAAGTGACTACCACTTTCACGGACAACATGAATGCCGGTAAATGTTGGCTGTAACCACAGTGGCGCCCCTAAAATAACAGTGTAATAATAGCGCATCAGCATAAGGCGACACGGTATATGACCGTTCTTTGAATAACAGTTCAAGTGCACAACATATAACTTACTTTGTCACATACATATTACATGCGTCCTTGTCTCGATCGGGGTCGGTCTTCACCCACGTCGTCAAACTTAAAAGTCGTTGTTGGACTTCCAACCGCTGACGAAATATCCAGACCGATAGCTATACAGTATTCCCAAAAGTTCATACCACGATTCGAGTCTACAACGGTGAAAAGATAAGTTACATGGTCAGAGATACATTTGAAAAGGCAGATAGTAATAAGTTACACGCATACATATAAAACGATATATACCCAATAAAGACTCAAACATAAGGAAAACTGTTTCGATCACCTAGATTCCAACGTCGGGGTTGTCTATCACCTGCATTGAGAGAGAGAAAGGCAGTGAGCTTGTATCGCCAAACTATGGATAGTTATTGCAAAAATAAAATAAAGCTTATCTAAAACGTTTCTGTAGATTTTGTATGTTTATCAATGACTAATTCAGACTTATCACGGGTTCTTATAATCATTGAAAGCATGATAAACATATATAAGCACATCATTTTATCAACTAAACAAGAACTATATACATTATTTCAGAAGCCTTTTTTTTAACGAATCATGGATAACCTATTTTTATAAGCAATTCCTAAGACCCCCCTCAATCAACAATCAAACATATCAATAACAAAAATAACCATTGTAATGTTTACCTGAATGAGCACATCAGACGAACCAATATATCTACGTTAAAACCCAGCTAAACACAAACTAAAACTCCTGAAAAAAAAATTAAGTATAATCAAAATAAAAATATTGTTCCAAAATTATTGAAACCAAAAAATTGAACCACATACCTGCAATTATCACACCCCCTCGTACCGAAAAAGCTGAAGATTTGAACTTACTTAAGATTTCTGATTTGTTGCTGTAACCTTATTGCTCCAAGATTTTGAAGTCCAATGCTTTCATGATTGTATACATCAAAAAGCTTGACTTTTAATCTTAATTCAGTCCCCTGATCCGCCTAGACGTTGCTCCGGACAACTTGTTCTCTGTGAAGGTTCCTTTTGTTCCATACCTAAATATTGTCGTGTCATCGAGTCGAATCTTTCCACTTGGAAGTATACCCCAATCGTCAGTCGATGATGTTGACACGCGATGTTCAGGATAGTGAGACCCGTCTAATCGCCTCCTCAAATTCCTTTTGCTGTTTCAAGAATCTTTGTGCAAAGGTCTGCACCAGACGTATTGCTAGACCATTGTGACAACGAAAGGAATTCGAGGGGAAGATGAGAACAGGGCAATACCATAAACATCCCGTATTAACATTAGCAAATGAAAATTGCAATATTCTACCGAGTGGAAAGATTCCAATCGATGACAAGAATATTCAGTTGGATAAGATTCAACATGGAAAGATCCCAATCACTGACACTACTATTCAGTTGGATAAGATTCTACTACCACCGACTGCAAAAGTATGGGCAGTTCCAATCACCACGCATCAATAATAATAACGAATGCGGCTCATATATATGTATACAATAGCGATACCAGGCAACCAACATGGCTGCAGTCACACATTCGATGTGACTGCCCTGCCACGATGCGGGCCAAGGAAATGTATACGCGTTGGTTAGCATATTATCATCATCTCCTATAGATTGGTAGAAGGCTAAAATTCAAGCATACAATAGTGTTGTCAGGCAACAAACAGTGCCTGCAAGACTTGAGCCTGCGTTACAATAAACGACCCGGCAAGATACACCATTTTAAAGGTTTGAATTCTGAGCCAGTGCGCAAAGAAGACAAACCTTCTGCGCGTCAATCATAACTTCTGTGCACACAATATCGCTAACTTGTTGTATCGCAACTGCAACTGCTTACAAAACCTGTTCGAAACTTTTGCATCAACACAACCTAGAAACAAAATTTCGTAATTAGTTTCGCTACTAAATTACGCAAAATATTACATAGACATAATAATATACCATCCTTTATTTTACTATAATTTTTCCAAAACCATTATAATACCTTAACTCAATGATATCATAAAATTTTCACATCAGCTATTAACAATACCAAGTAACGCTATTCCATTAAAATAGCAAAACATTAATATAATTGTTAGGAAATTACCATTTTAGGCGAGAGGCAGTTGCGAAGTTTGTGCTAGCCAAGATATACATATAAGGAAATCGAGATAGCCCCAAGTAATATTATTCAATTAAATATGTGAAATCTGAATTGGATCTTAATACCTGTATACGTAAAGATTGAAATTTCGTATGAAAGACCAAACATTGTGGTGGATGCATTATGGAAATCATAAGCGATGATCAGTATTCGACCAAGAAAAAGCAATCCCAGTACATCAGTAGTAGGATTAGTTTTTCTTGGCCGAATACTGGTCGCAACATCCATTTGCCGAATACTGATCAGGAAAAGTCGAGACCAACGAACTGCAAAACTGAGATCAGATCGCAGGCAAAAAATACAAAATACTAAAGTTACCACTACGGGCCGAGTGCGAAAGTTGAATTGAAAGACGTGTTTTATTACCTTCCAGTGTTCTTAAGGAATCCTGAAACCGGTATATGTCTTTGTCTTCGATCTATCATTCACATTTGTCTTGAAACAGTAAGTACACATAGACGGCAGGTACTGTGTAAATAATCATATAAAGGCAAAACAATTGTTTTGTGATAAATTTACAATGTAATAGAAAATGTACCTGTGACGTTGCCAAACCTAATAGAAGATGTAGCCGTAGCGCTATTTGTGGCATACGAAAAGTAAGTGATTTATCTTCGGAAATGTTTTTACATATGGCTTCTGCGCTCGTGGCCCTGCCAAAAGCTTACCACACCACAAACTTATAACAAAGATAAATCACTTACTTTTCGTATGCCTTTTGACCCAAAAATTTTAGACACAAAATTACATTATTGACTGCAAAATATGAGGCTCAAATATGCAAGTATGGGATCGTCACGAAACTCCCGCCGTGGCTGCAACCACTTTCTGAATGTGGATGCCCCGCCATGATACGGGTCTCGGTAAACCATGTTCCAAAGGAATATAAATTCAAAAAATCATCATCGCCTATTATTGATATAAGATATAATGGAGCAGAGCATGCTCAGATAGGCTAACAATCCAAAAAGCTGGATACGTTCACCATGGCTGCAAAGCTGACGGTTTGCCATGCCAAGAAGCGAACGACCACAGCTTTGGTCGACCATTTTTAGATTCATCATAGCCCCCTATAATCAATATCATTATCATGGTAAGAATTGAAGAAAGTGGATACATCCGGCATGGCTGCAAACCTAATGATTTACCTTGCCAAGACGCGAATGATCACACCTTTAATCGACCGGTCCTACATTTATCACAACCTCCTATAATCAGTCACCGATAACCTGTGGTTACAAAATGAAAAAAAAAAAAAAAAAAGAGAGGCAATAATCTACAAAGCCTCATTGCCACTACTTCCTTACCCAAAAGAAGACAATAGATATACCAAGAAAACACAATCGCCATTTAAAAAACGCAACAACCAATGGCTGCTAAAATAACCATTTCATCAACTTCTTCATTAACTACCAAGCCTCATATGGCGCAATGGAAAGTTAACAGCACCTAGAGAGCAACGATCTGCACAATAGACTGATATCAGTTTGTGTGATGGATCGATTATGCATAAGACACGTAATTTTGCCGGTCGGATAAGCGAGGTAGAGACACGTACCAGTATTGAGGTGGTGATATAAAGATAACTGGACCAAGAACAGGTTAAAACAACGGTCCAGTCACAAACGCGCTCCAAAACAGCCCAACACCGCGTGAATAAAATAAGATAGTTTGGGATGCCGCTCTCCCATTATATCCTATATGAATATAAATGCCCGCTATTCAACCCACTGCCATGACAGAACTTCAAGCAAATATAGATTGCTATTTCAAGTGTTTTCCGTATCTTTGCAGACTTCACTGGAGATCGACTCTTGTAACCATCAACATAGTAATGAACCTGTAACAAAAGTATATGGTTATTAGCTAAATTCTGCATTTGCATATACACGTAATAAAAAACTTAACATCCTTTTCCTCAAAGACTAAGTCACTGCCACTGCCACTACTTAACATCCTTTTCCTAAAAACATGAATTGGCCATAAACCCAATAATTATAATATATACTAATAGCCGTTTTTGGGTCGTATAAAAATATGGGTTATACATATGTTGCTGTCAAACTCTCATTGGTTCTTACATGTCTATACAAATTTATACTACCAAAAAAAAATATGTGGCCAACTGCTATTGGCCAGAGTGTGTTTGGTATTCTACTGTTCACGGGTCTGTCAAAAATGTACACCAAATGTACATACGTATGACTTATATACCTCTCATATCTTCCACCGACACACAGCCTCCTTTCTCAACACTTCCAGAAAAATCTCAACTCTAAAGCATCCTATAAACTTCTTCTGAAGACTAGCTTCGCTGAATATCCGAACCAAAAAAGGAAAAGAAATCAAACAACCCTGTTTTCTTCTCTTCTTGGGTTCATTCTACAACAAAAAAAAAACCTTTTTAAGATTAAACACGTTTTCTTCATAGATCGATCTATTTTGAAGCTTAAACAAGAAGATCACATATACGAACAAGGAACCCACATACAGAACTAAAAAAAATTCGAGATTCGATTTAAAATGTCGAAGAAGAACTACAGGTATGTGCTTCTATTAGTTTTTGATTTTTTTTTATGATTTTGGAGGAAAATTGATTGCTATTATGTGTTAATTTTTATTTTTTCAGGAAGTTCTTACATCTAAGTTCGTATGAAGCTTTTTTTACATCTATGTCATTATCAGAGTGAAGGTGAGATTTTTGTAAACTTTATTGTTCAGAATCTGAATTTGTTTTGATGGTGGTATAGGGTGCCTTAGAAGTTTTATAGCAGACTATGTGGTTCCATTGATGGTTGATGCATTGTATTACTATTAATGTTTGTTTACGAGTGTGGCTGGTATAGCCGCGATAAAGTAGTCGGGTGTAGACGGGGAGAAAAAAAAAATTGTACTTGATTTATTGGGAATGACTCTTGAAGAGCTGATGAGATTTTCATCGATGTGTATGAGCTTATTTGCTTTTTTTAATATGAAATAAGCCCATAAGCCGACAAGTTAAGCTAACCCAAACACCCCCTTTTCATGGGTTAAAACTGAAGAATAAGTTGAAAATGGCTTTTGACATAACCTTTTATTTTGATATCAGGTCTACTTGAGTTTTTGGTGGGGTTTAAGTGTGCTATAGGCGATTTAGCTTGCTTAATGTTTAATTTATTTCTTATAAGTTTCAGGTTTGCAAGCTGTGTTCAAGAAATTGCCGCGGGGGTTTTCCTTTCGTAGGTTTGTCTTTGTCTACAATTGTTGTTTCTTTACTAACAGGTTTTATTGGGTTAAATTAAGCTGTAAAAATGTGTTCTTTATGTATAGGATGTTTGATTTACGCGCTTATAAGTAAAAAATCGTCATAGAGATTAGTAGTTTAGGAATTAGTGTTTGGATTTGCTTATTATGTGCAAGAATCTGATGAGTAGATATAGAAGGCAGGAAGCAGTGACACAAGCCTAATAAGCAGTTTGCCCCAAATTAAGTAGAAATAATAAGCAATTCTGAACACCCTCTTAACGAGAATGTTGTCAATAAATGGCCATATGTAGAAGTGGGGCATGTAGAATTGGTCTTCAATCCAGAGACCTATAAGGTCAGTTCATCCCAAAAATGGAAACTTATTGG
>OU343224.1:160471117-160507622 GCA_910596185.1 Chrysanthemum makinoi
TTTTCAATGACTGCATATGTGATTTCTTTCCCCAAAGTTTTTTTGGCGACGAGTTTCTTTGAGATTGAATTCATCAGTACCATAATAAAACTTAGGGATCCCAAACATGTTATCATACATTCATATTTATTCGAATTTGCACTGACTTTAGCATACGAAAAAAAGTTCATGAACGGTTTAGAAAGCTTACGTTCTGTCAGACAAAACAACTGCACCAAGGGATTATTAAAAGGAATTAAATTTCAATTTGATGTAAAAACTGCAACTCTGGTAGGAATGCTGACCTATTATGATGTGTAATCTGCTGAAGTATAACACCCTCGCTTTTGCATCGACTTTAGGATACGAACAAAAGTTCATGAAGTAACACTATAGATGTAATACCTGAATTTCTAAAATTCACAAAAAGACCAAAATACCCCTATAATAAAAAAAATATGAATAATTAATTTAAAGAGTACCAAATAAGCTATGTAAATTCAGAAAATTATCAAGAAATATCACATATGATCCAAATAAATTTTAAAGACTTTGTAAAGTTAATTTTTATAGTTTATAATTTTATAAAAATCAGTTTTGTATTTTATATATATAGCCGAATACATTTATTAAGTTTTATAAAGAAATAAAATTAATAAAGGCCCAATACAAATTTATAAATTAAGATCCCATTTATTATAAGTCCATTATAATATTAAGCCCACAAGAAAATTAGTAAATCATATATATACACATTATACGGTTTATTCTATCCCTAATAACCGATTATACTAAAACCGACCTAAGAAAACCCTACATAAATCGACATCCAGTTTCCAAGGCTAAAAGCTATTTTTCTTGGACGAGTTTGAAGGTAAAGAAGGTGTTAAAAATCTGGTTCGAGGTCCTAAGGTGCTGGTTCGATCGTGGTTAGTTTCTTGGTCAATTAGGGTTTCGCCGAGTAGGAGTTTTGGGTTCTTTGTTCTAACGTCCAAATCTCATCAAGGGTATGTTTCTAATGTTACTTTCAGTCCTACGAGTCATATAGAACCTGTAAAAATTAGTCATGCATAATTAACAAGTCGCACGAAATTGTTTTGGATTAAAAACCCTAAAAGTGTATAAAATAGCGAACGAGCTTATAATAATTTTTAGGACCATGACTTGATTTTTCTGGAAGCCCTTAGATGTTATACGACCTGAATAAAATACATGTTCATGAATTCAAAGCTTGTGTAATTTGTCTTGGGTTTTATTGTTCTATAGCGTATGAAAAAGGAAAGAAATATAAAGGGACGATTAGGGTTTACATAAACTAGGGTTTGCTTATTATCATTAAGGGTAATTAATGAAGTAATAATGATGAGCTAATGATGGGTTAAACCTAGGTTTAGGGTTTGTACTTGAATTATGCATATTTCGGTTCTTAATAAAAGTTTGGGTTGGTTTTGTAAATTATGAAACTTAAGGGTTATTTTTGTAAACAGTAAAATACATGTAATAAACGTATAAAATAAGTATGGGGGTTAAACGTGTAATTTTGGATACTTAGAGGGCCATTTGAATTGTTATTAAATTAAAAAGGGTACGTTTTGTAAATTCTAAAACCTTTGGGCTAAAATGTAAAATCTGATAATATAAGGTTAGATCGTATAATTAAATATGTCAAAGGTGTAATGTGTAATTCTGAGTAATTATGGGTTCGACAAGTGTGAGTTGATTTTGTAGAGGCATGCATGAGTTTTGAGGTAACTTCGGTTTGTTTATCATATACGTTCTAGGTCAAAGTGGAAATCATTGAAAGAAGTAACATGTGAATTTAATGCGTATTTAGTAATATTAAAGAGTATGGGAAACCCTAGAACCTAAATAGGAAGTCGATTAGGGTTAAAAGCTAAATGTGCAAATTCGTTATTTCATGTGAGAATGGTAAGTCTTGGTTAATCATGTAAGTTATAAAAGATTTTGTAAAATAGTTTGAAAGAGAGTCCTAAAATCCGTCCTTGACATTTATAAACCTTATACTTTGAATGATGATCATATAAGTCCTCAAATAAGATATTTATCATATTAAACCCTTAAGTTTACCATTTATCATTTGTAACCCATAAGTTTGGCAAATTAATGATGGATACTCTAAAATGTTGTAATTACGTCCATCACTAAAAATAAGAATATTCTGACAGCTCTAAAAGTATAAATGAGATTAATCCGTTATGACATTAATGATACTAATAAGTATTAAATAAATTATAATCCGTGTAGATTCGTTGAAGGAGACGCGACGTTACATCTTCGTATTCTTACATTCGTTGCTTTTCTCTCATTTGCTTTAAGGTACAGATATTCTGACCTTTTCAGTAAAGGTTCCTTATGATGTTCTTTTCGTTAGCTTTCCTATTTTACTTATTAGGGTTTCCAATGCCATTGCTATGAACCCTTTCCTGATTGTTTGACCTGTTGCTTTTCTGAATTTATGTTTTATTGAACCATGCGATACCTGATTTGAACTTTATGTTAGGAAGACTTTGATATGCATATTTGTTGAACCTTGTGTTTGATTACGACTTGTGTCATAAGCGAAATTTTGTTTGACCTAAGATAGTTTGACACCCGAGCCAATTATTAACTAGTCATGGGGTTCCATGTCCGTGTCAGATGATGCACCACTGACATGACTCTAGGCGATAGAGTGAAGTTCGCCACGTCCCTTATCTGTTATTTGTTATGAGCTCAAGTTATGTTATATTATCAATGTATGTTTGTGGGGCGTATGGATGCATCCTAGATCTGATCTGTTGTCCGATATGATTTGTCTAGGTGAATGATGTCGTGTGCAATGCGCGTCATCATAAAACTCTGGGAGCTAGCTACTCCGGATTATTTTGAGATTGTTTCTATATAGTTATGATGTTTTTGATATGATATGTTCTGGGCTCGTGGTAGTTAACTAGATCTTTATCTGTTATTTCTATGTTAAGTATTCTGATTATGTTTCGGTATGTTCAAGTGTTTATGATTATGTGATGGACTTATTATATGTTATTATATATGTTTATGCTTTTGTATGTTTATGTGATTACCGTTTACAATGCTAGGTTATGATTAATATGTTTAAATGGGATTTGCATGCTGTCATCTGATGTCATGTTAGTTTTGTTATGTAAAGTCGTTGATCTGTATGATGAATGTGCTAGTGTGAAAGTGAGTATTCTATAAGTTTAGTATGCATATTTGCTCAGTTAGTTTTGTAAACCTTGCTTATACGTTAATGTTTTTATCTGTAAATGTGACCTGCCATGTTTTAACTCTGCTGATGTTAGGGTTTGATTTGAGAATTGGTTTAGTTTATGATAGCTGCTTTGATAATTGTTAATGGTTATGCTATGTTTTGTCTGGTCTATTTAATTATAGTTTGTTTAATATGTTTTCTAATTGCTTGTGAGACTGCCATGATTTGAATGCTATTTCCGTTGCTGCGATATTGTTTGAGTGTGTTACGTGTAGATTAATTGATTGGTATGAATGCCATGATTATTTGCTGGTAACTGTTTCCGTTAGTCATTAGACTCTTCGTTTGGCTTATAAGTAATATGTTATTCTTGATATGTTAAGTTTTGGCTGTTCTGATGTGGTTGTGTTTGTGTTATTAATGTGCTATGAGATGCTTTTAAATTGTTACATGGTTGTTTGGATTTCTGTATATTTGTGCTTCCGCAGAATCCTAAAAGATCCCTCATTATTTCTTTTCATTTTGATTTCGTTATTTGTATATTTGTTTTGTTTAGCTTTTGTTTCGTTATATCTGTTCCTTTGGGCTTTGTAAGCTCAGCCGCATTTTCTTTTCCTGCGGCGGGTTTTAAGCATTCAAGATGAGCTTATGGGATAGCTGATCTGGGTTGAGAGTAGAGATGAGAGCAAGATTTGAGATAGAGATCTTAGATTTATTTTGATATTAAGTTTATTTATATTATCTTTTGTAAGTTTGTAAAGGCTTTCGCTTTTGTATAGTATTTAAAGTTCTGATATGAAACCGTATTGTGATATCTTTACCCTTGTCGGGTTGGGGTGTTACAATAGATATTCAATGCCTAACACTGAATGTTGTGAACATGACTTTGCAATATGGATATTGATTATTCACCAACAGGTCGTGAATTTGTAACTGGATCTTATGGAAAACAATAAATTTCTTAAATTTATTTTTGCATTCACTTCGGTAATGAAAGCATCCTTCTCAAATTTTATAGAACTTTTGCAGGTGCGGATATTTCGGTATAATAGTCGACATAGCAGGGAAATCTTTGACACTAAGAGAATGCAAAGGTTTGTGATGAGTGTGTAAATACTCATCATTTTTAGTCAAATCTGAACTGCAAAACGTTTAAAAATGCTCAGAAATGCATCAAAATACTGAAAATATTCCAAAATTGCATTTTATATGTTTCGGATGCAAAATGTTTAAAATCAGATGAAAAATGAGCAAAGTTTGCATAATTGGCGGTTTCAGTCCCCCAAGTTTATAAAATTATCAAAAATAGTCCCTGAGTCAAAATTTCAAAAGAAAAATCACCAAAGGTCCTTTTTAAATCATAACTTGTCAAATTTAGTCCTTTGGTGAAAAATATAAAAAGTTTGAGAAAATTACAAGTTCAGTCCCCAAGTTTGAATTGTCAGAAAATACCCTTTAAGTTTCAAAAATTTGGCAATTGTGATCCTTGGATTATTTGAGATGGCAAGGTAGGCCCTTGGATCATAAATTCAGAAAGTACATGTTTGGTCCCTGGAATTTCAGAAGTTACATGAATGGTCCTTGTGTTAACTCATCCAAACGGACCCTTTTATTACCCTTGGCCCAAAAGTATTATCCAATCCAATCCTAAGCCTACCCAAGCCCAACCTTGTACCCGGTTCAAACCCGAAACAAACCCACCCATGGTTTCAAAATAATACCGCCTCACGGGTTACCCAATCCACCATCATCACAAACCTGCATCTCTCTGCTAACACTCAACCATCATCACTATCCCTACTCTGCCCCCCCCCCTCCAAACACAACAAGCCAAGAGTGCATTTAATGCATCCTTTGTACCTAACACTCAACCTAGCTGTTAAAACCAAAATTGGCGCCAAAAATACTTTAAACGGCCAAGATTGAATTGAGCCATCCAATGGCCATTATTTATCTTTGGGATTTGTCCAGAAGAGAGAGAGGAAGCTGTTGGGGTATAAAAGAAAAGAGATAGAAGCATGAAGGAAGTAGCTAGTTTTAACAATTTTTCTTAAATGTCGTTTTTTTTATTTTAATGTTCTAGTTAAACCAAATGTTGTAGTTTAAGTTTAATTGTATTTCATTCAAGTTAAAATAACATTGTATTGTACTTTTGAGAATCAAATTCAAGTTTGGTTTAAGTTCAAAGCTTTTAGTCCACTGTTGAAAAATTGAGTTCTTAAATCTGGTGTTAAAGCTTCTAATAGCTTATATTTAGTTCATTCAAGTTTGTTTAAGCTTGTTAAAGCTTTTCATAAGCTCTCATTACAGTTTCAAACAATTTTCCATTTTAGTCAACAAAAGTCAACAGGAGCTCAAATTGGAATGGAAGCTGATAATGGGTGTTGCAGAAGTTTATTTGGGTTGAATTTAGATTAGGTTAGCACAGGTTTGGATTTGGTTTTGAGCCTGCATAAAATTTGGACACAGTTGTGAGTTATTTTTCTCACTTTCCAATTTCAAGTCTAATTGCAGTTTCATGCCTCTCTTGTATCTGTGATCATTTGTAGTTTTAATATGTCTAAATAGTTGTAATTAGGGCATGTGAACTCAGTTTGATCATTGAGATTAGCTAGTTTAAAGTTTAGCTCAGTTTTTATTGCAAAATCAGTTTTTAAAGTGTGTTTGGATTGGTGATAGAGCCATGGTTTAGGTCTATTCAGTGTTAAGTTTTTGGTGTTTCATGTTTGTTTAATCATTTTAGAACTCATTTGAGTCATTCCTTTGTGCCTGCAATCTCTCAAGTCAAAATCCCATGTACTCTACTCTTTCAGCTTATCTGTTGAACTTTTGCATAGTCAAAAGCTCATCTTGTGTCTGAAATACATAAAGTTAGTTAGCATTAGTCTTATTTCATCCATTAAGTTCATACTCAGTCCTTAAATCAAGATTAAAGTTCCAAGAAGTCAACCTTTCATTTTTCTTCAAAAGTCAAAATTTGCATAAAATCTGTTTTGAGCCCATCTAGTAGGAATTTTCATGAGCTCATCTTTGGGCCAATTTCAGTGATTCTTGTTGTTTTAAGATATTCCCCTGGTCTATTTTCTCATGCCCTTTTTAGTATATTTTTGCAATTTTTTCTATAAGCTCAAAAGAGCTTGAGAATGAGAGCTTAAGTGCCACAATGTGCAGGGCACTGTTGCCTGTACAGGGCTTGTTCAGATTTTGTAGCTTCTGCATAGAGCTCATCATAGCTCCCCTAGGTTTGTAAATTGGTTTACAAGCTCTCAACCAGGTCTAGTACAAGTTCCAATTTGTGGTTTTCACATTTAGCTTATTTTGGAGCTTATGCATAAGCTCAAAGTAGGCACCCCAGATTCTGTTTTAGCTTAAAGCTCATATAATCAAATCTGTGCTAGCTTGTGATTTAGAGGATTAGGATAGTTAAAACTTGTTCCATTTATGTTCTTCTAGCTTATTAAAACTTCTGTTTTGGGTTGGTGGCTTTTGGACTCAATTTGCTTGTTTAAGTGCTTATTTCAATAAGCACTTGTGCTTCAGTTTCAATTCCTCCCACACAAGTGCCTGTTTTTCCAATTTTCCTAGCTTCCTAATATCATTTTAGACTTTTCCTGAAATTTTCAGATTTTTCTAAGCTTGTTTGCTATTTTTCTTAATTTAAATCACTTTTTAGCACTTTTTAATTAGCTTTAAATACAATTAATTAAGAAAAGCTTCAAAAAAATAGTTTTTCAATTTTCTTAAGTTTAGATAAATATAAAAAGAGAAAAAATATTTTTCTAGATTTTTCTTAGTTAAATTTGTATTTTTAAATAATTTAAATAGTTTTAAATAGTATTTAATTCATGAAAAAGTAGAAAAATAATCAGAAAAATGCAAAACTAGTTTTGAAAATTCTCTTTTGATATTTTAGACTTTTCCATTTCATAATTTTATTTTTCTAGCTTTATTTCCTAATTTCTTGTATTTTAGGCTATTATTAAATAGTTAAAAATAGTTTTTAATTAATAATAATTAATTAATTAGTTATAAAATTAATTTTCTTTTTCTAAATATTTTCTTTTATCATTAGGTTGGTAAAAATGTATTTTTCATATTTTTAGGACTTTTATTTCTTAGATCTCACTTTTTATTTTGGTACGTTTACGTATTTTTATTTAAACGTAAGTTTTCAGTTTTAAACGTTCATCATTTTAAAAATAGTGATAGCGTTTATTTAATATTTTTTATCTTTTTAATTTCTTTTAATTTGCATTTAAGCCCTTGTAGTTTATGTCCTTTTCCTGTAGTTATAATAATCTCAATTCCTCTTTCCGTTCAAATCTCTCGATCACTATACGTTTGATAATCCATTGCATAGCTCGCTGGGACATAACGACCCGGGGAAACCCTATACTCCCCAGATCTTCATTGCATTCGTGCTTAGGCAGTTTTAAGCTGGTTACGGTCTGCCATTCACAAGTGGCAGACTTGAGTGATTTAGCTTGACTGTTTGGCACGCATCAGTTTGCTTAGTTTAAGTTTTTGCACAAGTGTACACTGTAATATGTCTGTCACATACTGTATTTCTTAACAACCTTATCCATGTATTATGTTCTACACTAATTATGACATTGATGATCGACAAATGTAGGGTGTTCTGTGTTAGAGCCCACACGATCTTATGCAAGTGGATCTTTGAATTTCAAGAAGTCGAAGCTATACCAGAAGAGGAAGATTCCGGGGAAGCTTTGAAACAGTGTGAGCCAGTTGAGATTAAACCAAAGGCACCAAATGGAACCAAAGTAAGCATAAATTCAACCTTTAAATAAGCAAGCCCAAACACCCTATAAAGATGCATAAAGTAAGTGCAGTTCTTATATTCTTAGTTTCTCAGAAAATAGTGACATGATGAACTCTTGTTAAACGCGGTCATTTGGAAATATAGACCATGTATATATAAAATCATTCATATATAAGGTATTTAGTGGAAGCTCCAAAATGGCCAAAATGTAATACTATCGTTTCTGATTTGTACCATGATATATCCAATGATCAGCTTTCCTTTTAAGTTATTTGAATAACCTGAACCCATATCAGTTCATTAAAATGTGTATATTTGCATTTCTCAGGTTCCGACTACTGTAATTGATTTAGAGAGTTGATGATCATGATACATTGATGACTTAAAGAGCTTAGGAGGGTAACATTAATGTTGACGGGACTTATCCCAGACAGAAGATGAAGCCAACGCGAAATAAACTAACACATAGTGATCGTCAATGTCCAGTTCACTAGATATGGAGCATTCAGTGAAGGCCGTTGGATACACTACTCGAGACCCTTCCTGCGTACTCTTTCCATTAAACTTCTCGCAGCGGTATGTTGTGTTCAATCATAGAATGTTATGTTATTTATGGATTCCACTGCATGAAAATCGAGGGTGGATCAGCTTAATTAAGGAAAAGTGTGAATCAAGAAAGAGCGTGAAAAGGTGCTTGATACATTTAAACATGCCTAATTATGGCGATGGATAGGTCAAAAAGATGATGAACAATATTCGCCAGTATGAAGTACCTCTACACAAGTACCAAGCCATGATGGATCATCAGGTAACCATTTAACAATTCATTACTATCATCATGATAAATGCAAGTTGTCATCTTTAAATATCGAACATACAAGCGTGTATTGGAATTAAACGAATGTTTGTTTTACAAGCTACTCACTGAGAAGTTACATTTTGGTAGCTGCTTTAGATAGGCCAGAAACGAGAACCTCCAAATTTATCTTACAAATGGATCAAATGTTTAGATTAAAAAAACTACTAGCACTAACAAAGGTGTTCTTTTTCATAAATATAAGCGTTACATATGTAATCCCAAGCACCCTTTGTAGCGCTTTTTGTTGGGATGGCGCATTATATGGTTTTATTTGTGACTTTGTATGAAAGGCTTCTTATTTATGAAACGTTACGTAAGGAGGTACACCCTCTTTCTTTTAGTTTGTTGCTGCTCTAAGTGTTACCTCGGTAGCGTGGTCTAATATTAATGGTTCATTCGGTTTTGCCTCAAAAATTTCTTACTTTGTCATCATGTTCCTGTAATTCTCACTGGTATGCTACAAGTTTCTACATCGCGTGAAGTCGTACATTACTATTTTTTTGTGTTTGTATATAATGAAACTTATTAGGAATAGGAGGATCTGATATTTATGGGTCATACAGTTAGTTGCACATTGTCACCTATAATTACCATCGTCTTATTGATTTCTTTATCATCTCCTACTTTAAAGATGGAGGAACGATGGTAAAGCCGACAAGATTTAAAACATGTTGTATGCGATAGTCTTTATATATGTTTCATTGGCCGTCACTACGGGATGTTTGGACACCTGTTTTTACATGCCTATATGTAGTTTCTTAGAGCATTTATATGCAGTTTGGGCACATGGGTTTTTAAAGTTTTATCGCAGCATTTATATGTAGTTTTTTTTTACATCTTTTAGATGCGTTTTCACAGTTTTTAACTGCTATTTTTACAGCAGAATTCGGGCCCTTTGGACAGCAGGAATATGGCAGAAACTTGGTTGTTTGGACAATGGAAATATGGAGTCTTTTTGTATTTTTAAATGCTGTTTTAACAGCATAAATTGGTGCAGAAATATGGATTTCTGGGCAACAAATATATGGTTGTTGTTACAGTACTTTTTACAGTATTTTTATAGCTTTTAACCTCTCTTTGCTCCAGGACATGTTCTACTTATCTTGAATCAAAAACCTTTTTTTTCTGGGTTAAATGTAACCAACCGGAATCAAGTCATGTGACAAATCGAAACAGTTCTTTTTTATACACCCTTAGTATTAGTGTTTGAATTTCAAATAAAAAGGTTTCCCGCAGCAACGCGCGGGCTAACCTGCTCGTTCTAAGCTTAAAAGTCAAAAATTTCCTTTTATTGGTCAAAGTTACAATAATTATTCTAGCTTATATGTCAAACATTGCATAAAAATTCATAAGCCACTCAGAAAATATTACCCCATGGTATTAATATAAATATAACTTTTATAATTGTCTATGATATCTTGATTTTTTTCCCTCTTATTATAATTCGCATAACTGTTACCTAATAACATACCTTATCACCACTTGGTTAAAAAAACTATATATTATCACCTACAAAAATTTAATATATATCGTGATCATGTACATGTAAATAATATATGATGATAAGAGTGTATACATACCCTGGATAATAAGATGTAGGCACCAAGAAGCCTTCACCAGGGTTAGCCAAGCAAAACGCCACTGTCTCATGAGTACCAGTAGCTTAATAGAATGGGCTAATAGCCATGGCTGCAATCGTAGTTGCAAATGCAACCTTTTCGGTAGCAATTACCATCTCGATTGCCTGCCAAGATACATATCGACTTTCCAAACATCGGTTTTACGGCGTGGGAAAATTAATGGCACCCGTGAGAACAACGATTTGCACAATGGATTGATATCAGTTTGTGTGATGGATCGATTATGCGTAAGACACGTATTTTTTGCGGTGGGATAACGGAGGTAGAGACACGTACCAGTATAAGGCGGTGATATAAAGATATGTAGACCAAAAACAGGTTAAAACAACAGGCCAGCCACAAACGGGCTCCAAACACGGCCCAACACTGCTTGAATAAAATAACATAGTTTGGGATACCCTCCCTCCCATTAGTCTTTATATCAATTTATATTTGGGCTAAAACAGTCTTAGTGGATCATGTTAGAACTTCTTTTGTGTTAAGGCTTATTTAATTAAAAAAATTGCATATATATGACTTAACGTTTTTTTTTAATATTTTTGTGTACTCATGAAATTTTGTGACTATTTAGCCCTTTAGGGTGAATTACATAAATGGTTTCTGGATTGGCAAATATTGCATCAACCGTCCCAGAAATTTTAAAGTTCCACTAATCGTTCGTTTTTATACGTTTTCATTCATTTTTTACGTTTGTTCGTTTTTATACGTTTTCGTCCGTTTTTATACGTTTTCGTCCTTTTATTTATTTCTTTGTTATTATTTTCTTTAATGTTTTTATACGTTTTCACTCGTTTTTATACGTTTTTTCCCGTTTTTATCCATTTTTTTCCAACTTTTATCTGTATATATATGTTTTCATCCATTTTCATACGTTTTTGTCCGTTTTTTACCTTCTGCGTCAGTTGTATACGTTTTTATACGTTTTCGTCCGTTTTTATACGTTTTCACCATTTTTTATACGTTTTCTTTCGTTTTTCCAAATTTATCCATTCCTGTACGTTTGCGTCTGTTTTTCTACGTTTTCATCCATTTTTCTAATATTTTCATACATTTTTTTCCTCTTTTTATCCGTTTCTATATCTTTCGTCCGTTTTTATACATTTTCATATATTTTTTATGCTTTCATCCACTTTTTACATTTTCGTCTATTTTTATACGTTTTCATCCGTTTTTCTAACGTTTTTTAACGTTTTCATTCATTTTTTTAACGTTTTCATACATTTTTAAGAAAAGGGGCGAAAACTTATAAAAATAGATAAAAACGTATAAAAATGGATGAAAACGTATACAACTGTTGAAAACGTATGGATGCGGATGAAAACGGATAAATATGTATGAAAACATAAGAAAAACATAATGAAAACATATACAAACGGACGAAAACGTATAAAAACAAACGGAAACGTAAAAAACGGATGAAAACATATAAAAACATATGAAAACATATAAACACGGAAGAAAATGTATAAAATGGATGAAAAATGTAAAATAAAAAGGATGAAAACATATAAAAATGGACGAAAACGTATAGAAACATATGAAAATGAAAGAAACGTATAAAAACGTAAGAAAAACTGAACAAAATGTAGAAAGGTATGTTTTGCATTTTTTTTTATTAAATTTATTTTTGAAGAATCTTTAAGTTTGTTTTTAATGTTATTAGATATGTAAAGGTGTGTTTTAAAAGTTTTTTTTTAACAACAATATATAATATTAAAGTTTGACATTTTTTATAAAAATCTTACGTAAGTAAAAAATATTGTAATATTGGGCTTATTTTATTCGTAATTTGAAGACCTTTTCAAAGGTGCATATTTATAAAGGAATCGCTATAAATTTTTTAGATTTTTGATAAATATAATTTGTTATATAAAAATACCGTAAATAGCAAAAAGGTACAGGATAGTTATCGTTCCTTGCCAGACAGTTCAACGGGATATTTTGTAATTTTTTTATTTTCATCGTGCGACTTCATTTGTTCCAAAATATGCATGATATATAAATATAAATATATTTTCAACAAGAAATACTATTTGATCTATTGATGAGACTTAAAAAATGTAATATAATATTACATTAAGAGCTATTGATGAGACTTAAAAAAAACTAGCATGTATTACTCATACAACATATACAAAGGGTGTTAAAACATATATCATATCCTATAAGTCCTGGTGCAGGGGGCTTGTGATCAAGACATGCTTGAGCACATATGTGTGTTGTGCAAGGAACTGGGTCAAAGTCAAAAGCATAAGATCTATAACCTGTACATGTTTGACGACCACAAATGAATAAATTAGAATATAAATAAATTCAAATGAATTTTTATGCAAAATATGTTTTTTCCAATAAGAATGTACATTGCATAAGAGGAAAGAAGTGAGACTCGATTAAACTTTACCAAGGGAACCGCAAAGTTCTTCTGGTATAGCGATCACGTTTACTGATTTTATAAAAAATATGTAAAAGCAGATACAACACATGATATTCTTCTTCATTGCAAACTATACTTGTTGGATAGCTTTATTTATTAGGAGTTGTGATGTTCATTTAATTTTAAAGACTTGGTATTTATAATAAGTTTATTTAGTTGTTAGTTTTCAGGTATATTATGTTAATATTATATTATAATATATAATGTTATATTAAATTTTGGCATGTGTTATAATAATAATAAGATCATGTCATATTACGATATGTTAATATTATTTCTTTATTTTTGCTATGTAGACGAATATGATAACGTGTGTTATATTATGTCTTTATTTTTGCTATATAGACGAATGATTGCGTGAGTTACAACATAAATAAATCGATATTATGTGCAAAATTCTAATTTAAATTATATTATGGACAAAATTGTAAAAGTTAAAGTGGGAAATTCAATCGAGGCCATGTAAATTTCAACAAAAGAAAAAAGTTATGACAAAGTTAGAGTAAAAATTATACTATATAATATTTGTTTAAGTTGAGCTTTGAAGCTGGCACTATTGCAAAGTTATCCAGTGGGGAGGTCGGTTTTAGGGAGGAAGGTGGTTCGGGTTTGGTGTGCAGTCGTGGTTCGAGCCAGTACTGTTTAAGGCTTCAAGCGTCCAGCCGAGCCGAGCCATTCGTTGGGAAGATTAAAAATAAATGATTCTCGATTTCGGTGTTTTGTTGGTGGGTTTCTACTAACTTGCAACTTCATTTTAAGTTAGCTCCATGTTGTACACTGTTTTCATTATCAATTCCAACACCCTTTACAAAACCAATTGCCGTTTCATTTATTTGGGTTTTTAATACAAAAACTCTCTCACACACACATACAAGAGTTGTTGGTAAGAAAATTAGAGATGAAATTTACTTTATCCAAAAAAATATAGTTATTTAAGGTTTTTTGATTTAGTTGTTTAAAGGTGAAATTGTTTTAGGATATTTGGTTGGAATGATGAGTAGAACACCTGATTATGCTTGCTATATTATTATAGTTAGCTAAAAGAGTTGATCAAGCTATTTGGGTTTGTGTTCAGTGTTGGTGCATTTTATTTTGAATCATAGTTATTAAGTTCATTTTTCTTGATTTCACGTTTAAGTTTTAAATTTTTATAAAAGGCTTTGGTTGGAGTGATAAGTAGAATACTTTGTTATGCTTGATGTTCAAAAATTGATTTACATATTGTAATTTTGCATGTTTTTTTGTATGTTTGATGCAATTAAGTTCTACTTGAGGTTTATAGAACATATAAAGTAAACGGGGCCATCCTAAAGGGTGAATCAAATGGGCGACTGCCCAAGGTCTATAACTTTTTTAGGCCAAAAAATTTATGTTTCATATATCAAATTATAATTCATGTTTAAAAATTATATTAATATACATAGGTTTTTGCAACAATAGCTTTAAGGTTGTGGTTAATTAAGAAAATATATTTTACTACACAAAACCTAATGGGTGATTTTGATTGGATAGTCGTTCCAACAAGAACGAATAAATTGAAAAATAATCCTTAAATTTATGCATTCTTAACAAATTCTTTGTTGTGATTAGATGAAATGAGTTATCAAACCATATTGTAATAAAAATATACTTTTTAAGCATAACTTTAAAAACTGTTATTAGCAAAACTCATACAAATAAAAACAAAAACATTTTTTATAACGGTACTCGAAGAATGATATTTTTAACATAAACGATTTTCATTTTATGTTTAAAGAACAATAAATTTTCCATTTGGATTTTCTAGAGGCCCCACTAACTATATCGGTTGAGGCATTAAAAAATCCTGAGAAGGCCTTAAAACTAAGTCACGCTTACCATTTTGCAAAATATTTTTCATATTTGGACGTACAAAATTCAGATACTCTTTGATACATAGTTGATAGACTAAACGAGTACCCGTGCATAGCAACGGGATTTTTTAGCGGCAAACAACTATAGTTGCGATATTGTAGTAAGTGTTTCGTGTAACGTTTAAACATAAAACGTGAAAATATCAAAAAATAATTGCAAAAGGTTGTAACATGCGATAATTCAACTAAAATAATAATTCTTAACATGTATCAAAAAACATATAAAAACATTTAGTGAAGCTGAAAATAAAACATCACACAATTAAAAGATAACTAACAATGCACGTTAGTCGTTCATACTTCTAACCTTTTAGTTTAATTCCACTATCTTGCAGTGAGGTACAATTTTCGATAAAGCCCGGTTTACATCAATCTGTGTGTATGCATTTTGTTTCAAAATTTTATAAGATTTTAAAACTAATATAAGCAACAAAATTTTCAAATTTAAACTAATTTACATTATCATCTAACATAAATTTAGGTAGCATAGTTTACACATTTTGACAAAAACTTTTATCATCTAACATAAATTTAGGTAGCATAGTTTACACATTTTGACAATAAAATTTATTTTAACTACCTATATACCAAATCTACTAACAAAATTTACCAAATAAGTAGAAATTTACACAAACATACTTACACGGCTTATCTACAATGTATCAACATACTCCTTAATTTTCACATTCATTCTACCAAAATATACCTAATAATTTTATTAACAAAACAAACAAAATAATAAAAAGATAACCAACAAAATTTACAAAAAAATTTACACAACCTTTATTATAACAAATATACCAACAGATTTTAAAATGAACTATACACTACGGCCGGCGGCGCAATACGGATAATTATTGAAAGGACACAAAAGAATGCCAAAATATATTGTTCAAACGTTGTTCTTTTAATTAATTATCTTTTCTTATCGGTCTTTCTTGTTAGCTAAACTAATTGAACCATTTTTAGTGTTTTCTTAGAGTTAATCGAAATTGGATGTTTGATGCTTTTATTCTGAATACTTTAATGTTTAAGGATTGAATGATATTTTAACTATTTTTTAATTAACCAGTAATGAAATGTACATAAAAAAAATTCAGGTTGTATACAGATTTAGAGCAAATTGTAGTATATTTATATATTTATATATTAATATGGGGGATCTAATATTTCAAAATACATGTGATGAGTTACCAATTATCAATCCTTAAGTTTTCGTAAACCCAGATGTAAAATCCAAAAGTGTTATTAGAACACTCGATTCATAGAATATGCTTTTTAATAGATAACTTAATTTAAACAAACTAGAAACAAAACAAGAAATTATGCCATTTTTTAATAGAACAAACCGTTTACAACACCTCTTTACAACTATCAACTCTAATACATAATTACTTAGTAGTAACTAAAAAAAAACATTTTTTTTTTATTTCATATATACTCTTACACTTATTAAATATGCATTCTCAAACATGTAACTCAAACTTCAGGTTATTCTTTTATAACTTCTTATAATTATAAAAAAATGCACACACTTTGCGAATGTAAAAAAGATAATTACAAAAGAATAACGGAAATATTATAATATTACCCATCGCAAAGTTGACTCCTTTAAAATATTACCCGTCGCAAAGTGTGCATTATGCTATAATTAGTGTATATTGAATCTTAAACACAATTTTACGATTTTAATCACCTGTTAAAAACTGTCCATCAAACGGTTAAATATAGTAATGATTAAAATGATAATCGGGAGCGACCGGTTGCCTAATTTCTAGGAGGGCCATACATTATCATAGATTATCACTAAAACATCAAACATTAACATAACACATTAATGGACCAAAATTTATGGGGGCTAACACCCTCCCTAGCCCGATTGAAGTTATGTCTATATAAGTGGGTATAAAGTCTCAAAACTAAGCACTTTGTATACTGACCAAGGGTTATGTGTTTACAAACCAAACAAATTTTTTTTGTGTAATTTTTTCACTAGATATCATTATACTCAAATTTTAATATAGGCCCCAAAAAGAGCCATTGACTTACATTGTTTTGAAATTGGGCTTGCTAAAAGGGCCATTAACTTAACTTGTACATACGACTAGGGCTATCAGAAATACCGAACCCAAAAACCCGACCGAATTATACCCGTTTAAGCTTATTCGGGTCAGGTTTTTCGGGTTGATATACTTTTATAGGGTTATTCGGGTTGACAAGATTACGCCCAAGTAGTTAATAGCGTCGGTATCGTGGCTTGGAAGTTTAGCTTATTCGGGTTTCGGTTCAACCCGAATAACAAATTTTCTTGATTTTAAATATATAGATGCTTATTAACCTGTTCGAATTTGGTTCACACAGTTAAAAATAATGAAGCCCAAGTTGCTTGCTTGTTGTCTAAAAATAAAACGTATCTCACATCTCATCTCCTCCACAAGTCACAAACTCGTCAATTCACAGCTTCATATCTTCAAATTAAAGATTTAGCTTGCTTGTTGTTTACATCATTCTTGCTTGATTATCTTCTTCGCTTCATCACCTTTAACCTACTACTTTGCCATTAAAAATAAAAAAAACCCTTTAACCTACTGTTACTACGTAGTACAGTAATTGTTATACTGTATTTGGTTTCCTTCATCAACCAATTTGCTATCTTTAGCTTCAACAAAGACAATTAAGAATTCCACATGGAGAAGGAAACTCGAGCATCATTTCATTATCAGTCGTCATGTGTTCACGTACGACTCCACCTAATCAACAAAGTTCCACAAAATTAGTTGATTATATTCGAGACATAGGGTTGACGTACGTAACTATGAATTTAAGGAAATATAAGTATCAACCATCAAACAATGACAAAAAAATGCCAAAAGCAAAGAATGCTACGTTTATACAAAAATCCACCAGAACCCCAAACTAAGAAAAGACGAATATATAACAGCTACACGGTTACCAGTTCCAGCAAATGTTAGTGTGACGTTTGAACAACAATGAATAATGCGTAGAAGATGATAGCAGATAGATAAAGCTAGCACAAGATCGAAAAACAAGACGTGGCACTTACGCACATCCCATGCATGTAGAACAACAGGAGCTTCTCAAAACAGTTACTTAAAAACATTTTTCTTCGTCAAAAGTTCATTTAAAAAGGTCCCCCGTAACTAGCACAAGACTTGTTGAAGATAAAAAAGTTATCATAACGACCCATATTAACTTTGTTTTCTTCATTTCATGAACAAATTTCATCTAACACACATTTTTTCTTCTTTCAACACTTTTTTGTTAACGTATGGCTAACTCTTTTTACTAAAAGAGCTCACTTTTTTGTTAGTAACGTATATACTTTGTCATTAACGTATAAAGTTTGGAAATCATACATGAGGTCCTAGCTCCACAATCAAGCTAGATAGGAGTAAGACGGCAATAATCTTTTAGGACACATTATAGAAACCTATCAAATTGTTACATTCCGGTATTAGCAAATTCGTGTTAAATGAACAAATCATAACTAGTTTGTTTATTTTCTTGTCATCTATGATAATTGAACGATCTCTCTCTCTATATATATATTATATACATCATCACATAATCAACTTGTATCTACAATTTCATTTGGTTAACACAATTTCATCTTCCCTACATTTTCATTTGGTTAACCCAATTTTATCTTCCCATTGAAATGGAGTTTGCTCTCGAATACGCTGAGGAAACCTACAATCGGTTTTTTCCTGATAACCGTGGACGAAACAACCGGCGCAACCGGCATGGAGATAACCAACATGGATTGAACAGAGCGTCAGATGCGGTTAATCACGGCATTTGTTATAAGATTTTACTGCATATATCTTTTTATCGCCAACCTCTGCCTGAGTACAACTCAGGTAGAGGTGACAAAACTTGAGATTGAGTCGCTCTATATCAACTATGATATAGTAGATTTCACCACTGTTAAACTTGGTGGGAGCGCTACCATCCAAACTATTTTACAACTAAATGGCGATTTTACGCCGTCCCGGAGGTGGGTGTATTCAACTTAAGCATAATCGAAAAACTGACCGGTTAGTACTTTAGCTCATGGAAATTTTAAAATATCGGGAAACGAAAAACAACTTGTGGTACTCAATTTTAAGCCAATTGAAACTCAGCTACGACATGAAAGAGTTTTGTGCATCCAAAAGGAATTGAAGAAAGGAGAAGCGTGGCTAAGACTTGACGTCCGTTTCCAGTGGCAGCTTAATAAAATTTGGTTTTTAGTGTTTCCGATACATCACAAACATACAGACTTCCGTTGCGATCATATCCCTTACAAAGATTTGCCGGTTGATGGGACACACCCAATTATATGCAAATGAGGATCAAGTTACTGTAACTTATAAGTGAACTAAATAAATCATGTTTCGATACTAATTCTGATTTTTTTTTTAAGATGCATGTGTGCAATAATGTAACTTCTGTAATTGTACCAAGTTTATCAAATAATGTAACTAAAGTGTTATCTACATACACAATTGATAATGGAGAAAACAAGTTTGGAAGAATGTCCAATTCTAACATGACTTGCAAGAATAAATTAATTGATCGAGTCCTTTTTTCTAGTTTAGACTTTAGAGACTTTGCGCCCGATGAATCTAGAGATATGGTTTATTATAGTAGTTGTTTGTGGTTTGAAAATCCTAAGTTAGAAAAGATCTTCTGGACTAAAAAATGGGCTCATGCCATAGCATAGATTGGACAAACAAATAAAAGCCTAACACAGTGAAGGTCATGTAGTCGCCTAGCCTGTTGGGAAAAGTAAATAAGGTGGCATTTTGTATCAATGCGAGGAGCAGGTGCCCACGCTCCGCGGCGGGTTGCAAAGATATACAAATCCCATACTCCACAAGCTTATTACTCAACTCACCACCACCAATTCCGTTAAACCTACAAATCTCATACTCCACAAGCTTATTAATCCCAATCAAGCTTGTATCTATAGAAATGATCAACAGAGATAACTTCTCATCACTCATCAATCCAAGACTCCTTGCCATCCCGATCAAATGGGCACCCTGTATCATACTCTTCTTTTGGAAACCCTTGGCGCCCCCTGCCATGAACTTGGCCAAATGCCAAGGAACATCGATCAAAGTCCCACCATCTATACCGTTCATCAAAAACAAATCGTCAGTCGTCATCTTCTCTCTTGCGGAATGCCTTGCTTTTATCGAAACAATAATGATCCTATGAACCAAACGACGGATGAGGCTCCGAATCAAGGTGTAGGAAGGCGGGTGCTCGGAGTTGTATTCTTGAGTAGAAGAGATTCTACTAAAGAAAGCAGTAGGGTTGTAGGAGTCTGGCTTTCCTCTCCTACATTCATCATAGAAATCTTCGAACACGTCGGATTGCAACTCTTCTTCAGTATATAACCCCATAGCCAACATAAACTCCCTCACGGCCATGTTCCTGACCACACCACCAAGATTAAAACAGAGGGATGTATCCGTGATGCTACCAACATCATCAAAGAATTCCACACTAGCTAAAAACTCCCTAACATACTCCGAAATCACCGGTTCCCAAATTTGAAACAATCTTAACTGAGCGGAGCATGAAAAGCTCCCGTTGCTGTTTGAGAACTTGATCTTGCAGAACTTCCTCAATTCTCTCAACGCCCTTCCATTGTTTACGGACTTGAAGGTATCAAAGTCGAGTGCTTCAGGTATGTCGATTTCTTTCTTCGACAGATATTCATAGTCTTTTCTGCATGCTCGCTTCCCTGTCTCATCGTATCCATCAAACTGAAACCATGTAGCTGGGTTGTTGTTTCCTGAAAAGATATGAAATAATATTAGCAAACTGCATAGTAGTTACGGCGTAACTTTATTGCTTAGTTATGTCGTAACTGATTATGTGAAAGATTACGGCGTAAATCTATAACTAATTACGCCGTAACTTTGTCACAAAAATAAAATTAAATTCAAACATAGGCTACGGCGTAACCTCGTCACACAGTTACGCCGTAAAACCTTAATAAAAAGCGAAAACTGGCTATGGTTATGACCGGAAATTGGCTACGCCGTAACCATAAAAATTTACCAAAATACAATAAATTTTACCAATTCACACTTAAACTAATAATACGCCCATGCTTAGACTATTTTATTCAATTATTAGAATTTTTAGATCCCCCATATATTCAATTTAATACCATTAATCAAATGAATCCTAATTAATTAATGGAAACATAAATGATTCAATATAGGCATCAATTAACGAGGTCAATATCATGAAACAAATGGTAAAAGCTTAGATCCCTAAATTTTCAATAGAACGCATACCCTAATTGAAAAATCGATAATAAAAAGAGATAGGAATCATTTACCTACTGTTGTTGGTTCAAGAGATGACTAAGAACACACAAAGGACAATTGCTTCGAAAATTATTTTTACTGTAGTGGCGTTAGGTCAAAAATTGCGATAAAAAATAATTTTACGCCGTAGGTTTATATTTATACTGAGAAGGTATTACGGCGTAGCTTCGGAATATAGTTACGCCGTAACCATAATTTTATAAATTATTATTAATTAATCAAAGATTTTAACTATGGCGTAACTTGAAATAGAGATTACGCCGTAATTATCACCCAAATTGTAAATTTAAAAATGTATAGGATATATCCAAAGTTCTAAAATTGCAATATGAGAGAACGAATTACGTACCTAAAGAGTTGCAAAGTACAAACGTCTCATATAATAGGTCAAATAATAAATTCATGTATACCTTAGATCTTATCAACTAAACTGCTCCCGACAGCGGTGCCATAAAGCTGATGCGTATTTTTCATCCTCCTTTAAATTTATAAACTAAGTCATACAAGGATTAACACATACTAACGGGCAGAGAACCCAATCAAGTGTAATAAAGCCCAAGTAAATCCGAGTGTCGTCCCTAAGAGCTGTTGTGTAAAAAAACTAAGGTATTATGTGTTTAAAAGGTTTTGTTATAATAAGGTATATTGATAATTAAAATCCTAGTTTCCACATAATTAAAATAAAATTTAAGAGCATAAGAAGATAAAGTTTTAACCCAGATTTAGATGTATTCAATTCTAACTTCTCCAATTTTATATAGTGAATAAATTTCACTAAAACTCCTATGGTCAATTTGTCTTAGCCTATCTTCCCTAGAATCCTTTCCGGAACCAAAGGCGCTCTCCTCTGTAGTAAGCGGAAGTACGGTAGACTAGGTTGAGTCATTAAGTGCCAAATCTAATAGACCTAATTCTTTAGAAATCGGCGGTCAGAACTTAGATTTCTCCTAACTTCTTAAGCACCTCCACTTGATAGGTGATCATATGGTCAATTAGCACACAAAGGATGGTTGTACTATGGCCAATTCCTTCTATACTTTGCAATCAACTTGGCTAGGGTCATATGGTCAATTTTCCTAGCCTACTAGATAAACTGAACTAATCAACTCAATTTGATCTAGATTAATAGATACTAACAAGCTTTGAATACTACCAAAACTAGCAATCTTAAAATAGGCAAAGAAGATATCTATATAAAGGAAGAAAAGAGAATAAATAATGCAAATAAAACTAGAATTAACAAAATGAATTCATCGTATGATTACTAGAAAAACATAAAAGAATCCAAGCTTGAGTACAATGATAGTAGTAAACAAGAACTTCATACTTCCGACCTCCTAAGCCTCGTTCTTATTCTATGGTTGCTCTCCCCAAGCCTAGTTTAGGTTTGGGAAAGGGGAGATGATATCTTAAAATGATAAATTTGTGTGGTATGCATAGGCCTTTAGAGCCCGACAAAGCTACGGCGTAACCCTAAGAATTGGTTACGCCGTAAACTTTTAAAAACAGATAAGATTTAGGGTTAATCCACACTTACGGTGTAACCTTGAAAGTGGTTACGCTGTAATCTTCAACGGCCGCATGTTACGTCGTAATCTTCATGCATGTTGCGACGTAATCTTCACATATCACTCTGAGACACTTCTACGCCGTAACCTTATTAGCTGGTTACGGCGTAATCTTCATTTTGTGGTGCACAAGTCTTTAATAAGTTACGGCGTAACACCGTCGTATAGTTACGCTGTAGTCTTCAATGTATTACTGCGTATCCTCATTACTTAGTTATGCCCTAGTCTTCATGGTGTTGTAATGATTTAAGCCTTAATTTGTCCAATCGTCGTTCCATACTCCATTAATAATCCTGAAACGAAATATGAAGAAATAAGGCATAACTTATAATTATAATATCATAATTTGCCAATATAAAGGGGAAATTGATGCTAAGAAAATCAGGATTATTTGATGTTATCATCCGGTCATACGTATATTAAAAGTATCCATAAACCTTTCAGCTCCTACTTGGATGTTTCTTTATATAGTAATGATATTGGTTTAGTTTAGCTTAACACGCCAATGCCCCCAGATTGAACCGAGTATGGTTTCCTGGAAAAACCATTTAATGATTCATCATTATACTTATCCTTTTGCTACCAATACTACATTAGCTATGGATATGGATCAAGTCATTCCATAAGTTAATATTCTGCTTCTCGTTAAATATGATTGAACAAGATTACCAAACCCTCTGAACGTGTTTTAGATAGATCTTGGGTATGGCCATACAAACATCTTGTCAACCCTATGAGGGGCCCAAAATAGTATTATACTTTGAAACAAATTCAAATGAACAAATTCTCTTAACTACAAGAAAAACTCATGAAACAACACTTTTGAAAACAACCCTTATTACTACTAGTTACGGATAGCGTTAGATTTCACACAATGTGATACATTCATAATAGTTACCTGGTATCTCAAGTCCGAGGATAAATATTCATGATTTACTTAATGACAAGGATCCATAAAGTACAATCATGTTAAGTTGGGATCTGTCCTATATTCAATTCATTGAATATCATGTGAATTTTGCGTGTCCCACGCATCTATATACTTAAGTATATTCTACCAAAACTCAGATTTGTCTTAATTTAATGACATTCCCACATCATTGATCGACAATGAACTATTTAAAATAACATAAGTTATTCACGGATTAAACATGAAAATATAGGATATAATATTAAGAAAATAAAAAAATAAACATAACCAATATTTTATTTCATTAAAGTAATATTTGTTTATAACAACCCTTATCCAAATACTAATCACAGATTTTCATGAAACTAATAGCTAAACGAAGTCTTATCCCATCAACATGGTGAGTAGGCTTTTCCTTTGATAAATGCTTCGTAAAGGGATCAACTAGATTTTTATTTGTGTGAACTTTGAGTAGATTGATCTCTCCTATGTTGATTTGTTCTAGAACATAGTGATATCGTCGAGGAAAATGTTTGGTGACCTTCATGAATCCATGCTCATTGGCAAATGTTATTGCAGCTGAGATGTCACAATATACATTTATAGGTAATTCGATTGACAACATAACTCCAAGTCCCGAAATGAATTTTCTAATCCAAACAGCTTCCATCGCAGCTTCTGAAGCAGCTATGTACTTAGCTTCTGTAATAGACATTGCAATCATACTTTGCTTCTTGCTCTTCTAGTCTACTGCTCCCCCATTAACGACAAAGACATATCCCGTTTGAGACTTATTATCATCTTTATCTGTTTGGAAAGACGCATCGCAAAACCATGTAACATCAAGTTATGCATCTGGATTCCCCACCATACACTAGAAACATATCTTTAGTAGCCCTTAGATACTTAAGAATGTTCTTAACAGCATGCCAATAGTGCTTCTCACCTGGATTCTGTTGATATCGACTGGTGATATTCTGTGCAAATACCACATCAGGCCTTGTACATTTTACCGCATACATGATAGATCCTATAGCCGAAGCATAATGAACCTTTTTCATGTGTGCCACCTCAGCAGGTGTTGAAGCGCATATTTCACTACTTAAGCCATGTTCTACTTGCATCAGAAAATATCCCTTCTTGGAATTTTGCATATTGAATCTCTTCAATATTTTATCGATGTAAGTACTTTGACTTAATCCAATCAACCTCCTTGATCTATCTATGTAGATCTTGATTCCTACAATATATGCTGCTTCCCCTAAATCCTTCATAGAAAAGTATTTTCCAAGATAAGACTTCATCTTGTAAACTTGGGATGTCTTTTCCCATGATCAATATGTCATCAACATATAGGATAAGGAAAGTAACATTACCCCCACTAGCTTTGTGATATACACATGGCTCATCATGATTTTCAATGAAACCAGATGTCTTGATCTCCTCATCAAATCTCTTATTCCATTGCCTTGATGCTTGCTTTAATCGATAAATGGATCTTCGAAGTTTGCTTACACAGTTTGGAAACTTTGGATTCACAAACCCCTCAGGCAGCGCCATATAGATGTCCTCATCTATGCGACCATTTAAGAAGGCGGTTTTGACATCCATCTACCAGATCTCATAGTCATAGTACGCCGTTATGGCTATAAGAATCCTAATAGCTCTTATGTCTGCTACAAGAGAAAAAGTCTCCTCATAATCCACCGCAAAAGTATGAGTAAACCCTTGAGTTACCAGACGAGCTTTATAGGTATGTACATAGCCATCCATGTCAGTCTTCGAAGAGCCACTTACTTCCAACGACTTTAGCATTAGGAGGAAGGTCTACTTCAATCCAGACTTTGTTATCTCTCATGGCTTGCATTTCCCCATTGTTTGCGACTTGCCATTTGTCCTTTTCAGGATCAGCCATGGCAACCTTATAGTTAGCAGGTTCACCAAGATCCCCTAATATATTTTTCTAAACTTCTACGTTAAGACATAGACGTTCAGGTGCACACGTAGTCCTTACAGATCTACGAATGGGAACCACTTCAACTTCAGGTGGAACACTCAGACTTTCAGGTTCTACTTAAGGTTGGCTAGTGTTTTCAGAAGGTGATGTATCTTCATGATCATCTTCCAGATCATAAACTCTCCCACTGAATTCATGAGATATGAGATCCCTTTCAAGGAAGTCTCCATACTTAGCAACAATCACTTTGTTTTCAGGTGGAAAGTAAAAGTAGTAACCCATAGTTTCCTTTGGGTATCCTACGAAGATATACTTAACAGATCTTTGTTGGAGTTTGTCAGCTGAGTCACGTTTAACAAATGCCTCACAACCCTAGACCTTTAAGTAAGACAAGTTGGGAGCTTTTCCATACCATAGTTCATATGGAGTCTTATTAACCTTCTGAGTTGGAACCATATTCAGAATGCGAACAATAGTTTCTAAAGCATAATCCCAAAAGGATAAGGGAAGAGTTGTAAGATTAAACATTGATCGCACCATGTCTAACAATGTACGATTTCTTCTCTCAATACACCATTTTGTTGTGGAGTATATGAAAAAGTGAGTTGCAATTCTACTTCATTCTTTGACACATGTCTTAGTGGTCCACATACGTCAGTATGTATCACACCAAATAAATGTTTCAAAGACTTCATGTTTATGCTTAAGCAAATAAACATAACCATAAAGACTGAAATCATCCTTAAAGGTTAAGAAGTAGTTAGCATCCTTCTTTGACACATGTCTTAGTGGTCCACATACGTCAGTATGTATCACACCAAGTAGATCAGAAGCCCTTTCTAAACGATTTGCAAAAGGTTTCTTGGTCATCTTCCCAGATATGCAAGACTCACCTTTATCAAATGATTCATCATTGATATTTTGCAAAAGCCTATCACGTTGCAGCTTTTGCATGTTTTTCTTGCCTATGTGAGCAAGTCTACAATGCCATATATATGAAGAATCCAAGTCAGTTTTGATTATCTTATTGTTGATGCTAAAAAAAGAATTATTTTTATCAGTCACATTATCATGCATATCAATCTCAAACACACCATTTATGTTGGGTTTTAGGTTCCTTGCATCAAGAATTACTTTAAGTACTGGAACCACGGACAGGCTTGATAGAACCACGGACAGAAGAGTGTAACCACGGATGAAGATAACCGCGGCTAGTAGTAATGTGTAACCACGGATGATATATTGTAACTACTGCTAGTGTTTTGTATAGTCGGTTAGTTTATTGTTTTAGATAAATATGGAAAAGATATTTATCTTGTAGGTTACGTATTGTATAATGTATAGGACTCCTTGGCTTATAAAAGGAGGTCCTAGGTTAGATTAGAAGTACGTAAGTCTTATATCTAAAGTCGATACACTTCAAGGTTGCAAAACCCTAATACTGTAAGAGTATTCGTATTAATAAATAATATTGAGGTGTTGAATGTTAACTGTTCTTCTTCTTAAGGTTAAGTGTTAAATTCGCATAATACTTAATAAGTTGTTATTCTAAGTCAGTTTCTATATTAGATCGTTTGCTCAACTGGGATCAACAAGTGGTATCGGAGCTTGTGATCTAGAAACTGTAATCAAGAAGAAGTTAAGTTAAGTTTTGTTCAAAGAAGATAAGATGTCTGACGAAACTCACATGGTGACTGCTTCAAAGGTACCCATGCTCAAGCATGGTGAGTATCAAATCTGGAGAATGCCAATGAGACAATACATTCGCATGATTGACTATGCTCTCTGGGATGTCGTTGAAAAGGGAGACACTCTTCCTAAGAAGGGTGAGGATGGCAAAGAAATTTCCATTGTTAGTGAAATTGATAAGGCTAAGAGAAAGTTGGAGATCAAGGCTCACAGTATTCTCTCCATGGGAATACCCAATGATTATGCTTTGGATTTTGAGCAATATGAATCTGCTAAAGAGTTACTGGATGCTCTTGAGACAAGGTTTCCTGGCAATGAAGCTACCAAGAAGTCCAGAATGAATATGCTCAAGCATCAATTTGAAACCTTCACTGCTCTCAGTGGAGAAAAGATTGATGGCACATACAATAGACTTCAAAAACTTATCAGCCAACTGAAGTCTGTAGATTATAAGGTTCTTCAAGAAGATATTAATTTGAAGTTCATTAGGAGTCTATCATCTGAATGGGCTATTCATACAATTGTGTGGAGGAATAAGGAGGACTTTCCTAAGATGACTCGGGATAATCTCTTCAACAACTTGAAGGTTTATGAGTCTGAGAATAACTTTGCTAATGCATCTATTGCTAATCCAAACATTGCTTTTGTCTCCACTAATCACAAGAGCTCACAAGATGTATCCACTGCTGCCTATGGTATATCCACGGCTATTGCAAATAATACCACTGTTAGTGATAATGTTAGTGATGGTGCAATTTGTGCTTTTCTGGCTGATTTAACTACTAGTGTTACTGTGTTGAATCAAGATCTGGATCAAATTGATCCTGATGATCTAGAAGAGATTAATCTTCAATGGCAAATGGCAATGTTAACTCTCCAAGCAAGGAAGTTTTTGAGGAGGACTGGAAGACAAGTTAAGTATGATGGTCAAAGGAGAGCGGGGTTCGACAAAAGCAAGATGGAGTGCTTTAACTGCAAGAAGAAGGGTCACTTTGCAAGGGAATGTCGAGCTCCTAAGAGGATTGAAGGTGTTAAAAGATCATGAAGAGTCTGCTCTTTCTTCAGCATTGGTGGCTCAAGATGGTCTTGGTGATTATGATTGGAGTGATCAGATTGAAGAAGGACCTAATGCAGCTTTTCTTGCTAGTGAAGCTTCAAAAGAGCATAACTTTGCTCTTATGGCTTATGCTTCATCTTCGGGTTCAGATTCTGAGGTATCTAATGAGTCTACTTGCTCTTTTAAATCATGTAATGATAACTTAGAATCTCAAAAGGCTATCACTGAAAGTATGAGGAAAGAAGTAGAAAGACTAACTATGGATAACTTAGGTTATAGGGTTGGTCTAGAGAGTGTGGAAGAGAAGCTTAGATACTGTATTAAATGTGAGTTTGAGTATGTAGATAAGATCAATATATTAGGTGGTGAAATTGATCTTAAAAATAGAGAGATTAAAATGCTTAAAGAGAAACTTGAACTAGCAGAGAGTGAAAAACAAAAGGCCCTAGATGAAAAAGAAAAACATGTTGTTAGGGTAGCTAAAACACAATTTGCTTCTGATCTAGTTCATAAATCTATAGAGAGTCATCTAATGAAAAAGGGTTCTGGGATTGGATACAACAATATGCCACCACCTACTCTTATGCAACATGCACCACCTGCTAAAGAACTGTCATTTAGTAGTGAATTCAGTTTTAACAAACCTGTTGAAGGAATAAGTAAGACTGAGACACCTAAGATAAGTTCGATATGTCCTCGATGCTCCCATCATTGAAGATTGGGAATCGATTCTGAGGAAGATAGTAAAGTATCAACACACGAAAAGTTAGAATCTATTAAGAAAGTTGATACTAGACAAGCTAATCTTGTACCTAGATTTGGAGCTAAAGTTACCAAGAATGTAGTAGAGTATAGGGAAATACCTAGGGAACAGATGAAACAATATAAACCTAGGGGTAATCAAAGAAGCTTAAATGGTTTAATTTCTAACAGATTAGGTGATGAGTTTCAATGTGTTAAAAGGCTTGTTTTATATGTGGTAGTTTTGAGCATTTACAGAGAAATTGTAATAAAAGCAGACCACAAGTTTGGAATCATTGGAGGAGGGTAAATCACCAAAACTTTTCAAAGAAAACAAACCCTCATCCTAACAGAAACATGATTCCTAAAGCAGTATTAATGAGGAATGGGAATACAAAATCTATTGTCACTGCTTCTCCCAAATGGGTTCCAACCACTGCTAAGCAAAGTGTAAATACGGCTAAGAAAAATCAAACCACTGATAAGCCAAAAATCACCACAGATAACAAAGAAGTTTTAAAAATTCCAAAGGTGATAACCGATACAGTGGTTGGGAATCATTTTATGCTTTGTTAAGGCCTCGGCTAGTTGGCAATGGAAACCTAAGACCAAGGTTTTACATCATGTCAACTGTGCATCAATGGACCTAACCAAATTTGATTATATTGATGCACAGGCGGACCCAAGTCAGTATTGGCTTGGGTCCACATAAGGAACTAACTTGTTTAATTTCATGTGCATGGCAATCTACAAGATGAGCTAAAAGACAAAGGAGTTTTTGATAGTAGTTGCTCTGGGCACATGACTTGGGATGGGAGCAACCTGGAAGATTTTGAAGCTTTTGATGGAGGATATGTGGCTTTTGGCAATGATCCAAAGGGAGGAAAGATACTTGGAAGAGGCACAATCAAAACAGGAAATTTGGACTTTGAAAAAGTCTACTTGGTACAGGGACTTAAGTACAATTTATTCAGTGTTTCTCAAATGTGTGATAAGAAAAACTGGGTACTTTTTGGTGAAAATGAGTGTGTGGTGTTGTCTCCTGAGTTTAAGATTCCTGATGAGAAGTTTATACAACTTAGGGTACCTAGGAAGGAAAATATATATTGTTTTGATCTTAAAGATGTAATTCCTAATAGGTCCTTAACTTGTTTATTTGCTAAAGCATCTGTGGATGAGTCTAAGTTATGGCATAGAAGATTAGGTCACCTCAATTTCAAAACAATCAATAAACTAGTTAAAGGGAACTTAGTGAGAGGGTTACCTTCTAAGGTTTTTGAGTGTAAGGAACTGTGTGTGGCTTGTCGAAAAGGAAAACAACATAGAGCTTCTTGTAAGTCCAAAACTGTCAACACCATTTCACAACCACTGTTTATGCTTCATATGGACTTATTTGGACCTACTTTTGTCAAGAGTTTGAACCATAAGCAGTATTGCCTAGTTATCACTGATGATTATAGTAGATTTTCTTGGGTTTACTTTTTGGCTGCTAAGAGTGAAACTAGTAAAGTTCTCAAGAGTTTCATTATTAAGATAGAAAATCTAGTGAATCATAAAGTCAAGATAATCAGATGTGATAATGGAACTGAGTTTAAGAATGCAGTGATGAATCAATTTTGTGTAGATAAAGGTATAGAAAGACAGTTTAGTGTTGCTAGAACACCACAACAAAATGGTGTGGCTGAAAGAAAAAATAGAACACTAATTGAGGCTGCTAGGACTATGTTGTCTGAGTCTAAGTTACCAACTACCTTTTGGGCTGAAGTTGTAGGCACTGCATGTTATGTGCAGAATACCATAGACTACCTAGGCAAGTTTCAAGAAAAAGCTGATGATGGATACTTTTTAGGCTATTCATCTAATAGTAAAGCCTTTAGAGTATACAATAGGAGGACTAGAATTGTTGAAGAGAATTTACATGTTCAATTCAGTGAAAAGACTCATAGTGTTGAGACCAAAGGACCAGACTGGCTGTTTAACATTGATATGCTAACCAAATCTATGAATTATGAGCCTATCATTGTAGGAACTTCCACTAATGTTGATGCAGGTACTCAAAAGAATTCTGGTGAAGAAGCAATTTCTAAGGAAGTTGATTCTCCTCAAGAGTTCTATTTGTTTGAAAAGTGGAAAGCTAGTTCTGTCTCACCCATCATTGATAAGCAAGGTCCTACTGATGATGATGTTTTGAATATTGGAGGCAATAGTGCTCATCATCAAGATAAGGATGAGTTATTGAAAGATAATTCAGTGTTGGTAGAGGAAATTGAAAAGAAGAAAAAGCAATCTGCAAGCACGGATAAGCCAAAAATAAGCACGGATAGAGTTAATACAACCACTGCTAAGCCAACAACTTCTACCACTGTCATTACAAGTGAAATCCCGGCTGTAAGTACTGATAGTAGTACTTTCTTTGGACCACATGCAAAGCCATTACATGTGAAGAGGAGTATCCACATGATCCTGATATGCCAGCTTTGATTGAAATTGATACTCCTACTGATGATGAAGACATGGATGATTTCTTTAATGCTGATTTAACTAATTTGGAACATGTCATTCATGAAAGTCCTGTTACCTCCACAAGGATACACAAGATTCATCCCAAGGAACAAATACTTGGAAATTTGAATACTCCAGTTCAAACAAGAAGCAAGGTTAAGAACACAGAACCCTTTCCTGAACATGGGTTCTTTGCAAGATCTCTTCACAAAAGAAACAGTCATAAAGATCTGCAAAATTGCCTGTTTGCTTGTTTTCTGTCTCAAAAGGAACCAAAGAGAGTTGAAGAAGCATTATCTGAAGAAGGTTGGGTAGAATCAATGCAAGAGGAGCTTCTTCAGTTCAAACTTCAAGAGGTTTGGACTTTGGTAGAACTTCCAAATGGTAAGAGGGCCATTGGGACTAAATGGGTGTTCAGAAACAAAAGGGATGAAAGAGGTATTGTTGTGAGGAACAAGTCAAGGTTGGTTGCTCAAGGATACACACAAACTGAAGGCTTGGATTATGATGAAGTATTTGCTCCAGTTGCAAGAATTGAGGCTATTAGATTGTTTTTAGCTTATGCTTCATTTAAAAACTTTGTGGTGTATCAAATGGATGTTAAAAGTGCATTTTTGTATGGCACAATTGATGAGGAGGTTTATGTCTGTCAACCTCCTGGTTTTGAAGATCCTGATCATCCTGACAAGGTCTGCAGGGTGAGGAAGGCTATGTATGGTTTGCATCAAGCTCCTAGGGCATGGTATGAGTGCTTGTCCACTTATTTGATGGACAATGGGTTTACAAGAGGACTAATTGATAAAAATTTGTTCATAAGAAAGCACAAAGATGATATTTTATTGGTTCAGGTTTATGTAGATGACATCATCTTTGGCTCAACCAATAAAGAGCTATGCAAAGATTTTGAGAAGCTTATGCATGATAAGTTTCAGATGAGTTCTATGGGAGAACTCACTTTCTTTTGGGGCTACAGGTTCAACAAAGGACTGATGGTATCTTCATTAGTCAAGACAAGTATGTAGCAGATGTTTTGAAGAAGTTTGGGTTTCAGGGAGTGAAAAGTGCTAGTACACCAATGGAGACTCGAAACCCTTGCTACTTGATGATGGAAGTACAAGAGTTGATCAGAAGTTGTACAGGTCTATGATTGGATCTTTGATGTATCTCACTGCATCTAGGCCAGATATAATGTTCTCGGTATGTGTGTGTGCAAGATTTCAAGTCACACCTAATTCATCACACATGAATGCTGTTAAGAGAATTTTTAGGTATCTTAAGGGTCATCCTAAATTGGGCCTTTGGTACTCAAAGGATTCTCCTTTTGACTTGGTGGCCTACACAGATAGTGACTATGCTTGTGCTAGTTTGGATAGGAAGTCTACAACTGGAGGATGTCAGTTTTTGGGAAGCAGACTTATTTCATGGCAGGTGTAAAAAGCAACTATTGTGGCAAATTCTACAACTGAAGCTGAATATGTGGCTGTTGCTAGTTGCCGTGGTCAAGTTCTGTGGATTCAGAATCAATTGCTGGACTTTGGGTACAATTTTATGCATACTAAGATTTACATTGATAATAACAGTACAATATGCATCATTAAAAATCTTGTTTTACATTCTAGAACTAAACATATTGAGATAAGACATCATTTTATTAGAGATTGTAATGAGAAAAGGTTGATTCAAATGGTAAAAATCCAACTGATTTCAATGTTGCTGATCTTCTCACCAAAGCTTTTGATGTGGGGAGGTTTTAGTATCTTGTTGTTAGTATTGGAATGATTAATCTCTAAATTCTCAAATTGTTTTGTACCAGTTTGTATATGTACTGCACTGTTATTATGTAATCTTAGTTTTGCTATTTTTATTTCTAACCTCTGATAGTTTGTTTCTAACCACTGATAGTTTGGTTCAAACCACTGCTAGTTGTCCTGTTTTTCACTAACCATTTTGCAGTTACTAGAATGATCATTATAGAAGTAAAAGAAGTAGTGATGCAAAGTGTTCATTCATTCATTTGAGAAACGACTTACGACTTACAGAGTACAATCATCATCAAATGCAACTACAAGAACAGAGCTATACATGATCTACTAATCCTAATCTAGTTCATCTCATCTATTCCAACATCTAACAGGCTGTTGGATATGCATGATCGCTCACATCTTTCACACTAGATTCTGGATATGCGTTCGTGAAGCCTTGCATAACCACCCATTCCTTCTATCTCAATGGCTGGAGATGCATGACTACTATGACGAGGATGCTAAGGATCAAAATGGAAAGGATGGATTGATGAAAACGTTGATGATGACGATGACCACATTAGATGAAGCACGAAGGACATAGTCATATCACCAAAAAGCATCATTCCATTTTCCTTTTTCCCTCCCCTTTATGATGTGTAAAGAAGCACCATAACTTGGTACTTGAAGACCAAGAACCACCTCTCTGTCTTTTGGAAGTGGTGGGTTTCTTGCTCGTGGTCTTGTTTGGGGTTGAGATGCTGAAGGTTGGGAGTAAGAAGATCTCTTCTTTGAGGAATCATCAGAGTCCTCAGATGCATTACTTGGATTCACCACACTATCATCTTCGGATGATGGAAGAAATGGAGATTTTACTGGTCTTGTTTCTTGTGGAGGGAGGTAGAACTGCCATGGGTTACCTTCTTCACTTGATGATGAAGATGATGATGAGGATGAGGAGGATGTTAGATTGACTACTTCTGGTTTATTCCAACTAGGGTTCCACATTGTGCTTGCAGTTGATTGGAGACTTTGAAGAAATTAGGGTTTTGATATTGATTGGTGTGTGCGTTATGAAAGATTTGGGTTCTTTTTATAAGTGGGGTTTAGGGTTATGGAAGTAAATACGGGGCCGGTTTAATGTGGTTGAGGAGTTAATGAGATTTTTGGGAGTTGGACTAATATTAGTTCTAGAAGTTGACCATATTGACTTACCTGTTCAAACCACGGATAGGTCTTTTGGTACCACTTTTAGCTCTTCCTAACCACTGACAACAATAACCTTATACTCTATGTTGGTTTTGTGTTTTTGTCTTACCGATATGAAGGTTTTTGGTGCATAAGGAGCTGATTTACTTGCTATATCTCTTGGTCATTTGGAAGAAGTGATCTCGTGTATCTGCTGATAGTCTGTTGTAACCACGGATAGTATTCTGAAACCACGGATAGCATGGAGTCTTGTTTTGGATAGTACAGGGGCTGTTTGGTAACATTGGCAAATCTATATCACTCTCCCCAAATCACGGACGGATCATTTATTTGATTCTCAAACCACTTTCAATTGGCACTCAACCTTAACCTAATCACTTTCTTTGCATAATTCATCAACTCACATCATTATTTTCCTAAATCAAAATGGCTGAAAAGTATTCCACTTCACATAACCTAGTTGCCATTCTCACCAAGAATGCTCGATCTGAAGGGTTTCATCAAATGATTGATTTCTTAGTTCACAGTCCCATTCATTATGCTTTAACTGTTACACCCACTATTCTTAAAGCCTACATACATCAGTTCTGGAAGAATGCTACACTTGTAATGGTTGATGGTGTGGAGATGTTTTGTTCTGAAGTGGATGAGCATGTTATTTCTGTTTCTGAGGATATCATTCGAGAAGTTTTGCAGTTTGATGATGCTGATGGGGTTGACAATCTTTCAGATGTTGAGATTGTTGCTGGTTTAGAGAGATTAGGGTATACACATACATGTGAAAAGGTACAATACTTTAAGAGCTTCTTTTCACAACAATGGAAGTTTTTGATTCACACCTTGTTGATGTGTATGAGTAACAAGACCACAGGTTTTAATGACTTTCCTTCAAAAATTGCTACTGCTATTATTTGTTTATCTGAGGGAAGGAAGTTTAATTGGTCTAGAATGATTTATGAGGGGTTAGTACAAAATATTCGGAAGAAGGGTAAATACTATTTGTATCCTCGGTTTGTTCAACTGATTGTCGCACATCAAATTGTTGATCCTATTGAACATTCTAGAGAGTATGAAGTACATCATATGCTTCCTAAGGTTTTTGCACATATGAGGAATCAACCACAAAATGTAAAAATTAGAGATGTTCCTTTATTTCCTCACATGCTTATTTTGCCTACTGCTCCTGATTTTGATGAAGGTCTTGAAACTCAACTGATTGTCACTGACAGTACACCTCCAACCACTGATACTACAACTCAAATCACTGACAGTACACCTCCAACCACTGATACTACAACTCAAATCCCTGACAGTACACCTCCAACCACTGATACTACACCTCAAATCACTAATATTTCACCTATTGTATGGACTAGGAGAAAGAAGGGCACTAAGCTTCCTCAGGCTAGTGCTAGTGGTGTTGCTCATGAGGCTGTCACAGGTAATGAAGGTGACATGATTGGAAGGGCTTCCACTACTGATACATGCTTAGATGCTGATCAGGATAGTGGAAACATAAATAAGACCCAACCATTGGCAACTTCTAATGTGGAGAGTTCCTTGGAACTTAACACAGGTGGAGGAATCCCTAGCCACTTGGCTATAACAGGGTGCATAGATGTTCAGGCTTGGTCTGGTGCTATGTTTTCTATATCCAAAGATTCACCTCTCGGAGCAGTTAACACAGCTCGAAGTGATGAGGATAGGTTGGAACTTGAACATGAATTGACGGATTCCGAGTTTGTACATACGACTTTTCCAATGAACCTCCTCTCGGACCAGTTCACACAGGTCGAAGTGGGGAGGATATTCTTGAACGCTTAAATGAATTGACGGCCAAATGTACCAAGATGGAGGAGACGATCTCTAATCTCAAGGAATTGGTTGGGTTTCATGAAAAGGATATTCGGCGCGAAGCACAGTGGTTTTGGTTTTGGAGAAGATAAAAAGGCCTGGGC